>JAEIFV010000342.1:252500-318834 GCA_018904265.1 Lordiphosa collinella | reverse complement strand
GATAAAGTATTTTTTTAATAAAAATTCCCAAAAATCACCTTTTTTAGGCCATTACACCCTTAAGAGTGTTTAGAATTTTATGCAAGATGCAAGGTCGTCAGTTTAGGGTTCAATCGCGAAGCAGTTAAACAAGAGCCGAACACGCAGCGCAGCGAAGCTTATACTGCTGATACTGTGTAAGCCGACTGCTTTTGAGAGCTTGCCTATGCCCAGTTGGTTGCGACGTTACGGCCTCTAGGTCAGGGTAACCATCGGCCTGGTCGATCCAGAGTTTGTGCACTATATGTCAGCTATCCGCCAGGCGATTTCAGACAGACATCGGCTTCGGTATATTCTTTAACCGGCAAAAAATTTTCGCAAAATAGACAGTTTAGATTTCCCAATGCGGTATCGCAGACATACAAACTACCCGCTACATCAAAATCGGCCAGATTACCAGAGACTCTTCATGAAATGCCGAGCGTCCGCCTGGCGATTTTGGGACATCGCTCGGCTTGCACATTCTCTTCAAAGCCGCCCCATTTCTCATGAAGCAGATTGGACCTTATAAAGTTGCTTCTCTTCTTTGATTTGCAAAAGGCACACATTTCGTGTTGCACCCAGCAGGACCTCAAATTAAATTGGGCGAAAAGTCCGATGAAATGTGGGCTTTATGTCCGAGTTTCATGTGGACATAAGGCACATAACATTTCTATACCCTTGCAAAGGGTATTATAAAATTGTGCGGATGTTTGTAATGCATTGAAGGCATCATCTCCGACCACATAAAGTATATATATTCTTGATCAGCATGACAAGCTGAGTTGATTTAGCCTTGTCCGTCTGTCCGTTCGTCCGTCTGTCCGTCAATCTGTTGCTGTGCTATCTCCTCCGTCAGTTTTAAATCTATCCTCACCAAACTTTGCACGAAGTCTGCACATGTGTCGAAACCGGTCGGATCGGATGTCTATAGCATATAGCTGTCAAAGGAACGATCGGTCGAAAAACAAGTCTTAGTGAGAAAAACTTTTTTATTTTTAATGGAAACGCCGCCAAAGTACGTATTTCTTAGTTTACTAGCCTTTCCTATGATTTCACTAAGTTTGATCGAATTCGGATGACTATAGCATATAGCTACCATAGGAACGATCGGTCGAGAAACTAGTTCTAGTGAGAAAAACTGTTTTGTTTTTGATGAAAACGTTCTTATCATTGGCATACACTTACTTTATATACTTTTACACAATTCTACAAAGTTTGGTCGAAATCGGATGGCTATAGCATATAGCTCCAATAGGAACGATCGGTCGAAAAACTAGCTCGAGTGAGCAAAACCTTTTTATTTTAAATGAAAACGTCCTTGTTACTGGCATATTCTTATTTTATATAATTAAACACATTTCTACAAAGTTTTATCAATATCGGATGACTATAGCACATAGCTGCAGAATGAATGATCGGTCGTAAAAGAAGTTCTAGTGAGAAAAACTTTTTTGTTTTAAATGGGATCGCCTCCAAATTTCGTAATTAACAGTGTATTATGCTTTTCCATGATTTCACCAAGTTTGATCGAAATCAGACATCTATATAGTATAGATCCCATGGAAAAGTAAGGTCAAAATAGTAGTCTTAGTTAGAAAAACTTTTTTGTTTTCAATGCAAGCTTCAAGGGTAAAGAAAACTTCGGCCGAGCCGAAGGATAGCTTAGAAACAGACAGACGGACGGACGGACAGTCGGACAAGGCTAAATGAACTCAGTTCGTCATGCTGATCAAGAATATATATACTTTATGTGGTCGGAGATGCTTCCTTCAATGCGTTACAAACATCCGCACAATTTTATAATACTCTCTGCAAGGGTATAAAAACAGTATTTTAAAAACTATTTCCGTTTTCAAATAAGGTTTTTTTAAAAAAAGGTCCAAAAACAGCTTTCCAAGCAGCAAAACCCCCTTAAATTAGTTTCTCATTAAAATAAAGAAAAACCAGAATATAAAGCTAACATAGTCTGTGAAGGGACGATTCCAAAAATTCGCCAAAAATCAATATATTTTATTCTGTAAATTATTAATTTTATAGTTAAAAAATTTATGTAACTTTGCTCATCATCAGTTTTTGAAAAAATATTTTGCCTCATATTCCTGAGCTATCTATCCGCTAATTCTAGCTATCGCTACGCCGCTATCAATAAAAAGAGTGGATTTCGTTCAAGTTGCTGGAAACACAACAAACGAAATCGTAAACACAAAATTCCTGGGACAATTTTTTTACTCTGTACCAGAGGTACACAGAGTATATTAAGTTTGTGCAAAAGTATGAAACAGGCAGAAGGAAGCATCTCCGACCCTATAAAGTATATATATTTATGATCAGCATGAACAAACAGATCTCAGGGATGGTAAGAGATAGAGGTTTGACATGTATGCTTCTTATATTTTCAATTTTTGCCACGCCCCCTCCCGCCTCCGCAAATTGGAAAAAACGTTATATCTCCCAGAGTATGTTATAGTCGGGCTTGACCGACTTTCTTACTTATTTTCATATGAACTTTGCCAGGAATTTTTTGTTTTCGTTGTGCTGCATACCTGGCTTAACATGAAGTTTGAATGTTGGATTAAGTCAATCTCGGTCAGTTTTGTAGCAATCCTTTTTCAGTGCAGTTCGAATATCGTGCTCAATTTGATCTCCGACAATCTTGCAATAAACCGATTTTAAAATCAAATTATGTACGAATTTCGAGCTTAAATCGAACTCGGGCCTTCTGGACATATTTAGTAATCAGGATTATTTATTGATCCGCCAAAGAAATGGTAAAGATCGGATGAACGGTTGTCGAGTTATAGGGAAACAAACAATTATGGGCAGCACAGGTCGCAACGGTGATGGGCAGCACTTCACAGGTACAGAGTATGTTATAGTCGGGCTTGACCGACTTACTTTCTTGTTTTCATATGAACTTTGCCAGGAATTTTATTATTTCGCGGTGCTGGATTCCCGGCTTAATATGAAGTTTGAATGTCGGATTAAATCAATCTCGATCAGTTTTGTAGCAATCCTTTTTTAGTGCAGTTCGAATATCGTGCTCAATTTAATATCGGTCAATCTTGTAATAAGCTGATTTTAAAATCAAATCAAGTACGAATTTCGAGCTTAGGTCGATCTCGGGCCTTCTTGATTTAATCCCAGTAAGGGATCAAGACGGGTTTGAATAACAATCTAAAATCAATCCCGTGTGTGATTAAATTAATCCCTTATCGAGTTACAATCGAACTGTCCCGACCTAAAGTCGGGACCATGACAAGAATTCCAGGATTGAAAAGTGCGAGTTTATGTCAATCCTGCTCGTATTTGGATTGAGAATACCCCAGATTGACCTACTGCTGGCATCGTATGGGATTGATTTAATCCCGAATATTTCTGAATTTTCTTTTTCCAGAGTATGTAACAGCCAGATGGAATCATCTCCGACCCAATTAAGAATATACCATATATTCATGATCAGCATTAAAAGCTGAGTCTGTCTGCCTGTCCGTATGAACAAAAAGATCTCACAGAAGCTAAGATATAGAGGTTTGAACTGTATGGGACATAATTTTCTTATATTTGCAGGCAGATCATGTTTAGCTTTCTGCTGTTACTACAGCATCAAAATGTATACTGAGCATACACTTTCATTGGTAAAAAGTATATAATGGTCGGTCTTAACCACCTTTCTTAATTGTTTAAAAGTAAGTTTGTGTAAACTAGTCTCATATACAACTAATAAATAACAAATTAAGCCGAAAAATGAAAAGAAATAATATTTAATTGGAGAAGTTCAAGTGGAAACTGAAAACTGTCCTTAAAAGGTCAAAGAAATCACAGCAAAAATTTACAACATAAACTTCAATACTTACACTATTGTTAACCAACTCTATAAGACTACGATCGAAATCCGTTGTAGATCCTAAAATATTTTCCTGTGGCACCGACACCTCATATGTAAAATTAAACTTTTTACGAAGAAAATCAATTATCTGGAATGAAACTCCACGACCAATCCGTGTACCATTCTCCAACACTTCGGTATAGCTCAAGGGATAATCCTCTAAAGTGGCAATACGCAAATGTTTACCATTTATCCATTCCCTCAGTTCTCGAAGTTGTCGCTTTTTATTCAATATAGATTCAAGCGTTTCCTCATGCGCTTCTTCATCGAGACCCGCTTCTGCTGCCTCCGTTTCGATGGGTATTTCGGTAACCCAGTTACCCTCATCATTAAACTGTATAAGATTCGAGGGCAGCGAATCGTTCCAAGCTGGACAGGCTACACATAGAGCGGCAGCCACCAGCAACTCAATGCCAGTGGCCATTCAAATTTAAAAGGAGATACCGCGACTCGAATATCTAGATACCGTTTGGAGTTTTTTTACGCCTTCTCATGCTGTTAGTACGTACCGTTGGTTTCAACGCTCGGAGCGTTACTGAAAAGAAACCACCGAATTGGAATTTTTTTCGTTGTGGACACTCGGAATTAGTATGTAAATATGGCTCATGCATGCCTGAGCTACAGCAAATACAATTAACAATAATGACAAGTGCAAACATGGTCATATAAAAATATGAGTGGGGGTGGTACCTCCATACCACTGGAGTGAATGCAGATTGGAAGTTTTGATTAGGTCACATTGAATTTGCTTGAGTGAGGCGGCTAGGGTTGGGTTGCGGTGCCAGCATATAGATAGGCTAATGAGCCCAGCGACTACTTAAGAAAATAGAAATATGGTTCAAGACCAATCCAACAAGCAGTGGTGGTCGACTTTATTATCTAATCGGCTTACACGTTCAAGGACGCATTAGGTCCTCTGGGTCATGTCTAACGATTTTTGTTGGCAAACTAAAATGAGTTGCTTTTGGTCCACTCAAATTTGAACAGCTACTTTATTTTTACAGCTTTGTCGAGACAAAAGACGGAAAATTAGATTACAGCCATTTAAACAGAAGTGTTTAAGTGAAAGATCTGTTTCCTGTAAAAGAGTCCATAAAATCATAGAAGAATAGATACAAGAAATCTAGTTAATTAAAAAAAACGACACATAACTTAATTTTTTTTAATATTTATTTTAGACTTGTTACCTTTATAGTTATCGAAATCAGCCGATTTAGTCATAGGAATTTCACAAAAACTAAGAGCAATAGAATTAAACCGATACAGGAGCTGCCTAGAGCACCAAAGTTTGAAACATAATCCCATTCTACTTCATCTTCGTAGTCTTCAGTGGTCGTGTTTTGGCTTGAAGTGGAATTGCGTTTTCTTTCTAAAGGACAGGCTTGTGTGCATCGAAAGCAGAATTGATCCCCATTCGTTCCATTAAGATTGTTTGCTTTTGACATAATCATCTGACATCCAATATTTATTGACCATATACAGCAGTTACCACGCAGTTCTTGAAATATGAATATAGAAACCATACGTTATTTGTTTGAAAGAACTAATAAGAAATTGAAGGGGGTCTTCTGGTTTAGAAATTTATTGTTTCGAATTTTTTTTTGCATTTTTTATAAAGCTTGGGTTAGGTTAGGTTGCAAAGGCTGAGAGAAACAAGTCGCTCTCTTACTTAGGCCACGTAATTAAGTTGGCCATGTAATTAAGTAGATCTGAATCTCAATGTCGGATGTCTCCGATAAATTGAGTAAAAGGGGTTGACCAAGAAACCTAAGTTTCCTCCTACTTAAAGCGGGGCAATGACACAGAATGTGCTGTACCGTTTCTCCTCTTCAGCAAATCTGCAGAAATCAAAGGCGTGCTGCGTGCCTGCCTATAAGACAGTGATACGCCAGGGCCACTACCAGAAGTGATATGTGTTCCTTCTGTAACGTAAAAGTTGTAATAGTAAGTAAAATGTCGAATGCTGGCCACGTAAGTCTCGATACCGCACAGGAGGAAAGGTTTTTTCCAGGTTTTTTTTTTTTGTGAAGCTATTAGGTAGCCATATATGCTCCGGTGTCTTGGCTCCCATATTAGGTGAATACTGAAGTGTCGGCCAATCTCATTCAGAGACAGGCGGCGTTTAGTGAGCGTTCTAGCATTATTTGTGTAAGAGTCAAATGCTTTAAGGGCTGCCTGAATGTCCGAGTATATAAATACGTTTCCTTCTTTTACCGTGGGTAAGCAGCTTCCTTGATGTCTTCCACCTCCGGTTGGTATACACTACAGTGATCAAGTTGAGAAACCGCCACTACTATTTCTTATTGATTAGAATACGTGTAGATCAGAGAACTGCAACGAGCTGCCACGGGTACAATTGCTCAGCGCTCAAGTCTTGTCAGACTCGAGTATCAGCCCGCGAAAATTCAAAATTCACCTTTTCCTATTAACACATCTCGTATATAGATAGTATCAAAAAATTTTGGCATACAAAATTCGACTTTATGCGAAAATGTGTCGGCATTGTGCAGTGTCGCGACGCGTCGGTCAGCCGTAGTGGCCTTTCTAAATTTCAACAAAATACATGCTACTCTTACCAAGCTAGACTTTAACAGTTATTTTTGCTTTGAGTTTATTGTCAGAATCAGATTTGTTGCTGATCTTTGCTAGTTTCAATTTTTTGTCATTTATATCCCAGCAGTTGGGAGAGTAACAACTCAAGTTGGCTCCTAATTTTATTTATTTTATTTCTTATTTTTGTATAATGCTGAATATAATACTGAATTTAAAAGTCAAGTTTTCGTATCATCACCGCCATTACGTGCAGCTCCGCCAACAAGTCTAAGCGGTGCACTGTGTGGTATTTGACAGATTTAGGCGTCCAAAATTATTTTTAAGAGTTTTTTAATTTAAAATGTTTAGGAAAGACTGGTTATGATATTTAAAACTACAAGAGCTTAAAAGTTTGTGTTGGGGTGTGTGTAGTGCTGCCCATCGCCGTTGCGGCCGGTAATGCCTAGTAATAGTTGTTTTCCTTATAACCCGACTATCGTTCATCCGATCTCTACCTTTTTTGGCGGATTACTAAATAATGCTGATTACTAAATATGGGGGAGGGTGAGGTCAAAAATTAAAAATAAACTTGATCCGCCAGGAAGTATAAGTATTTGGCCCATATAAATTTTTATTAAAAAGTGATTAGAATTCTATCTCTTACGGACGCGTTCGAAGGTAATGAAGGAAGCCCGACCCAAAGAATATATGCTGCTAGATCAACGAATATATCGTACTTTATGGGGTCAGAGATGCTTCCTTCAGGCTGTTACATACTTTTGCACAACAAACTTATTATACTCTATGTACCTTTGGTACAGAGTATAATAATGAAAAATTTTATATTTTTCAATGCAGCTTTTCCAGTACCAATGCATATTTTATTTATATTACACTATACGTTTGTACGATTGAAAAATAAAAATACAAGCACGATTTTCCACGGATTTTTAAAGATAATCTTTTGATTTTTCACAAATAAGAGCAAAAAACAAACAAAAAAAAAGCGTAATCTGGTCGTAAATTCTATTGTGTGCACCCTTCTGTTTGTTCCTTGCAAAAAAAATTAATTTGACGAATTGGACTTTTGGCCGCCCCAATTCAGCAAATTCCCCACTGTGCGGTGCCGGTTCCATGTGTGGTGGATCCTGTTGCCGCTTTCTGTGGTTGCTCATGAAAAAGTAAAAAAAAAAAAATTTCAGCAAATTTCTAAAGAGTACCTCTAAGCCCAGTATCTGCCTCTTACAGGCGCTTCTAGGCATAGCAGCCTTTTTAGCGTCTAGTCTAGGCGAGAATAACTTAAAAAGGAATTTCCATGGACAAAGCGATCCATAAACCTATTGCTGGAGGATTCGTCATATAGAATTTTCACTTGTATTTGTCGTGGAGAAAGTTTCCACCTTTTCAGCCAGACCAACATCGCTCTGAGGTACAAATACCAACATGACTCAGCTTAGCCAAGGCTGAGAAGTCGCCAACCGAGGAAGAACTCTTAGCATTATATAAAAATAAAAAAGAAAATAAATAAAATTAGGAGCAAACTTGTGTTGTTACTGACCCAACTGCTGGGATATGAATGACAAAAAATTTAAACTAGCAAAGGTAAGCAACAAATCTGATTCTGACAGTAACCGCAGGGCACACTATTCAACTCGTTAAGGGAATAGCTTGATAGGAATAGCAGGTAGTAAGTATGTGTTGAAATTTAATCGGCCTGGAGTACGGCCGACTGACGCGTCGCGACGCTGCACAGTGCAAACTGGGCCGGATGCCCAAATTTTTGGCATAAAGTCGAATTTTGTATGCCAATATTTTTTGATATTAGGAAGAGGATATTTCAGATATAAAATTTCCACAAGTAAAAGCTATCGGAGTGCTATTTAACAGGCCTGCAAAGTCCGATCTTTGCTTGGTTGTTTGATCAGATAAAAAAGCGGTAAATTGTATCTCATCTTTGCCATAAGTGACAATGGCTGCTGGTAAACAAATAACACTACGACACAATTTTTCAAAAATATGCTGACCCTCACTATTTTTAAGTTAATTCTCATGTAAAATTCCTCACTGAATCCGAATCAGGTGTCTGATTGTAAGAAAGTAGAACTGGTTTCGAGAGTTAGATAAAAAAACCATTTTTTTATTCTTAAAAAAAATGTTAACATACTAAACTTTCAATATCTTTGGTTATAGCGCATGGTTTTTTTTTTTTTTTTGAAATAAAAACCAAACGAAAATCAATTTAGCAACCTTTCTATATTCGGGTCATTTATTGAAATCAAATGAAATTTGGGTAAGTTGTAGAAGGTTAAAGATAACATTCTGTGAACATTTTACTGATTTATCAATTTTTATACTCTGTACCAGAGCACTATGGGTAATTTCACGAGTTTGTGAGGCCAAAACCCATTTTCTGAAAGTCGCCAATTTGAAATATTTTTCAGTGCGAATCGTTAACAAAAGATGCTTCTTTAATGTTGCGTACCAGAAATCTCAATAGATGGCGCAACTTCGAAAAAATCAGCTGTTAAACACATGGTTGTATTTGCAAAGCACACGCTTTACAAATTCTACGGGTTTGTTCGCAATTTGAATGTGCCAACAAGTGCAAAACTAATCAACATTTGGACAATTTTTGAAATGAGTTCCAATCAGTGTGGCTTGTACTATGTTTTTGTGAGTGTCAAATGTAGAAATTGATCGTGGTGTGCCCTTAGTAATGTAAAAATGTAAGTAGTCTAGCAAACGAAAATTTTTCAGTAAGTCTCATTTTTAAAAAGGTATTTAAAGTGAGTCCAGAGGAGTCAATTGCTGAAACATATTGTGTGTTGTAGAGCATTTAATTCTCTTTCAAATTATTGTTGTCTAAAAATACACTTTTAACCACTTTTGGTGAAATTTAATTTTTTAACACCTAACCTCAAATTTGCCAAATCAGAATTGTTCGGCAAGTGGAATGATGCGACCGGAAGAAAGGCAAAGGAGGACGCTGTTCTTAGTTTTTTCAAAGCTGCCATACCTGAAGTGGAATTGGAAAATCAAAGAGAGCTTTTAGAGCATACAAGCAGAAAACTTTGCTACCGCTTGAGCACAATGTGTGCGAAATGCAAATATAATTTAAAGGAGTTTCGGCGCATTCATGGAGATGGGATAAGTTCCCAAACAGTTCTTAGTGGTCTTAATTTTTGACTAAAAACTAACCTATCACTTAGTCTATATTTGTAAATCGTCTAAATCCATAAACTTGACTTTAATCACAAATCATAAAAACTAAAAATTAAATAGTTTTCATAAAACATGATTTGATCAACTTGGCTATGAAATATGAACAAAAACTAAACAAAATGTTAGTCATTAGTCGTTTTGATACATTTGACTATTGACCATTTAGTTGTTTCAGTTAACTTGACTTGACTTGACTTGACTATCAACTGAGTAGTCGTTTCGTTTCATTTCTCACCTTAAGTTAATCCTCTCTAAAAATCGCAATCGCCTTAATCAAGATACGTTGGAAAACATTTTATTGGTCAATCGCAATCTTTTATCGATCGGGCAGTTGAAGACTTGCCAATTTTCGAACCTGAAGAATAAAAAAATAAAACAAATTTACATAATGATTGACTAACCTAACCTAACTAGTAGTCTTTTCTTTGAATGCCAACTTTTTTCATAGATTTCCGTTGTCGTTAGTCAAATGTTTCAAAGCGACTACTCAGTTGATAGTCAAGTCAACTGAAACAACTAAATTGTCAATAGTCAAATATAGCAAAACGACTAATGACTAAAATTTTGTTTAGTTTTTGTTCATATTTCTTAGCCTAGTTGATCAAATCATATTTTATGAAAACTATTTAATTTTTAGTTTCTATGATTTGATTCCGTAGTCGTAGTCAAAAAATCATTTTGTTTTAGTCAATAGTTAAGTCATTTCGAACCCTGTTGATAGGAATAGCAGGTAGTAAGTATGTGTTGAAATTTAATCGGCCTCGAGTACGGCCGACTGACACGTCGCGACGCTGCACAGTGCAAACCCAAATTTTTGGCATAAAGTCGAATTTTGCATAGCAGCCTTTTTAGCCGGGGTAAGTCTAGGCATACCCATTTCAGCCCGGGCGCTTCTGGGTATTTTGGCCACTTGATACCGGGCGTTTCTTGTCATTCCGTGAGTTCGTGAGTCTTCAAAAGTCTTCGTTTGAGTTCTCGTTTTCATTTGGCTTTGGCTTATCTACGTGTAACACCATTTCATGCAACATATTCTTTGGTATATTCTGTTTTCTTCTTCTATATTTTCTAACTTTTCCGATTTAACCCTCACCTGCCGGTTTTTACATCCCAGAGAAGAGAAATGTTGATCAGTACAGTTGGTAATAAGATGTTCCCTAGATACAAAAAAAAATTGGTACTGATATCCAGCCCACACGCCAAATATCCAGTTTATACCTTAAATAATTTCTGAGATTTGTAAATCGGGTCACATTTTAAACCTACAACGGACTGGACCTGAACCACTTTGGAAGTACGAGGACCGTCCCAGAAATGGCCACCTAGCACAGTAGTGTTGGAAAATGTTCACAAAAAATATAAAAAAGGGAAAGTACCGACTATTAAAAGCTTAAGTTTGAAGTTTGGTGCCTTTGCCTTGCACAGTTTTTTTTGTCGATTTTAATAGAGAACGCTTGTTATTGATTTGCAAACATGGACAAAATTGGTCTTCGTTATGTGACACAATACTTTCATATAAAAAGTCTTAGCCCAACCAATATTAAAAAGGGAGCTGGATTCTACCTTACGTAATTCTGCTCCCTCGTTTACAACAATAAAATATTGGGTGGCTGAGTTTAAGCGAGGTCGTTTGAGCTGCGAAGATGAACATCGTAATGGGCGTCGAAATGAGGTGACCACTTCAGAAATGGTGGCCAAAATTAAAAATGTGTATTGAGTGACCGGCGATTGAAAGTTCGTGAGTTAGCTGAATGTGTAGGCATTTCAAAAAGTGCTGTACATCGCATATTGACCGAAAAATTGGACATGAAAAAGTTATGCGCAAGATGGGTGCCGCGTTTGCTGACTTCAGAACAAAAACGCCGGTTCACACCTCTGCCGTTTCAATGGCTAAAATTAATGAATTAAAATTTGAATTGCTTCCTCACGCCCCTTATTCGCCAGACTTAGCTCCCTCTGATTATTTCTTATTTCCAAACTTGAAAAAATGGCTCGGAGGAAAAAGATTAGGCAACAATGAAGAGGTGGAGTCCGAGGTTAATGCCTATTTTGAAGAGCTTCACAGTTCTTATTGTAAAAAAGGTATTGAAGCTATTGAACATCCTTGGGAAAAGTGTATCGACCTAAAAGGATCCTATGTTGAAACATAAAAAAAAATTATAAATTTTTGTATTTTAGTAGTTAGGTCGGCTATTTCTGGGACGGCCCTCGTACTCTCTCCAGTGTGTATCTCGCATTCTAATAATAGCAACAGTCAACTCCACTTACCATGTACTTCAAACTCCTTTGGCAGGCAGGCATCATCTTGAAATGAAAATGGATTTGGTCTCTCTATCAGCTTATCTAAATCATATACATTATTACAAGCCCATCCAGCCCTTGCATTTTTTTGGATTATGTAATCTCTGTTCACTGCGGTACAATCCGCGCACATCAATTTATCCCAATCCGTTTTACCTTCTATGATAAATCCAAAACTAAGCAAAAATGATAAAATATATAAGTTCATTTTGATATATTTTTTCGGTAAATGTGTACTTGAATTGAGGCTTAAATGTGATGGCCAACTAAACACTAAAACAAAATTTCATTGACACTTCATAAAATAGAAGGGGTATTCCTGCATGTGATTTTGATTCTTTGGATTTTTCTGTATGAAAAATGAAAATCAATTATTCTGGGACCCAAGCGTGCACTGAATAAAAAGGATATATAAATAACATTTTTTTCTTGGAGTAATTCCGGCACGTGCTTAAAAATACAATTTAGATAAACAGGATATTCTACTCAATTCAAGCTTTCAAGGCTTGGTGCAGGCTTTTCAAGCTTGCTCCATTCCCAATGTGCTTACTCGAATCCCTTTCGAGATCACAATGTTTTAGGAACAAGAGAGGAAAAGAATAAATAGCAATTAAATAATAGGACAACAATCATGTGCTGTGGTGCCATTCGTGTTCAGTTCACAAGACTACAAAAATTGTTATATTTCTTTGTTTTTCAGATGATTTAAATATACCAAAACTGGTGTGGGTGGGTCTTGTTGAAGTGCCTATAAAGATTGTCCTATGGAAAATGGAGGAAGAAAGGAAAGGGAGATAATCATTCTGGACGAAAATTAATTTCGAACATGCTGAAGGTGGTCCTTCTTTGGGATCAAATTAAGGGGCACACCTAGTGTGAAATTTCAAAAAAATCGATTTTTTTTTGTTTTTTCATATTTCGGTAGATTACACCTTTAAAAATAACATATTAAAATTTCAAATCGATATCTCAAATAGTTTTTGAGTTATAGCAATTTAAAGAGCAGCCGCTCGGCAGCTAGAGAGACGAATTTGCTTTCCGAATTTGTTTTGCAGTGATTACTCAAAAACATATGATCCGATCACTATCGAATTTTTTTTACATGTTCTATATATAGTTCTCCGTACAATGACCTATCGATTTTTGATTTGATCAAAAAATCGAATTTTGGCAGGCCAAAAATGACCAAAATTTTGGGTAAAATTCGACTATTTTTTTTAAAACGCCGCCATATTGTCAATTTTTGATTTTTTTTTTAATCGTAGGTCATTGTACAGACAATATTATCTAGTTTAACGAGAATTTTTTTTTTTTTGATTTCATCCACGGAGAAGGCCGGAATCACTGCAGCAGTGAAGGACCTTTTTTTCGCGCCGTTGGAGATCGACTATAACTTAAAAAATATTTAATTTTTTCTTCAAAAATTTCACTGTATATTCTTGAAACATGTATAAATATATTCTTAAAATTTTGAAATAATTGATAAAGCATTTTTTTTAATAAAAATTCCCAAAAATCACCTTTTTTAGGCCCTTACACTAGGTGTGCCCCTTAAGCTTGCATTTTTTGAATAATTTTATCTGTATGAGATAACGGCTGGATAAACTTGATCCTTTCAGGATTGAAAAAAGTGGGATCAAATCAATCTTTTTTCGGCTCGGCTCAAGAACATCCGGGATTATCCCGTTTTTAATCCAGTTTTTAGTGTACAAACAAGGAGGATAATGTGTGCCGCTTTGTGGTGCGTCACCTCTGCTGGCCAAGGATAACAAAAAGGGCACCAAAATCCATCGGCCAATCAGACGATTTAGCCATGTCTATCTGTCCGTCCGTCTGTCCGATTGTCTGTTTCTAAGCTATCTCCTCGGTCAGTTTGAAAACTATCTTCACCAAACTTTGCACGAAGTATTTTGGTACAAATACACTGCACATTTAAATTAAATTTTTCTCAGCCTTTTAATGAACCTATCATATAGGGGACGCTCAGTCGATTGGGCACATATGTATATTAAATATGTACATACATTTTTTCCTATGAAAAAAAAGGCTGAGTAAATTTAACCGATGTACCTCAAAGGATTTTTGTTCCACGCAGCATTTTTAAAAATATAGACAATGCTAAAAGAATTTTAAAAAAATAAATAATAAAAAATAGTATGCAACCACGGGGACTTGAACCCACAACCTCGGCGTATGAAAAAAATATTCTTTCCACTAGGCTACAATGCTTTTCCACTATTCTTTGAAATAAATAATTCTTAATTCCAAAAAAGCTTTTGGCATTTCAAAAGCTACTTTTTTGAAAAAGTTAAGTGAAAATGTACATATCATATGGAAACGCTCAGAAAAAAAATATGTACATTTCGAAATATGTGATTATAGTGGAAATAGGCTATTAGTTACAAAAACTTTTTTGTTTTCAATGGAAATGTCCTAAAATTGGCAAGAATTTCTTTTATATGCTCCCACACGATTCTACAAAGTTTGGTCAAAATCGGATGACTATACCATATATCAGCCATAGGAACGATCGGCCCAGGTATGAACCTTCTCTTTATAAAACTGTGGGAGATATAATCTTTTAATACCCTTTCAGAGGGTATTATAAAATTGTGCGGATGTTTGTAATGCATTGAAGGAAGCATCTCCGACCACATAAAGTATATATATTCTTGATCAGCATGACGAGCTGAGTTCATTTAGCCTTGTCCGTCTGTCCGTCCGTACGTCTGTCAATTTCTATGCTATCTCCTCCGTCAGTTTTAAAGCTATCCACACCAAACTTTGAACGAAGTCTTTCGATGCAAATACGCTGCACATTTGTTAGAACCGGCCGGATCGGATGACTATAGCATATAGCTGCCATAGGAACGATCGGTCGAAAAACCGGTTTTAGTCAGAAAAACTTTTGGTTTTTAGCGGAAACGCCTCCAAACTTCGTTTTTCTTAGTTTACTTTTCTTTTCCATGATTTCTCTAGGTTTGGTCGAAATCGGGTTACTATAGCATATAGCTGCCATAAGAACGATCGGTCGAAAAAATAGTTCTAGTGACAAAAACTTTTTTATTTTTAAAGAAAACGTCCTTATCATTGGCATACACTTATTTTATATACTTTTACACAATTCTACAAAGCTTGCTCAAAATCGGATGACTATAGCATATAGCTCCCATAGGAACGATCGGTCGAAAAACTAGTTCGTGTGAGGAAAACTTTTTTGTTTTTAACGGAAACGCCTCCAAACTTCGTTTTCTTAGTTTACTATTCTTTTCCATGCTTTCACTAAGTTTGGTCGGAAATCGGATTACTATAGCATATAGCTGCCATAGGAACGATCGGTCGAGTAAATAGTTCTAGTGATGAAAACTTTTTTATTTTTAAAGAAAACGTCCTTATCATTGGCATACACTTATTTTATATATTTTTACAAACTTACAACAAACTTTTACAACTCTACAAAGTTTGGTCGAAATCGGATCACTATAGCATATAGCTCCCGTAGGAACGATCGGTCGAAAAACTTGTTCGAGTGATTAAAACTTTTTTGTTTCTAATGAAAACGTCCTTTTTATTGGCATATTCCTATTTCATATACTTTAACACATTTCTTCAAAGTTTTATCAAAATCTGATGATTAAAGCTAAAAGCTGCAGTATGAATGATCGGTCGAAAAAGAAGTTCTAGTGAAAAACTTTTTTGTATTAAATGGTATTGCCTCCAAAATGCGTAACTAACAGTGTATTATGCTTTTCCATGACAGAGTATAAAAACCAGGTACCGTATTGGATTCGAAATAGAACCTTTAACCGAATCATTAATATAGGATCGTACCGAAACCGACACCGAAAATCGTTTCGGGATAAACCTTTGTTTTCTAAGTCCAACTTAACTTGGTTTTTGTGTTCATGCAATTGTAAAACTCTAATTATTTAATTGAAAATTGTTTTAATTTAGTACTTACCGAGAACTTAGAATCCCTTTGATATACTCTCGCTTTCTCTCTTTACAATTTGGTTGTTCAAGTCCCTTAAGCCGCTGAATTTTCATTGAGTCCTTATTTGTTGTTCACAGTCTAAGTTCTTCCCAATCCAATCCATAATATCTTGTTTAAAATAAAACAAAACTGTCCAAAAGAGATTGTAGGGAATGCTTTATTGAATTAAGCTTCAGCGTTAAGAGATAAGCCCATTGACACATACTATAAACCACAATAAATAATTCAATGTAGTCCATGAGCTGCTGTGACGTTGTGGTGCTGTGTCTGTTAAAGGACAACGAATTTTGCATTTATGTTGGCAAGTTTTGTCCTTACGCTTTGATTTCGGTTTATCTTCAATTCTACTGCTCGGCATAATCATCTGGCATCCAATTTCTTCGGACCATATACAGCAGTAACCATTTAGGTTAACTAAAAAAACAAGATAGGTAGCTGTAAACAAGGTCCCCGTCTTCAAAATACCCTGTACCCTGATTTTATTCATTTTCTATTCGAAGGTACATATACGAGGAGTGTTCAAAGGAAAAGGTGAATTTCGAATTTTCGCGGGCTGTGTACATTCGATTAACGATATTTTGTTTTGCTATACTCGGACACATTTGTTTATCGTATGTTTGCACTAGCAGCCAATTTCGATTAGTAGTTTGTTTTTGGCAACTGAAAAGGTTAGTCACGTTTTTGTATGCTCTTCGATTTTTGACTAAATTTTGAGCAAAAGCAACGTCACATTAGTATCGCTCAGGAGTTGTTGAATGGCGTTAACGATCATCCGGGCTTGCTCAAACGGGTCCTAACTGGTGACGGTCGAAACCAAGGCCCAATCATCCCAATGAAAGCGGCCAGATGCGTGAAGCAATACGGCTCAAACGATCGGAATTGTGGGAAAACAAATCGTGGATTCTGCATAACGATAACGCACCAGCTCACACATCAATGCTTGTTCATGATTTTTTGACCAAAAAGAACTCCGTAATCGTGCCTGAACCACCGTATTCACCAGATTTGTCCCCTGCCACGTTTTCCTACTTCCAAAACTGAAGAGATCAATGAAAGGAAGCGTTTTTCCACAATTGATGAGATCAAGTCAGAATCAAAGAACGAGCTGATGGTTTTACCGCATTTCAGAAGTGCTTCGAGGATTGGAAAAAGCGTTGGCACAAGTGTATTATATCCGAGGGTGATTACTTTGAAGAGGTCAAAATGGATATTGATGAATAAATAAGTACTTTTCAAAAAAATTAAAAATTCACCTTTTCCTTTAAACACACCTTGTACATGCGCTGACTCACACGCACTAGCTAATGATTTTTTATAAGGGTGCATTCAGACACACAGGTTGCCATATCTTAAGGTGCCAGTGCAGAGTAATCTGTAAATATTCTCATGTCTGAACAGACTCCCAAATAACTGGCATACAAATATCTGAACGCACCCTAAGGCCTGCCGCACACAGACAACTGAGCCGAGCGTAGCACATCAGCTTTAGGAAATCAAACGCACAGAGCACACAGCTTAGCGGAGCGGAGAATTTTGTATGTAAAATTCGTAAGCTCAGATAGCTCTGTTTCGCTCTGCTCTCTATGTGCGAAAGGCATAACTCCGGTATTTTTTATTGGACATGTCTACGGACATGGCTATGACGACTTGGCAGTTGACTCGACTGATCAAGAATATATAATATATACTTTACAGTGCCGGATATGCTTCCTTCTGTCAGTTACATAACGGGTGACAACGAAAAATCTGCACAAACTTTGAGAGAGCGCGCCCTTAGCTGAGCTTTACATAATAGCTTTCGGGATGACATTTCTTTCTCTTTGTTCTCCTGTCAACAAATTTTCATGCCCCCTGACAAAAATTTTGACAAGTTGTTGCCATCATGCCGTCCGAGCAGGAACGTCTTCATGGTCGCGTTGTAAAATTCTACGAAATGCACGCTGACAAAGGTAAAGTGTTTCAGTAAACCATTTTACCCAAGAGGGCAAGTTGAAAGTGGTCGGAAAGCAAACATTATGACCGTCTAAGCTGTCAGAAAGCTAACCCTACTTTTTAACAACAAAGAACATAAGTCAACGAGATGCAGCCAGAAAACAACACATCAGTAAAGTGCTGAAAAAGAATGGTAAATGATTACTATCCATCCATATACTCCAAAAATTTTAAAAAAATGATCTATGGACCGCGAATTGTGAAGAATTAACGAGCAGAAATCAATTGGTGGTCGACCATGGGGCTTCTTGTAAATGAATTTTGAAATTTTTGTTTTTGCTCATATAAAAAATTTTTAATCGCATATGCTTTTCGAATTATGTTTCCGATTTACACAAATCAATGCAATTTTCTACAAGTTTGATATTACCCTATTTCTTTTTCGATTCCGACTATGAAATGGCACTAACATAAGATAAAACTGCTGGTGGCTGTGATGTCCCCAATGAATATTAGAGCCTCCTTCCTCCTCATCCAATCCATTCACCGCTTACTCTTCCAAACCTTCCACCCCTTCCTCCTCTTCCTATCCATCTACCGCTTCTTCCTCTCCCTCTTCCTGTTTTTGGTAAATATAGCAGTGCTAATGTATTAGATGCACCACAGATGAAGAAAAAAAGAAACCTCTCAATTCTGTGCCGCAGGCAAAATATTAAAAAAAATTGCGCCGCAGAATTGAGAGGTTTCTTTTTGTCTTCATCTGTGGTGCATCTAATACATTACCACTGCGCTGCTCTTTTTGGGGTGATTCTCCATTCCATTCTTCCCTCCCATAAATTAATGTCTTTATTAAGGTATACATCCTTGCAAAGGACAAGAATATCTCGTTGATTCTTTGAGAACGCCACAAAAAAGTCTTATGAAAAAATAAATTTAACCAGTTAACCAAGACATAGGTCTTTGCTTATATTTTAGGTGTGGAGTTTTCTCAATTTTGCTAAAAACTTTTCTTACTATATAAGAATATTTTCAAATTATCAAAAAAAACAGAAGAGACCATGGTCGACCGCCAATTGATTTCTGCACGTAAGTTCTTCATTTTTCAAAATTTTTGGTGTATATGGATGGATAGTAAACATTTACCAAAATAATAATATTGTTGCCAGACGTAAGCAAAGAACACAAAGTTACACACCTGACCAAATACAAACTGTCAAATCTCAATGTCAGTGGATGTGCAACCAATATCATGGCCAACTCTTTATCTTAGAAGATGAAAGTTACTTTGGTCTGAGTCGCAGCCATGTACCGGGAAATAGTGTTTTTTACACCTCCGATATATCGTAAGCACCTTATGTGAAATATAAGTTAAAGCAAAAGTTTGAGCCCAAAAATATGCTTTGCATTGCGATCTCTGAGAGGGTGATTTCGAAGCCGTGGTTGAAGCCAAGTGACATTGCAGTCAACAGGGAAGTGTTTATAGGTTTTGATTCCTGTTTTAAGGCCTGTATCCAGCACTGCGGAAAATTTCCTGCCAGGAATTTGCTATTTATTTTGAGTTTGTGGAACCCAAGTAAAATATTTTGGCCAAGTTTGAATTTAATTAAATTTAAACAAAATAACGTTTAACCAACTTCGGCCTACCATTGTAGATAGTGGATTATTATTGATTGAGCGGTCGGGTGTGATGACATCACACCTCGACATCAGCCACATTGGTCTCACAATTCGTTCTAAATTATTGGGCCGAGGGCTGAGCAAGACTCACCAGTGTGGCCCGTAAAATAAATAAGACTCAATGGTTGGTAGCCGCTGTCTATACAAAGTGTGGATTTTGTTCAAGTTGCTGGATACACAACAAACGAAATCGTAAACAGAAAATTCCTGGCACAATTTTTTTCATATGAACTTTGGCAGGAATTTTTTGATTTTGCGTTGCTGGATACCCGGCTTTACGCTAAAATGATGACGACTTTCATCCCTTTTGTACCAAAGGAACGTTACACTTCAAACTTGTCGCAGTTTCGTCCAATTGAAGATTTTTTTTGGAAGTCTGAGTGCTGCAGTTAACAAAAACAACTGGAAGGTCAAAAATTTCAAAGCACTGACCCACAGGATTCGCTTATGTATCCGGAAAGCTACGTCGAGTGGCTGATAACGGTTCTTTCTACTAAATCCATTGAAGCAATTCTTTTGTATATGTAGTCATAAATAAACTTAAAATTCTTCATAAAGAAGATTCATAAAGATTATGGCGGGATTTTAAAGTTTGTGCAGATTTTTAATTGTCACCCGTTACATTTGCACAAACTTAATAAACTCTGTGTACGTTTTGTACAGACTATAAAAATAAAGACATTTGACAACAAAACCTCATCAACTTACCAACTTTAAACTCGGCTGGCAAACATTTGATACCTAAATTTTTAGTTTCATTTCTTTTTTTGATGCCGGTTCTTTTATCTGCTGGGTCTTCACAAAATACCCCGGGTTCGTCTTTTATTACTTTTCCCTTGTTCGCCTCACCGCAATCCATGCATTGGAAGGTTCTGTCCTCATCACCTATTGTAAGATTACCACAAATTACAACCGAAACTGCTAGAAATTTAAATATATAATATAAATTCATTTTTTTCTGAAATTGGTTTTCGTATACGCAATTATGTATATTGTTTTATCTGTAAATCAACGACTACTAATACATGTAAATAAAAATATAGGGAAGTTAACTTCGGCTCGGCCGACGTTTTGTGTACCCTTGCAGTTTGTTTTTCTAAATAAGACTACTTTTCGGAACTTACTTCTCTATGGGAGCTATACTATATAGACGTACGATTTCGACCAAACTTAGTGCAATCGTGGAAAAGCATAATACACTGTTAATTTCGAGGCGATCCCAATTAAAACAAAAAAGTTTTTCTTACCAGAACTTCCTTTTCAACCGATCATTCATACTGCAGCTATATGCTGTAGTCATCCGATTAAGACATTGTAGAATTGTGTAAAACAAAAAAGTTTTTCTCACAAGATCTAGTTTTTTGACAGTTCGTTCCAATGGCAGCTATATGCTATAGTCATCCGATTTTGATCAAACTTTGTACAATCGTGTGGGAGCATATAAAACAAATACATGGTAATTTTGAGGACATTTTCATTGAAAACCAAAAAGTTTTTTTAAACTAAGACTACTTTTCAGACTATACTTTTCTATGACAGCTATACTATATAGATGTCCGATTTCGACCAAATTTGGTGGAATCATGGAAAAACATAGTAAACTAAGAAATACGATGTTTGGAGGCGTTTCAATTGAAAAAAATAGGGGAAAGTTAACTTCGGCTCGGCCGAAGTTTTGTATACCCTTGCAAATTCCATTGAAAACAAAAAAGGTTTTTAAAATTAAGACTACTTTTTGGACCTTACTTTTCTATGGGATCTATACTATATAGATGTCTGATTTCAACCAAACTTGGTAAAATCATGGAAAAGCATAATACACTGTCAATTACGAAATTTGGAGGCAATCCCATTTAAAACAAAAAAGTTTTTCTCCCTAGAACTTTTTTTCGACCGATCATTCATACTGCGGCTATATGCTATAGTCATCCGATTTTGTAAAACTTTGTAGAAATGTGTGTAGGTGGGAGTATATAAAAAAGGAGCAATGAAAAGGACGTTTTCATTAAAAACAAAAAAGTTTTCTCACTAGACTAGTTTTTCGACCGATCTTCCTATGGGAGCTATATTATAGTATCCGATTTCGACCAGTGTTTTGTGTTTCCTGCGTGGCGCAAACTTTGAAGATGTGTAAAAATAAAAATAAGGTATGCCAAGATAAAGGACGTTTTCATTAAAAACAAAAAGTTTTCACTAGAACTAGTTTTCGACCGATCGTTCCTAGAGCTATTGCTATAGTATCGTTTCGACCAAACTTAGTGAAATCATGGGAAGGATAGTAAACTAAGAAATACGTACTTTGGAGGCGTTTCCATTAAAAACAAAAAAGTTTTCTCTTTAAGACTAGTTTTTTAACATGGGCTATATGCTATAGTCATCCGATCGGCCGGTCCACAAATGTGCAGCGTATTTGTACCAAAAGACTTCGTGCAAAGTTTGGTGAGGATAGCTTTAAAACTGACGGAGGAGAAGCATAGAAACAGACGGACAGACGGACAGGTAACAACTCAGCTCGTCGTGCTGATCGAATATATAACTTTGTGGTCGGGATGCTTCTTCACCGTTACAAACACCGCAAAATTTTATAATACCCTTTGCAAGGGTATAAAAAGGGGAAGTTAACTCGGCTCGACCGAAGTTTTGTATACCCTGCCATTGAAAACAAAAAAGTTTTTAACTAAAACTACTTTTTGGACCTTACTTTTCTATGGGATCTATACTATATAGATGTGTGATTTCGACCAAACTTGGTAAAATCATGGAAAAGCATAATACACTGTTAATTACGAAATTTGGAGGCGATCCCATTTAAAACAAAAAAGTTTTTCTCCCTAGAACTTCTTTTTCGACCGATCATTCATACTGCAGCTATATGCTATAGTCATCCGATTTTGATCAAACTTTGTAGAATTGTGTTAAAGTATATAAAATAAGAAAATGCCAATGATAAGGACGTTTTCTTTAAGAACCAAAAAGTTTTCTCTAACTAGTTTTTGGGATCGACTTGGGAGCTATATGCAATGTTGATTTACCAAACTTGTAGAATTGTGTATAAGTGTATCAAGATAAGACGTTTTATTAAAAACAAAAAGTTTTTCTCACTGCTAGTTTTCGACCGATGGTTCCTATGGGAGCTATATGCTATAGTCATCCGATTTCGAACAAACTTAGTGAAATCATGGGAAAGGATAGTAAACTAAAAAGACGTACTTTGGAGGCGTTTCCATTAAAAACAAAAAGTTTTTTCTAAGACTAGTTTTTGACCGAGTTCCAGAATAATTATGCGATCGGCATGTCACTATTGTACCAAAAGACTGGCAAAGTTTGGTGAGGATAGCTTTAAAACACGGAGGAGATAGCATAGAAACAACAGCAAGCTAAACAACAGCTCGTTCTATCAAGAATATATACTTGTGGTCGGAGTTCGGTAATGGTATAGATATTAATACAAAAACAAAAAGTTTTCTAACTAAAACACTTTGGACCTTATTTAGGGAGCTATACATAGGTGGTTTACCAAACTTGGTAAATCAGGAAAAGCAAATACACTGATACGAAATTTGAGGCGATCCCATTAAAAACAAAAAATTTTTCACTAGAACTTTCGACCGATTTTACGCGCTATATGATAGTCATCGTTTCGACCAAACTTGTAGAATTGTGTGAAAATTACGTCAGATAAGACGTTCTTTAAAACAAAATTTTTCAAGTAGTTTTTGACCGATCGTCTAGAGCTAACAGTCGATTTACAAAACTTAGAGTGTATAACAAAGTGTATGCCAATGATAAGGACGTTTTCATTAAAAACAAAAAAGTTTTTCTCACTAGAACTAGTTTTCGACCGATCGTTGGGGTATATGCTATAGTCATCCGATTTCGAACAAACTTAGTGAAATCATGGGAAAGGATAGTTAACTAAAAAAGAAGTACTTTGGAGGCGTTTACATTAAAAACAAAAAAGTTTTTCTCACTAAGACTAGTTTTTGGACCGATCGTTCCTATGACAGCTATATGCTATAGTCATCCGATCCGGCAATGTGCAGCATATTTGTACCAAAAGACTTCGCGCAAAGTTTGGTGAGGATAGCTTTAAAACTGACGGAGGAGATAGCATAGAAACAGACGGACAGGCGGACAGGGCTAAATCAACTCAGCTTGTCATGCTGATCAAGAATATATATATACTTTATGTGGTCGGAGATGCTTCCTTCTATGCGTTACAAACATCCGGATAATTTTTCAATACCCTCTGCAAGGGTATTATAAGAAAGGGCAAACAAAAATTATTATAATTGATGTTTGTTTATTATACCCTATATATTTAGTATAGCTCTCATAGAAAAGTAATGTCCGAAAGTAGTCTTATTTAGAAAAACAAACTGCAAGGGTATAGAAAACTTGGCAGCTGGGCTGCCAAAACAGTGTTGCCAAAAAGAAAGTTTCTAAAAAATCACCCTTTACTATTTCTGAAATTCGTTCAGGCTGTCTTTAATTTGGTTTCTGTTTCATGAGCTTTGGGAAAGCAAGATTACAGGTAAATTTCAAATATATCTAGCCCAAATTTCCATTGACCACACGAAACAATAATGTAAGAAATCAAAATTAAACAACTTTCCAGCCTTAAATTCCTTCAGCAAACTGCAGTGAGATTTTCGTTTGGATTTTGTAGACTTATAATATGAGACTCTTGCATCTGAGTCGGCTTCACACATATTTCCAGCATTTGCCTATACCGAGTAAGATTGGTTTAGACGTGGACCACCCGATCTGGGGTTGTTGATGCATACGATTTTTTCGATCAAACTCTTACCATTAGTTAGAGCACAACAGAATTTTTGTTGTCACGGCAATTTTCTTGAAAAAATCTCTACTTCAAACATTTTCCCTTAAGAATTTATTACTAAGATAGGATTTTTACTTATGAAGCGTCATATAGGGAGGAGATAGCATTTGGGTGATTCGTGATTCAAAGAAAACGTTATTTGCGGTTTTGCAGAAGAAATCAAAGAGTTTCTTCAAAATTAATTTCTCAGGATGATGATTGGAGTCATCAATATTTTAGTAATTTCATAATATTAAATAATTGATTCTTAAGTTAACATATATTTTTTTCAATGTTGACTTTCAATTAAACGTAAGCGATATTAATATTTGCTTAAGCAAAATATGGTCGATTTTGATCAAATTCGTATGAATATATCGCATTCAATTGGTCTGTGAAAACATTTTGAGATCAATAGTTATATAAATTATTCGAGTAGCAGGGGTATTTTAATAGCTCGGTCGAACCGAAGAAAGCTTTTCTAATTTTCTAAGCTTGAAAAAATATCAATATTTATAATTTTATTTAAATTAACAAAATGACAAATTGCTGAGATCTAAGAATTAGATCATATTATTTCCATACAGGATCATAAAAAAGCCGAGCATAGTCCATGAATTGTGTTGTTTGTCACTTGCAGAGCTTTCAGAAGTGTCGTTTCGAGACCAATATTCATCATCATCAATAAAGGGACATACCTCTTTACAATATTCAAGGCAACGTCTATCAGCCCAATCATCACCTTTAAATGACTGTTTCGATGAAATAATCTGACATCCAATATCCATTGACCATGTACAGCACCAATCCTTAATTTTCTCTAAAATAGTCATCAATTTTACATTTAAATTATTAATAAAATGAAGCATCTTACGAAATTCATAACCCTTTGGCACACAGCTGAAGGTCTCCTTAGGATCAGCTTTTCGTTTTAAAGCATTTTGAGTATCATAGCCATTCGTACAAACTAGTCCCATACCTGTATTTGGCTTTAATTTACGGATTTTGTTTAATCTTGGGCAGTCGTAGCATTTCGGATCTCCGGCTGGGTAAGTTATTAGTTCAGATAGTGTTTTGTTTTTGTATTGCATTTTGTATTAAGGACTAATGAAGATGACATAAATTGGGTCAAACATTCTTACAAGATCGGAAAGATGCAGAAAAAGATTAGCCCTTAATTGAGTAGTCTTACAAAATCTTACCATTTACAACAAAAATAGATAAAAATATTATGAAAATGCACAACTTCATTTTGTTAATTTTGGTATGTTCAAAAAAATTAAAATTTTGTTTCGGTTAATACTAAATCAAGGCTGAACGTGTTTTGAATCAAATAGCATGGCCTAATAATCAAATAAAAATTCGAGTTAATCAAGTTGGTTAGAAGTTGAGTTGGGCGCGTGTCGTGTTTTTCGTCGTGTCACAAGCACGCTCGGCTTAACACGACGCGCTCGTTTTGTAAGATCAGATTTTCACACGCGACACAAGCCAACACCACCTCACTCCCCAGTATAAAAAAATACTAAGACTGTATTTACACGGTGAAGGGAACTTCATGAAGTTCTTAAACTTGTCAAGATGACACAGCCCCAATGGGCCAAAGCCGAGCCTCTCTCAATCTCTTGGCTTGTGCGCTTCTAATTTTAGCACAAGAGAAAGGGACCTACAGTTTAACGCCGAATCCGAACGGCAGTTTCTGAGAAGCTTTTCATGGCTAATTACTGCAATGCTGGCGCCAACAGCAAGAGGTGTGGCCGGGTGTAAAGTTTTATTCAAAGATAAAAACTTTTCATTAGATGTTCCGAGGCGGGATCGAACCCATGACCTCATGCTCAGCGGTCGCGCACACTAACCGCTGAGCCACCCAAAAAGCTATTGCTTATAGGAAACAGGTGTAGAGGGGCAAGCGACACCACATAACATATATTTTCATTTCGATTAATATATATTTTCATGCCAAATACTAGATAAAGGTGCGACAAAAGGAACATTTTATAAAACTCCTCCCTAAAAAAATCCTAGTTACGCCCCTGATGTTTAAGTTCGCATTACATTAGGGATCAATTTAATTTGAAAATGGTAAATTTGGTTGCCAGAGAAATTGATGCCTAATATATAAATATTGTATCGTGTTTTTCAAATTTTTGAACGTGCGTGTGGCGTACGTGTTTCAGAAAGGCCATTCGTGTTAGAGTCGTGTCGTGTTGAAAAAATTTGACACGCGCCCATCTCTAGTTAGAAGGAAATAATTTGGCTTAATTTAAAATGATTGAGATGTAATTTATTTAACTCCTTAAGATTAACAAGTAAGGTAGCTGTAGTCGAGTGCCCCGACTACAAAATTCCCTGTTCCCTTGACTTCTTGTATTTTCATATACATATACTCACACTCGCACATGCACACACACACATCGATATGCGTATGGTACCTCCATGCTCTATCTTTTATAGTTTCCGAGATCGGACATGACTAAATCGACTTGGCTGTTGATGCTGATCAAGAATATATGGTTATTTCCATGATGACGAACGTGACCGTCGTACGCATTTAAGGGGATAGTACAAGTTGGGCCGGAAAAAAATCGACTTTTTTTTGTTTTTTTTCAAAGCTCAGATGTTCAAAAATATTTTCCCAATAGGATTTTCCAAAACTCGAACTAGTTTCGGAGATATAGCCCTTTGAGTGACTCAAGGTGACCCAAATATCTTAGCAACCGCAAACTTAAAACGCGCTTTTCTCGAAACCACGTTTTTCAAAATGGCGGCCGCGATTCAGCCAAAACCACTGGACCAATTTTGTTTAATGAGGTGTCAAACGACGCAGAATTGTCGTCATTCTGGCCTGAACTTCCAACTTTTAGATACAACAATTCTTAGTATTTTTTTTTTACACTTGACTACAACAAAAAAATACCAAAAAAAATTTTTCATTTTCAAAGTCCCACCATTTTGTCAAATCTGAGGTTCTGGCCAGAATTACATCGATACTTAACCAGAATCTTTTTTCCTTTTTGAATTCAGATAACGGAGTGACTCCGAATCACGGCCGCCATGCGTGCACTTTTTTTCATACCACTTTTCGCAACTTTTCAGCCGACGTCACAATTTTAAAACAAAAAAATTTGTATTTTTTATTCATTCATTAGCTTTCAAATAAAAAAAACTTCTGCCACTTTAACTTATAGCTCTTCCGGAGCACTTTATTTAGTGGTAAAGTTGGTAGCAGACGAAGAGCTGGTTCTAAGATAAAGCCAACCAAATAGCGATACGCACGTGACCAAAAAAGCAAGTGCTTTTTTCGGGAATCTGTATAAGTGCAGAACTTTTAAAGCTATCCACACCAAACTTTGCACGAAGTCTTTTGGTACAAATACGCTGCACATTTGTCGGAACCGGCCGGATCGGATGACTATAGCATATAGCTGCCTGCGAGGGCTACCCTGCAAAATGCTCATAGTAGCGTAAGCCAAAAGCAAGCAAACGATATAAAATGATCGACACCAGAGGGACTGAAGTCATTTGGTGTTCGGGCGTGGAGGTACTAACACCAATCGTGCACCAGAATTATTCATTTTCTGTTTTATTTTTCCTAATTTTATTTTTCTTTTATCTAACCGTCTTTGGCCCGGAACCACTTAGGGTATGGTCTCTTGTTGAAGTAAATGCCCGTAGGACGAGGCACATATTCAGGCAACGCTAGCAAAGTAGTTATAATTTCCCTCCCTATTTTTCTTTTTAGAAAAGTTTTTTCTAAATACCAGGGCCAATTTTAAAATAAGGCGATTTTCTAAAATTCAAGTCGAATTTTTTTCTGAGTGTGTTCTTTAGCTAGATTCTTCTTAATCTGCAGCAAATCTTGTAACAGCTGTGATGTCCGTTCTTTTCCAGCTGAATTCTCTGACTTTAGTTGAGCTAATTCTTTTTCATAATGCTGCAAATCTTCATCAGCTTGTAAAAGCTCTGCAGAGCGTGCGTGTTCCTCCAATTCCTCAACCTTTTTGAGCTGTGCTAGCTCTTGCTTCAATGTGGCTATTTGGTCTACTTGGTGCTAAAATTCCGCTTGAGTCTGCAAGAGCTGTGCTGAGCGTTTTTTACTTCTAAAATGTCAGCCTTTAATTTGGATATTTGTTGTTCATAGTTAAACGCTTCTGCAAAGCGAGCGTTTTTGGCTAAACAGTGCGACTCTTTGAGCTTTTCCAGCTCCTGTTTCAGTTGATTTATAAGCTCTTCACTATTAAGCAACTCCGTTTAGATCTGTTGCAGCAATCTGTTGCAACAGATGTTGCAGCAATCTGTTGCAGCAAACCCAAGCGGAGCTGCTTAATAATGAAGAGATTATAAATAAACTGAAGCAGGAGCTCAGACAACTCAAAGAATCGCAGTATTTAGCCAAAAACGCTCGCTTTGTAGAAACGTTTAACTATGAACAACAAATATCCAAATTAAAGGCTGACATTTTAGAAGTAAAAAACGCTCAGCACAGCTCTTGCAGACTCAAGCGGAATTTTAGCACCAAGTAGACCAAATAGCCACATTGAAGCAAGAGCTAGCACAGCTCAAAAAGGTTGAGGAATTGGAGGAACACGCACGCTCTGCAGAGCTTTTACAAGCTGATGAAGATTTGCAGCATTATGAAAAAGAATTAGCTCAACTAAAGTCAGAGAATTCAGCTGGAAAAGAACGGACATCACAGCTGTTACAAGATTTGCTGCAGATTAAGAAGAATCTAGCTAAAGAACACACTCAGAAAAAAATTCGACTTGAATTTTAGAAAATCGCCTTATTTTAAAATTGGCCCTGGTATTTAGAAAAAACTTTTCAAAAAAGAAAAATAGGGAGGGAAATTATAGCTACTTTGCTAGCGTTGCCTGGAAATGTGCCTCGCCCTATGGGCATGTACCTCAACAAGAGACCATACCCTAAGTGGTTTCGGGCCAAAGGCGGTTAGATAAAAGAAAAATTAAATAAAAATAAAAATTAAAATAAAATATAAAACAGAAAAGGAATAATTTTGGTGCACGACTGGTGTTGTTACCTCCACGCCTGAACACCAAATGACTTCAGTCCCGCTGGTGTCGACCATTTTATATCGTTTGCTCGCTTTTGGCTCACGCCACTATGAGCATTTTGCAGGGTAGCCCTCGATAGTTATCGACTACTAATCGATAACGATCTAAGGCGCCATTACTTTCCGTTACCTTTCAAATTCAAACGTCATATTTCTCAAACATATTGCTTTCTGTGCGTGCTTCATTAAGTTTATTTATACAATTATATTAAAGTGAAAGTATGTTTGTACGTTTGTATGTTTGTCCCTTATGGCCGTCTAAACCCCTTAACCGATCTTCACGAATTTTTCACAATAACTTCAAGTCGATCAGGAAAATGTCATAGGCTATGTCTCATGTCTGTGAAATGGTCCAAAAACCGCGAAATTTGCAAAATTATACCGTTCATCCGATTGCAATGAAAGTGTAGGAATGGATGAACGGTTGCCCGGGAAGGTTTCTAAGTTGAAAAAATTTGTGGAAAACGGTCCAAAAACAGCGAAAATTGCAAAATTTACGTTTTCGCTCAAACTTTGGGAAATTGATCGATGCTTGCCCAGGAAGGTTTGCAATTAGAGAAACCGCGAAATTTAAAAAATGTTCGTTTGTTATAAAACTTTGGAGAATGTTTGGACGCTTGCGTGAAGGATTCTGATTTGCAGAAATGGGCGGGAAATAGTCCAAAAACCTCGAGTATTCAAAAACTATACCGTTCATCCAATTGCGATGATATTTTGGTCAATGGTTAGACGCTTGGCCGCGAAGGTTCCTAAATTCCAAAAATTGCGAAATTCGCAAAATTATACCGTTCATCCGACTGCAATCAAACTTTGAGGAATGAATTGAACGCTTGCTCGGGAGGGTTTCTAAGTTGAAGAAATTTGCAGAAAATTTTCCAAAAACCGCGAAAATTAAAAAATTTGCGGCTTCGGTAAATCTTTGGATAGTGGTTCGACGCTTGCCCGAAAAGGTTTCCGAAATTATCAAATTTTTGATTTGTGTATTAACCAAATGGTCAAAAAGTCACGAATTTTGCAAAATATTCATGATTTTAGATTATCATGAAGAAGTGTATATAGAGAAAAGGATAGAACGGTCCAAAATGTTTATACCAACATGCAGCGTGCCCTTGATTAAATATAATCGCTCTCTTAAGAATCATAAGAACCTGGTCGACGCCGGGTATTCAGCTAACTATATTTAAAAGAGACCATAGAAATAATTCAAGCCCTGTCCCAGTTCCCAAATAGAAATGCCCACGCCCAGTTCCTGGGCCAGCTTGATGAGTTCATTAATGTAATAAAGCGTAGTGCAATAAAGCGAGTGCAAAGTTTCAACTTCCTACCGTTGAAGCTTTGGTCACAAGAATTAAGTCATATTTATGAACTTCAGAGGCCTCATGCCATGGGGTTTTCCAAAACGAAAGTTCCAAAAAAAATTTAGAAATTATTTTTCAATATCAATCTTTCAGAAGCAGTCGGGATTTATTTCAATTTTCAGAATTGTTTAAATCTGGACCAGGCTAGTGAACACCAAAATGAAAAACGATTTGTATTGCAATCGATCCACTCGGGAATGAGAACAGACCTGTATATAGATCTTCAGTACTATTCATCTGCACCTCGTATTAACTGTTGTTATCTTAAATTTCATCTGCGCTGTGTACTCTTCATAAGGTCTTCAGCGAATAGCATTGATAATGTAATTTTGAGCCAAGCATTTTAGATACTTTTCTGCTACCTCAGCGTTGAACCCAAAGAATACAACATTAAAATAAATCTTGAAACTTTCTGCTTACCGCTGCACTCAATGAAATGTTATAAATTCTTCAGCACTTTGGTCAGAGTGTAGCATTTGTTAACGAACCTCTAGCATGACGGACAACAAGCTAACATATCAAGCAGTCACAATTTTCTTGTTATTGGGTAAGGTTACTTCTTTAGCGAATGCCCCTTTCATTGACTTGAAGCTGATGTTTGTTGTACTTTTTTTTAGCTTTTCAGCTAGTCAGCAGTTTGCCATATACCCCCTCGGGCAATGACATTGATAGCGATGGAAATTATCAAAATGTCAGAGCTGTGGATTATCATACGGTGGTGGGTCATTTCAAGGATTTCTTTATGTATCTGCCGGTGATGATGACCACACTAAAGGAAACCATGACGGGATTTCCCAAATTTGCAGAAGGAGTGCGTATCTTAACCTCTGCCAGTGGTCGCATCGACGGTGAAGATTGTAAATGTAGTCAAAATAGTTTAATTGGAGCAGCCAGCAATGAAGCGCAGGAGAATAGCAGCCGGTTTGGTTAATACACCGTTTTCGAAGGAAAATCTGAATTGTAGATAGTGTATATATATATATGAGTATGGATAAGTAGGCCTTTATTGTTAGATCAATTAAAATATTATTTATTCGAAAACGAAAACTGAAACTATTCAATTTGAGTTCGCATATTTATGAATTAATACTGGTGGTTAATGTGGATTTGGTAAAAGGTAATGTTTAAAAAAAATCCTTGAATAAGTTTTCGCAATTTTACGTAGAATATTGTGTAAAACATAAGTACAGATTACTTATTTTCCCTTAACACAATGCCACAAATAAGTCAGAAAGTTGATTAGATCCTAGCAATTAAGAGTTTTTGGTAGTGGAAAATTGCAAATTTATTTGCATAAATTTTTTAAGCTTGCAAACAGATCTGAAAAACAAGAAAAAAAGTCGGCCAAGCCCTACTATAATATACTCTGTACCTGTGAAGTACTGCCTTGTTTGATTTCCTTATAACTCGACAACCGTTCATCCGATCTTTACCAACCATTTGTCGGATCGATAAATAATCTTGATTTCCAAATATGTCCAGAAGGTTCGAACCTTCTATCTATAAAACTGATGGAGATATTTTCTAAACTACGTGTGCTGGAGGGGGCGTGGCAAAAATTGAAAATAAACTTGATCTGCCTGCAAGTATAAGAAGTTTTTGTCCCATAGACGTCAAACCTCTATCTCTTACCATCTCTGAGATCTGTGCGTTCATACGGACAGAAAGACGGACATTGCTATATCAACTCGGCTGTTGATGCTGATCAAGAATAGGTATACTTTCGGGTCGGAAATGCTTCCTTCTGGGTGTTACATACTTCTGCACAAACTTATTATACTCTATATTCCTCTGGTTCAACATAAAAATCTACATTCTGAAAAAAACGGCTGCCAGCGTTCTGAATGAAACGGGATTGAATATAACCTGTTTCAAGTATTATTCGTTATTAAGTTTACTTAAATTGAGTACAAAACTTACTAAAATCGAAAAAGAAGTATTTAGGAAATAAGAACGAATATTTTTGAATCAAGAACATTTTTTACTTACGTGAAGTTCAAGTACAAAATATGCCAGATTGAGTACAATATTGACTTATTATGCAAGCTCCGAAAAGCGTGCAACGTAAAATGAATATTATTTTTAAGCGAGTCTGTTCTTAAAATTCCCAACTGATTCAAACACTTTTGTTATGGAGTGTTGGGTAATTTCTGACCAATAATAGTTCTACCCATGATGAAATTAGTATAAGGTGGTCCCGTCCATAAAATCTCTCCCTTATTGTATTTTGACAAATGAGTGTGAGCCTACTAATGTCATGGGAGTGAGTGAAACGGTAACATTTTCTGTGTTTAACCCTTACACTGGCAGTGGGGTACTTTTGCAGCCTACTGTAGCAACCAGACATCTGCACGAGTGCAAAGTCTGCGAGCGACCGCCCACTCAAAGACGAAAGTATCGTGCGGTGTCGCTCAAAGCAGGTACAAGTAAATTTGACACCTACTCAAAACTGAGACAAGTCACTGAAATACTAGTCCTATATGAGTGAGTATATGAACTGACTTAGTATTTTGAGTGGAAAATCATACCCAAGACGCATTTACAACAAGTATACTCGAGTCAAGAAAACAGACACTCTTGCAGATCTCTGGTAGCAACCTATGCCCTATGTCAAATGATTCTCGGTTCACGCGCTGGTTCACGCTCCGGCTCTGGAATTGCATCTGGCATGAGACTTCTTCTATTCTATACTTTGCCTTTGTTGGTTAAAGGCTTCCAATCGGTAGCTTTAAAATTTGTATGGCAGATTTTTCCATTTGGACCAAAACTACAGCCTAAGGAATCTTCCCACAATTTTAATTTTTTCATTCTCTGGAACATGAATAAAATTTACTTCCTCAGTTTTAATACTCGCACGACAATAAATGCAAAAGGTCATTTTTTCTCTTCACGTAAGGGTTAAAGCAACAAACAAAAAAATTCGTCCGGTACGAGCCTACTCTGTTGACAGCTTGCCAAGTACTGACAATAAGGGACTAATCGAGAGAGCTGCTCTCATGACGGGACCACCTTATACTTATTACATCATGGTTCTACCAAAGAGGTTTATCTATGGTTTATCCTTGGACATTTCCAGCCTTCTTTGGTTCAATATGGGAATGGGCTCAAACCAAGAACATTTTGTATTTGTTTGAATTTCTCATTTTATCTTTCTATAATGTATTTGGGCTGACATTAGAAATTACTGAAATTTGAAAAAGAAAATTTTGTCCTTCTTTTGAGAGTTAATCGGGCTTGACTTAAGGCCAATACAATCTAAAAGTATGATCAAAAATATTTTAAAATAATTCGAAATGTACTTAATATATCCCGAAATAGTCTTAAATCAAGTATTTTGGAATTGAAAAAATCGTACTATCGACACCGTTTTACTTAATGCAAGTACAAAATTTACGGTTTATTTTCTGAGTGAACAAAACTCCGGAATTACGAACGGGGTCATTGGGAACGCCATTTCAAAAATTCGCTTTGTTCATACTATTGGTTAAGGTACCTCCAGAAGGGGACAAACCTAAAATCACATTTTCCCCATTTTTTTTGTTTCCAATTGTAAGATCAAAGCGAATTTTTGATATTGCGTTCCCAATGACCCTGTTCTGTTTTCGTTTTTGAAAAAAACCCGATCTTCCCCAAAATCTTCGCTGAAAGGAATTTGCAAAGCTCTTTATGTTCTTGGATGCCGAAAATCTGTGAAATCTAATCCCTTAAAGCCCATCCTTAAGTTTAACGACCAGATGTTTTCTTATTTATATTTAAAAAATGACAAAAACTTATTTCTAAGATCGCCTTTATTCCCGCCAAACATAAACCCTTAATGATAACGTCCCGAATTTTTCTTAAATCTGTTCGAAAATCTATTTCTTTCCAGACTTTCGATGGTAAGGCAGTCCAAAAGTTTTCAAAAACGCATTTCTTTTCAAGGATAGTTTTTAATTTTGCCCAGCCTCTAGCCCTAAGCCATGTCTTAAGTATAAAGTCTCAGTTTGCTCTAAAGTCAGCACGAAAAGGTATTTTTCCAAAGTATTAAAGGAGAAGCAGCCCGATTTCACCCTTTGTCAACTTAATGCCTTTTATTGAGTATAACATCAAAACCTCTTTTTAAGCCTTTGGAAGCCCAAAAAATTTGTTCTAAGAGTACCCTTACATTCAATAAATAATCCTTAAATAAATATCCTTTAACTGTTCAGAAAGTAATTGTTTTGGACTTTTGATACTGCAGAAGCTTAAAAAACTTATAAACCAAGGTGGAACATACTATTTGATGAAAAATTTAATTGGATCGAACACATTATAAAGTTGTAGTTCTGGTTTTAAGAGTTATTACACCCCGAGTTTTTGTTTGAACCAACTCTATTTGGTCTAACTAATCCTTTCAATATTGAAAATTTTCTCAGAGAAAGCTATCTTATAACGAAAAACTTTTTAAAATATTAAGCTCACCTATAGTGTCTTTTCCCCTAACTTTTGCTTCAATATTCGAAATAAAATGATTTCTAAAGTGATATTTGACTTTTCGACCATTTCGATACTGAATTCCTAAATAATCAAAATAATTGGTACAAGTACAAAACTCTTGGATCAAGTAAGATTTTTTCAATCCCAAAATACTTAATTTAAGACTGTTTCGGGATGTATTAAGTTCTTTTCGTATTATTTAAAAATCTTGTTGATCGTACTTTTAGGTTGTAATGGCATTTAGTCAAGCCCGATTAACTCTTCAAATAAGTACAAAATAACTTGCAGTTTTTACTGGCTCGAGGTCTTGTTATGCTATTGGCATAACTTTAAACAGAGGCACACACCACAACAAAGGAGGCTTTCGGTTGATCGGACGCGTTTCATGAGGGACCAAATCCTCACTCATCAGCGATCTTGAGCCTGAAATGTCTATCCAAAGAGCAGCCTCTCCATGCCATGTCACTAAAACAGCCATAAAAGTACTAAAACGCGTGGCACCGCGTTGTTGTTTGAAACTTAATAAAATAGTTTTTTTTAAAACACCAAAAACTACTGTTTGTATTTATATGCAATCATTTTTGGACTTCTGCTTCTGACGGGGCGGCCGTTTGGCTGCTCACTGAGTGCAAAGTCTAATGGACGCCACACACTAACAAAGGGGAATGGCTGAATTAGGCTGTCTTTTTGGTGTTTTGCGCGCAAGCTGTCTTTGGAATTCCCAAACGGTTTTGCCGTCGCTGGCATGGAGAGGCTTTTCTTTGGATAGACATTCCAGGCTCAAGATCGACGATGAGTGTGGATTTGCTCCATCATGAAAAGCGTCCGATCAACCAGAAGCCTTCTTTCTTGTGGTGTGTCCCTCTGTTTAAAGTTATGCCAATAGCATAACAAGACCTCGAGCCAGTAAAAACTGCAAGTTAACAGTATAAATGTCATTAAAACAGTCATATAAGTACAAAATATACTTTCTCAAATTCCAGTAATTTCTAATGTCAGCCCAAAAACATAGAAGGAAAAAATCAGTTAGGGTATTCACTAGCTCTCGTCAAATGGTAAAGCGTAAATTTACCACACACGAGCTACTGAGTAACCCTTTTTGATTCACAGTAGTAATTTTCAGGGCCAACTTTGTTTGTAAAATCCTGCCATAATTTCGGTCGAACTAATTTTAAGCAAAACTGTCACCTTTTTGTACGGCAAAGGCAAACTTTACCGGCTGCCTTAAGGAAATTGTTGTTGGCTATTAACCATATGTTTAGACGAGCTAATATTTGAGTACCAAAACTTTACAAATAAAAACAACTAAATAAAAATGCCAAGGCAAAGGGTGCAACAAGCTTTGTGTAAGCGAAAAATAGACTTGGTCCTTTAACAAGCAGCATCAATAAGGAAAATAAAAACAATGTTTGGAGTCGAGTTTTATTGATTGTATTATTTTATGTTTTTAATTCTTGGGTGTTCACGACGCCCAGCTAAGCTACGGAATTGTTAAATAGAGTTATTTTAAGTAATTTGTAAACATGTCAGTAGAACGGTCTTCTTGTTTTCGAATTGATGGCGTACGAGTTGGAGGAACCCTTTGCAGCATTGATCAGTTTATCGACCAAGCACTCGGCAATAAGATTTGTGTTACTGCTCCAGTGCACAGCGGCCAGATGGCCTGGTTAACGCCACGCAGGGTCGACACATCCACCATGAATTATCTCGAGCGAGCGCTTGACAGTGCGACAGGAACACAGCTTCTTGCCATTGTTGCGTCCCTTCAACATCAGCGTGCAGGTCAGCCGATCCATAATGGGGCACTGGGCCTTGCAGAAACGCTTGGCGTCATAACATTGTTTCAGCGCTTTGCATTGCCTTCCAGTTTTCTTTTTTATAATTTGCAGTTTACTGGTGTGACCGCATATTTTTAAGGCAAAAATCTCGAAATGGCTCGGTTCTAAGTATTTTTAATCGATTCTTTGAAAAATTTTACAACACTTTAAAACTTTACACTTTTTGACATTTACGACCGATTTTTTAAATATACCCTAGGGCATGTTAAAAGTGGTAATTTTTTTCTCATGTGTTTTGTTGTTGCTTCGTAAACTTTTGGATTTACACTTTTACGCTTTGTCATTTTACGAGGGCTAGTGAATACCCTCAATATTTCAATCAAGTAAAAAGTGTTCTTGGCTTGAGTCCATTAAATTCTAAAGCTATTCCCAAGCTGTTCTAAGTCGAGTTCTCTGTATTGAACCAAAGAAGTCTGGAAATATCTAAGGGCCATGAGCCACTTTGGTAAAACTACTTTTCGTACTCAATTTAAGTACACCCAAGTAGGAATCGTACCTGAAATTTTAGTTACAAAACGGTATACACTGAATCCCGTAAGGTCTCGAACGCCGGCAGTCGTTTGTTTCTGAGTGTAGGATTTAGGTAAGAAGTGAGATAGAAGACCTCTAGCCCAGTGAAAGGACTCTAGAACGTCGACGTTTTAGACGTTGACAATGCAGTATAGTGCATAAATCGATTTTGTACGTCAATAAAGTCAAAATTTACAATGCTTAGTAAAGACAATCCCGTTTCGGATCAATTCAAGCTTACTAGTACTTCAAATGTTAGTCCCACTACCGAGATCAAGTCATAATTTTAGGCTTTACATTTGCCCTGCATTTTTTTCGGTGTAGCTTTGGCAAATTTAGCTTTCCCTAAAACCAAACCAAAAACACATTGCAGAAAACTTGTTTGGTCACAGAAAAAATATCCGAAGTATCAGGGCTAAAATCAAATCCAAACGATGTCAGAAGTCGGTCAGTCCAGGATTTTATTCTGGAAATAACTTGGGAACGTATTTTTCAATCCCGTTGTTCTTGTCTTGATCTGGACTTGAGCAAGGGAAAGCAAGATTTTAACTTGATCTAAAAGGGCGTATTTCAACAACGTACGGTATTCATTTTGGATTGCAAGTCGAACTCGGCGTAAAAAGTTAGTGCAGACAGTGAGCACCTTACTTTGATGTACCATTTTCATTTCATTTCAAAATCAATGATTTTTTACTCTGTGCCAAAGGTACACAGAATATATTAAGTTGAGCAAAAGTATGTAACAGCCAGAAGGAAGCATCTGCGACCCAATAAAGTATATGTATTCTTGATCAGCATCAACAGCCGAGTCGATTTAGCCATGTCCGTTTGTCTGTATATCCGTCTGTCTGTCCTTATGAACAAACAGGTCTAAGAGATGGTAAGAGATAGAGGTTTGACATTTGACATAGACATATGTTTCTTATACTTGCTGGCAGATGAAGTTTATTTTTAATTTTTGCCACGCCCCTTCCCGCTAATTGGAAAAACGTAATTTCTAAGACAGTTTTCTAGTTAGAAGGTTTGTACCTTCTGGACATATTTAGTAGTCAGGATTATTTATCGATCCCCTAAAGGGTTGGTGAAGATCGAATGAACGATAGTCGAGTTATGAAGAAAACAAGTGCTGCCCGCGACGGCGATGGGCAGCACTTCACTCACCTTAACACAAGCTGTGGGAGTTACCAAGCTTATTGTATTCGGGCTTGACCGACTTTCTTACTTGTCAAGGCAACAACTTTTCTTTAAGTAGATGAATATTTGTGCTGATAGGATGCTCATAGGAGAATATGTTAGGATAGATCACTTAAAGCGCGTCAGATCCGTAGCCAAAAGGGACACATCCTTCGATTGCGCTACCTAATAAGCAGCAGCAAAAATGTTAATATATAGAGATAAGGTAAGTAGTCCTTGACCTTTGGTTCAGTTGTATTTAAAAAAAAAATTAAACAATCACACTTAGTCAAAATGAAGCCATGCACTTTCTTAATTATTTCTGGGCTTCTTTGCGTTTTGGTGAAAGGTAAAAGTAGAAAACAACACTTGACAAAGTGTTCGCTGTTTTTATGTGAAAATATGGGCTTAAGTCAGTATTTATGACTCTGGTATCTATATATCAAATTCTTTATAAGGATTAATATTATTTAATAGCGAAAAAAGCGAAAACTTATTCAGGCTTCTAGCATACAACCCCCACCCGATTGCTTTAAAAATTGAAACTGTCTTCCTCAGGTGAAGAATCAGATGAAGACACAACCGACAATTATGTATCACCCCCTATAGTCACCCACAAAGCCACCACCCTACGACCACCAACAAACCCACCCCTAACCATCCTTGAGCGTGAACCCATTTGCTGGGGTTGCCCTAAGATTAACGAGAATAGAGAAATAAAATTAAAAGATCCTGGAAGATTTTGTAAAAAAGAACATGACAGTTATGGTTCTTTTATTAAAAATCTGACCTCACCGACTGATCTTCCATGTGTCCCAAAGGATCTTCAAGTTTGTAAGTTGAGTAAAATTCATTTCCAAAATGAAATAATTTACTTGAGACCTTTTTTAGACCATCTAGAAGACTATTGCTGTATGTGGTCAAGGGATTTTGGTTGTCAGCTTCTTATACCGCATGCAATATATGAAACCGACGAATGGGCGCAGGAAATTTGCAGTGAAGTGTGCGAAAGACGTTGCCCACTACGAAAAAAAAAATCATTGGCTATTGAATTATACATTTCTCGGATTATGCTTGGTCTTATCATAATAATCGAAGGATATAACTTATGTAACTAATAGGTGTCACAAATATATGTCGCTCTAAAGGCCAGAAACCAGATGTGAATTAATTCAATGTTAGGTAAAATTTTCATAAGAACTTTGAAGCCTAATTTTATTTCTACTTTTCTTCTGTCATTTTTGTATAAATATTTTACTTTGCATCGAATTAATTCATATCTGGATACAGGCCTTGAAGCTGTATTTTCACTTGTCGAGATCTCATTTGAAATGGTTTACAGCAGGGATTAATACCGAAACGATTTTTGGTTCCGGTACAGGTACCGGTACGAACCGAATTAAATGTTTCGGTAAAAGATTCTATTTTGGTTTTGAATTTCTTCGGTTTTCGGTTTCGATACGGTACGCAGTTTTTTTTCGGTATACCGGTACGTACCGGTATAAAGAAAAATTTTTTAAATATTGTAAGAAGCAAATTCTATTATAAGTCCAAATCAATTTATTTCTTTGTAATATAAAGAAACAATATTCAACATAAAAGTTTCAGTCGTTTGACATTTAAAGTAAAATTTTAATCGATTTTCACATTTCGTATTATTTTACAGAAAGTACTTACTTTTGAAATCTCATACAATTCTGGGAACTCAAAAAGTTTTTCTTTAGATCGTACGGCTGGCAAAAGGCTTTGGGCCAGTGAGAACATTGGAGAGGTCGCACTCCAGTATGCGTACGGATATGCCTCTTCAGAGAGTCTTTTTGGAGGAAGGATTTCGAGCACTGAGAGCAGTTGAAAGGGTCGCTGGCCGGTATGAGTAAATAGGTGTTTATTTAGAATGCTCTTCCGTCCAGAAGACATTGAGCATTCTGGGCATGAGTGAGGGGGTTTGCCAGTAAATAAAAGTTGGTGTCGCTCCAGATTGCGCTTATTGCGAAAGGTCTTCGAGCAGTGGGAACCCTCGAAGTGTTTCAGTCTCTCGCGAGTATGAGTACGTATGTGTTGATTTAGATTGCTTCTTGTGTAAAAGGTCTTTGAGCACTGCGAACATTGGACGGGCCGCTCACCAGTATGAGTACGCAGGTGTGTCTTTAGAGAGCTCCTCAGGGCATAAGACTGTTGGCACTGGGTACATTTAAAAGGGCGTTCGCCAGTATGCGTGTGCAGGTGCTCCTCCATATAGCTTCAGACTTTGTTCCAATCGCCGCTTGAAATTCAAAGCAACTCTTGCTGCTGCTAAGCAAGAGGGTAGATCCACAGCGGGCTTCACCCCTCGACCAGTCGTTTCTCTATCATAATAGTCAAGTCTTGTCCTTTATCGGACTGGCCAAGCAAATGCAGCATAGCTCGGCCACAGTTGGTCCCCGTATTATGTGGTTCATTGCACAGAAATACGACTGCTACGTACGACACGACTTGACAATTGTTTACGACTGATCTCGACTGCATTCGAACAGACTCCGACTTGCTCCACCTTGCAGCTTGTATGTACAACTCACTCAGCAGTTAGTGGTGGGCTGCTGCTAGTGATGTGCATCCATCACCGTCTTAAATACATGTCCAAAGCTGCTCTCTATTCTTGCTCAGTATCTTTGTCTCACTCTTTGTCTTACTCACATAACGGTAAAATATTTGCTTAAAAAATCACGACAAAACCAAAGCGCAGTGTATAAAATATCACTTTCGAAGTACCGAAATGGTAAGAAGGGGTGTTCGTATGAAGCTGGCATGTGATAGAGAGTTGTTTATATTGTTGTTAGGGATAATTTCGCTGAAAAAAGGTTTGCCAAATTACCAGTAATTTAGCCGTTTCGGCTAAAATACATGAAAAAATTGATGAGTTTCACTGTGTTATATTCTGCCGATTTTGACGAAAAAACAGATGCATGTTCAGACATGTTAAAAACACTTCAAATTAAAACTAATAAACAAAATTATGCCACCACGGCGAGCATTAGGTAAGCGAAGGTAAGGAAAACAATCTTGCTTTAAGAACGGATGAAGACCGTTTCGTTTTTACTTTTTAAAATCGTATGGAACTCGAAACAGGCCTCTAAACAATTAGCGCTAAATAAGTAAAAGCCCAGCTTTGATGTTCTCAATCGATCTTGGTTCGATGATTCAAAGGTGTATTTCGGTATATCGAACTGACAGAATCGAATTCGATTCCCTGGTGTAGTCAGTAACTTCGAACGAAATCTGTCAAAAATTTAATCAACTTCTTTCAGCCCTTGGGTTTCATTAACTGTCGCGCATGCAAAAAGGCAATTCCGGTCGCACTACCTTGTAGTTATCGTACCATAAAATTATCGATATGTGTTGGCTTGCTTACCCCTAGAAAATTAATGGAAGAGCTTTATTGAATTAGTAAAATAGTTTGGAAAATCACAGACAAAATCTCTGTTAATTTTAAATGGAATGCTACCAAAGAGCTAAAATAGAAAAAATTGTATATTTATCGAGATCAGTGTGACCAGTATGATTCGAGCTAGGCGCCAAACGAATGCAAATATGAAAGACAGCTGAATTTTATATGTAAGTACGTATGTAAATAAATTGCACAATTTGTACATATTTATGTACTTAAGTGGCGTTGGCCCGTGTTGAAGTTCTCGGCATGTACAACTGACGTCCAAACCACTGGTTTTAATACATACCTGCACATGTACATTTGTATGTATGTATGTAGGTATGTAAAAAATGTAAAATGGCTTGACACAGCCCCAAAGGGCCAAAGCCGAGCTCCTCTCAATCTTTTGGCTTGTGTGCTTGACATTTTTCGCACAAGAGGAAGGGACCTACAGTTTAACACCAAATCCAAACAGCAGTTTGAGAAGCTTTTGCATGGCTAATTACTACAAAGCTGGCGCCTACAGCAGTGAGGGGTGACCGGGTGCGGGATCGAACCCACGACCTCTTGCCCAGCGGTCGCGCACACCAGACGCTGAGCCACACCCGGGCACAAACATATTTTAGATTCTTGTTAATGTATATATATGTACATTGTACATACTTTTGTATGTATGTAAAACATATCAGTCAATTTACGAACATACGTTAAGCGCCTTTTAGAAGCTGCGAGATTTTCGTGCAATTCATTTTACAAAGGTGTGCTTGAATTTTAAGCCTTCGATGAAAGGTGGCAAGAAAATCTTACATCGTGTAAAGGACGTCTTTTGATTCCTTCTGTGCGTTACAAACATCGGGCCAAAATTATAATGCGCTCAGCAAAACTCCAAAAAAAAATAGGGAAAGTTAACTTCGGCTGGGCCAAAGTTGTGTGTACCCTTGCAGTTTGTTTTTCTAAATAAGACTACTTTTCGGACCTTTCTTTTCTATGGGAGTTATACTATATAGATGTCCGACTTCGACCAAACTTAGTGCAATCATGGAAAAGCATAACAAACTGTTAATTACGAAATTTGGAGACGATCCCAAATAAAACAAAAAAGTTTTTCTCACTAGAACTTCTTTTTCGACCGACCATTCATACTATGGTGGCCGGAGTGGCTCAGCGTTTAGTGTGCGCGACTGCTGAGCATGAGGTCGTGGGTTCGATCCCGCCTCGGAACATCTAATGAAAAGTTTTTTTCTTTGAATAAAACTTTACACCCGGCCACACCTCTTGCTGTTGGCGCCAGCATTGTAGTAATTAGCCATGAAAAGCCTCTCAAAAACTGCCGTTCGGATTCGGCGTTAAACTGTAGGTCCCTTTCTCTTGTGCTAAAATTAGAAGCGCACAAGCCAAGAGATTGAGAGAGGCTCGGCTTTGGCCCCTTGGGGCTGTTGTCATCTTGACAAGCCGATTTTACTTTTACTATATGCTATAGTCATACGATTTTGACCAAACTTTGTAGAATAGTGTGAAAGCAAACAAAACCAATACATGCCAATTTTGAGGACATTTCCATTGAGAACAAAAACGTTTTTCTAACTAAGACTACTTTCAGACTGTACTTTTCTATGACAGCTATACTATATAGATGTCCGAATTCGACCAAATTTGGTGGAATCATGGAAAAGCATAGTAAACTAAGAAATACGAAGTTTGGAGGCGTTTCAATTGAAAACAAAAAAGTTTTTCTCACTAAAACTAGTTTTTCGACCGATCGTTCCTATGACAGCTATATGTAATAGTCATCCCATCCGGCCGGTTCCGACAAATGTGCAGCGTATTTGTACCAAAAGACTTTGTGCAAAGTTTGGTGAGGATAGCTTTAAAACTGACGGAGGAGATAGCATAGAAACAGACAGACGGACAGACGGACGGACGGACAGACGGACAGGGCTCGTCGTGCTGATCAAGAATATATACTTTATGTGGTCGGAGATGCTTTCTTCAATGCGTTACAAACATCCGCACAATTTTATAATACCCTCTGCCAGGGTATTAAAACCGAAGCAGTACCGGTACCAACGTTTCGGTTTCGTTCCGGTTCTATCGGTTCCAATAATAACGGTAAACGGTATTCGGTTCTCAAAAAATAATTCGTATCGGTTCCGGTTCCGGTACATGATTTGAAACGGTTTGTTTCGGTGAACAGTTCCGGTTCCGGTATTAATCCCTGGTTTTCCGCCCCTAAGGTCAAATTTTCCACCATCAGAAAATTACATTACAAATTATTTCACTTACTATCCTTATACACCGAATTTCAATTTTTGCATATCGAATTTCCCAGAAATTTTTCTTGCGGACAGATTTCCCGAAATCGGAAAGATACGTGCCCAATTATTTCGTTTACTTCGCTTACAAACCCAGTATCAAGTCAATCGGATGAAAAAAAAAATTACCCATATATACTTTTCCGACGTTTTTCCGGCTTTTCTGGGTGGAATTTTTCAAAAGCCCGTCTTGTTACGCACTTTCACCAAATAAGAAAACTCCTGTCCAAATTTTAGCTCTCTAGCTCTTACCGTTTAGGCTGTGCGATTATTGCCAATCAGTCAGTGAATCAGTCAGTCAGGACAAACTATTTTATATTTACAGAGATCCATAGATTACTGCATTAAAAGTTGTTGGCGTCAGTTGCTTGCAGTCATGGAATGGTGCTTGCTCGAAAATTTGTGCCTGCAAAAATGCGGCATCCGAAACTTTGTGTAACGTACCGAAAAGGTTTTTGAGGATACTGTTGGAGTAAAAGACCGGGCGAAATCCGGCAGTCCGCGCACTGTGCGAACGCCACATTCCATCCACTGCGCAAGCAGAAAATCATGCCTCGGGAGATAAATATCAGCAAGGAGCCCATGTCGCGCATGATAAAACGTGACTTGGTATTCAGTGCATACAAGAGTCACACCGACCTCTTGCTCACAACAGCATTGAAACAAAAACGCAAGACAAAATCGAAAGCATTGCGTCCCCAGTGCGCAAACAATACCCGCAGTCGAATTCTGTTTCCTGACGAGAAAATTTTCACCATAGAGAAATCGTTTAATAAACAGAACAATAGAGTGTATGCTGTGTCATCAATACAAGCGTCCGAACTCATTCCGAGAGTTCATAGAGGAAAACATCCGGCTTATGTGATGGTTTTGGTGGGAAGTCGCCTATGAAGGGGTCAGCGGGCTCCATTTTTGTGAAAAAGGATAGAAAACTTCGGCGAAAGTGTATTAATCCGACGCTTTGGAAAAGGCTGTAAAAGGCAAGCAAGCTGTGGACCTTTCAACTAGACTCCGCTCCAGCTGACAATGCAAAAACGACTTAAACATGGCTAAGAGACCATGTACCGAACTTTATTTCTACGAATGATTGGCCTGCTGGTAGCCCAGAGCTGAATCCATTGAACTACAAACTGTGGTCTATTCTCTAAGCTATGGCTTGATCTACTCCAGCGATGTTCCTCCATAGCCCCCAGGGGCCGAGCGCAATCGGCTATTTATACGCACACGAGCCGAGCGCATGCCGAAGTCGAGCATATGAGCGTAAGCAGAGCTCTCTTTGCCTTCGGTCGCTGCCCAGCCGTCGTTGAGGGCAGTTCAAAGCTGGGCTGTGTCGCTTTATTATCGCACACCAATACACTCTCACTTTTTGGCCTCGCTCTTCTTGAACATCGCTGCTCTACTCGACACCCAAATATTGAGTCTTTGAAGAGCGCTCTTGTCCGATCACTTCACAATTTCCCAATGCATCAGGTGCGCATTGCGATCGATGAGTAGCCACAGAGACTTCAGAATGCGGAAATTGCGAATATGATGTTACACGATTTGTAACCATTAAGTGACCGAATAAATAGAAGAAAAAAGATTTGAAAAAAAGGCATTCTTTTTCTGTTATTTAATGACCAAAAAACCATGTACCAAAACAATTGCGAGTAGTAGTTGCACTAGGAAATCGAATGCGACAATGCCAGTTCGAATCATCATTAAATCAACCAAGGCCGACTGAGAACATCGAAGCTGCGCAGTGCGCTACCTTGTAATTATTGTATCATGGTAGCTAGTTAAGTACACCTTGACTTTTGGCTCAGTCAATCTATAGTTATATTTAAAACCAAAAACTTCTGTCAATCACACTTACACAAAATGAAGTCATACACTTTCTTAGTTATTTCGTTGCTTCTATGCGTTTTGGTGAAAGGTAAAATTAGAAAACAACGCTTGAAAAAGGGTTCGCAGTTTTTTTTTGTAAAAAATATAGCACAAAACATGAAAAAGACAAGCCAGTTTTTCCAAATGAAATCAAGGAGCAAGATCGATCAGTAACTATTCACGACTTTTGTATCTATAGGTATTATCAATATAATCGAAGGCAGTTGAATATCATGGTTATGCTGGTTTTACTACTGAAAAGACAGCGAAAACTTACGCTTTGTACCCCAAAAATTTGTTATAAATTTCTAAATTATTTAACTTAGGTCAAGACTCCTCTTCACTACCACCTGATGCTGAGACAACTGAAGCGCAGGCACCTGAACCCCGTTGCTGGGGATGCCCAGATCTAAACGAGATCAAAGAATTAATACCGAAGACAAAACCTGGTAGACATTGTAAAACAGAGGAAGATAACATGAAAGCTTTTAGCGACAATTACACCGCTCCAAAACTTTCATGTGTACCTTACTTTGTTCAAGTTGGTGAGTTGCTTAAATTTCATTTCCAAGTTTCAATTTGTGACTTCATACTTTTTTTAGTCGGTCTTAAGGACTATTGCTGCATGTGGTCAAAGGACATTGGTTGTCAACTTATTGTTGCGGATGACAAATATGAAGACGACGGTTGGGCGAGAGATATTTGCGTAGATACTTGCGCCTCTGAATGCCCATTAAGGAAAAAATCATCGGCTATTAAATTGTACAGTTCTAGGATTGTGCTTGGTTTTATCATGATCATCGCAGCATTTGTTGGTATAATTTAAGTATACCCAAGTGGGTGGGAACAATTTGAACTATTTAAATATCAAAATTAGCATTTGACTTCACCCGTCAATACATCATGTAATTTGTAATTCGATCAGAATCGAAAACAAAGCTCGATTTGATGTTTAAGCAATGCACTACAAATAATTGAAGTGGCAACGTCATGAGGAAATGGTCGCAGAAGAGGCGCTAATTTTAACTCAAATTAACTCAACTGAACTCAACTCGGCTGAAATATTGATATCAGACTTTTTGAACTGGGAAAAATGATCACTTTCAATGCGATTCGATATATTACCTAGAAAATGAAGAAGGAAAATAAAGCAACACTCAAAAACAACTTAGCATATTTATTTACAAAGGATTTAATAATAATAATAATAATAATGGTTTGCTTTATTGCCCAATAATATTTACAGTTTGCTTAAAGCTAGCAGTTCAGTGGTAGTCAGTGATTAGATATTCATCTTTACATCTGAGAAAGTATTTCAATCTGTTTTGCAAATTACATTTTTCGAGAACTTAACTTAGAATTACCCAAGGAAAAGGCAGGAAAAAAACCTTGGCAAGAAAGTAAAGGATTTAATAAATAACATATTAATGAAGACAATTATATATATGGTCTAGGAGAAAGGGTATAGACGGAGTTCGTAAGCATACGGACCCTTACTCCTATACATATTTAAGGACATGCAGTTTTGAAGATTGCATTTTAACAATGATTTTTGTCACATGCCCATTTTGGGCCAACTACCCATTTAAAACAAGGAAGAAAGTCGTTCAAGCCCAACTATATTATACTCTGTACCAGTTGGGGTCGCCGCTAGCATTTGCTCCCCATTATATTATATAAAATCGGTATCCAGGGAACACCACGAGGAGGCCATTGCAATAGCTATGGGGTCGATATATGAATAAACACCTACGAGTCGACTTGAGTTTCTTAAATACTTTTCATTTAAGGTACTGTTACATACTTTTGCACAAACTTATTATACTCTATTTACCTTTGGTACAGAGTATAATTAGGAGAGAGAAGAGAGAGAGGATTGGCACGCGCCGCTGACAAAAAAACCTTTGCATTTGCCAGAGCTAGAGATGGGCGTACATCGAAAACTACGCGGGACTCCGGAGTGACCAGAATGATTGTGATTGCTTGATATTATGTTAGAATTAAAGAACTAGACTATTTTTATATTATTTGCAATTTATAGTAAGCAATCCTCGTCTTAGTAGTCAGATAAGTATCGGGCTATATATTTGTCCCACGACCATCTCTAATTTCTCTCTCTCAATATTGTGTATGTGGGAAAGGGAAGGGGGAAAATGAGAGCATCCCAGTTAGCTGCAAGAATCCAATTGGATCTAATGAGCTAGCCATAGCTGTTAGGTTTTGTATAGGATTTCGTTGTTGGAATTACTCAGACTATATTTGCAGGACTAATTCATTTAAAAGGTGGAATTTTTGGCGGGGCGGTGTCATCGCACCCACAACGATCCAATATGAATAGTTAAATAAAAAATTGTCCTAACATATTGTTGGCTATCACTTTGCTGTGTAGTCGTTGCTCATATATACATACATCTACATACATATGTATGTATTTTGCTGCTGCAGGAGCAGCTCAGATATATTGAATTTTCGTTTGCTCATATCTTTAATACCGTTCATCCGATCTTTACCATTCCTTTCGCGGATCGATAAATAACCCTGATTACTAAATATGTCCAAAAGGAAGGAACCTTCTATCTATAAAACTGTGGGAGATATTACGTTTTTTCCAATTTGCGGGGGCGGGAGGGCGCGTGGCAAAAATTGAAAATAAACTTGATCTGCCTGCAAGTATAAGAAGCATAAGTCCCATACATGTCAAATCGCTATCTCTTACCATTTCTGAGATCTGTGCGTTCATACAGACATGGTTATATCGACTCGGCAGTTGATGCTGATCAAGAATATATATACTTTTTGGGGTCGGAGATGCTTCCTTCTGGCTGTTACATACTTTTGCACAAACTTATTATACTCTATGTACCTTTGGTACAGAGTATAAAAAACCATGCACCTGTTCTACTTTCTTACATTCAGACACCTGATTCGGATTCTGTGAGGAATTTTACATGAGAATTGACTTCAAAATGGGAGGGTCAGCATATTTTTGAAAATTTGTGTCGTAGTGTTATTTGTTTGCCAGCAGCCATTGTCACTTATGGCAAAGATGAGATACATTTTACCGCTTTTTTATCTGATCAAACAACCAAGCAAAGATCGGGCTTTGCAGGCCTGTTAAATGCCCATGATAGCACTCCGATAGCTTTTACTTGTGGAATTGTTATATTTAAAGTATCCTCTTCCTAATATCAAGAAATATTGTCATACAAAATTCGACTTTATGCCAAAAATTTGGGCATCCGGCCCAGTTTGCACTGTGCAGCGTCGCGACGCGTCAGTCGGCCGTACTCCAGGCCGATTAAATTTCAACACATACTTACTACCTGCTATTCCTATCAAGCTATTCCCTTAACGAGTTGAATAGTGTGCCCTGCGGTTACTGTCAGAATCAGATTTGTTGCTGACCTTTGCTAGTTTAAATTTTTTGTCATTCATATCCCAGCAGTTGGGTCAGTAACAACACAAGTTTGCTACTAATTTTATTTATTTTCTTTTTTATTTTTATATAATGCTAAGAGTTCTTCCTCGGTTGGCGACTTTTCAGCCTTGGCTAAGCTGAGTCATGTTGGTATTTGTACCTCGAGCGATGTTGGTCTGGCTGAAAAGGTAGAAACTTTCTCCACGACAAATACAAGTGAAAATTCTATATGACGAATCCTCCAGCAATAGGTTTATGGATCGCTTTGTCCATGGAAATTCCTTTAAGTTATTCTCGCCTAGACTGACCCCGGCTAAAAAGGCTGCTATGCCAAGAAGCGCCTGTAAGAGGCAGATACTGGGCTTAGAGGTACTCTTTAGAAATTGACTGAAATTTTTTTTTTTTTTTTTTTCATGAACAACCGCAGACAGCATCAACAGGACAGCAGCAACATGATGATCAGTGATCAATTTCTAAAGAGTACCTCTAAGCCAAGTATCTGCCTCTTACAGGCTCTTCTAGGCATACCCATTTCAGACCGGGCGCTTTTAGGTATGTTGGCCACTTGATACCGGGCGTTTCTAGTCATTCCATGAGTTCGTTAGTCTTCATAATTCATCGTTCGAGTTCTCGTTTTCATTTCGCTTTGGCTTTGGCTTATCTACGTGTTACCCCATTTCAGGCAACATATTCTTTGGTATATTCTGTTTTCTTCTATAATTTCTAACTTTTCCGATTTAACCCTCCTCTGCCAGTTTTTACATCCCAGAGAAGAGAAATGTTGATCCGTACAGTTGCTAATAAATTGTTCCCTTTGACACCAAAATATTTGGTACTGATTTCCAACACACACACCAAGTATCCAGTTCATACCTTACATAATTTCTGAGTTGTAAAGCAGTGGACCTGAACCACTTTGGAGAAGTGGTTCATTCGAATGCACACTGTGCTGGACTGCGAAATTTTTGGCAGAAAGAATTTAGCATCGCAATGTTTTTTGATATACGCCATATATTCTAAAAGGGGATACATTAAATACGACAATCCAAAAAATAAAAGCTATGTGAGTGCAGTTTCTTCTTTCTTCGCTTCTTTCTTAGTCTTGTACTTGGCATGTAAATATATGTTCAGACCAAAATGAAATGACAAAGTATTTTACAAGCATGTTTTTATCGCACTATTTATTCAATTTCAGGAACAATAATTTTTTAATGCACTCTGACGATAAATTACACCTCAGTTCTCACAGAACCAATTTTAGGGCAGAAAATGCCCTTTCAGCCGAAACTTGGGTTGCTGGCACGCAATGCAGAACTTTTGCCAATTGATACAGCCGAGGATAGCTGAACTTATGTCCTGACATATGTCATTTGAATAAGGAAAATATCCGCTTATTTCGGTCATCGCTAATTTCAATTGAGGATCATTATCGCCATCTGTTTCCTCATTTCCAGAGTACGGCTCAATTGAATTTTAAAAAACATTGAGAATGCTTTGCGAAGTATTTAGATGAAGAAGTACGCGATTATAATATTCACTATACCACGTCTGTGCTCTGTGACTGCCTTTATTTAGCAACTACACCCAGAAAAATTTTTTCTAAAAAGGGCCAAAGGTACTCTTTAGAAATTGATCGACCATGATGATTCATGTTGCTGCTGTCCTGTTGCTGCTGTCTGCGGTTGTTCATGAAAAAAGTAAAAAAAAAAATTTCGGTCAATTTCTAAAGAGTACCTCTAAGCCCAGTATCTGCCTGTTACAGGCGCTTCTTGGCATAGCAGCCTTTTTAGCCGGGGTAAGTCTAGGCGAGAATAACTTAAGGAATTTCCCTGGACAAAGCGATCCATAAACCTATTGCTGGAGGATTCGTCATATAGAATTTTCACTTGTATTTGTCGTGGAGAAAGTTTCTACCTTTTCAGCCAGACCAAATACCAACATGACTCAGCTTAGCCAAGGCTGAAAAGTCGCCAACCGAGGAAGAACTCTTAGCATTATAAAAAAAAAAAAAAAAAATAAATAAAATTAGGAGCAAACTTGTGTTGTTACTGACCCAACTGCTGGGATATGAATGACAAAAAATTTTAGCTAGCAAAAGTGAGCAACAAATCTGATTCTGACAGTAGCCGCAGGGCACACTGTTCAACTCGTTATGGGAATAGCTTGATAGGAATAGCAGGTAGTAAGTATGTGTTGAAATTTAATCGGCCTCGAGTACGGCCGACTTACGCGTCGCGACGCTGCACAGTGCAAACTGGGCCGGATGCCCAAATTTTTGGCATAAAGTCGAATTTTGTATGCCAATATTTTTTGATATTAGGAAAAGGATACTTCATATATAACAATTCCCCAAGTAAATGCTATCGGAGTGCTATTATGGGCATTTAACAGGCCTGCAAAGTCCGATCTTTGCTTGGTTGTTTGATCAGATAAAAAAGCGGTAAAATGTATCTCATTTTTGCCATAAGTGACAATGGCTGCTGGTAAACAAATAACACTAGGACACAAATTTTCAAAAATATGCTGACCCTCACCATTTTGAAGTCAATTCTCATGTAAAATTCCTTGCTGAATCCGAATCAGGTGTCTGACTGTAAGAAAGTTGGACAGGTTTCGAGAGTTAGCAAAAAACCATTTTTTCAGTCTTAAAAAAAATGTTAACTACTAAACTTTCAATATCTTTGGTTATAGCGCATGGTTTTTTTTTTTAAATAAAAACCAAACGAAAATCAATTTAACAACCTTTCTATATTCGGATCATTTATTGAAATCAAATGAAATTTGGGTAAGTTGTAGAAGGTCAAAGATAACATTTTGTGAACATTTTACTGACTTATCATTTTTGTATACTCTGTACCAAAGGTACACAGAGTATATTAAGTTTGTGGTAAAGTGTCCGTCTGTCCGTCCATCTGTCTGTCTGTCCGTCCGTCCGTATGAACAAACAGATCTCAGAGATGGTAAGAGATAGAAGTTTGACAAGTTTGACATGTTTGACATATGGACATATGTTTCGTATACTTGCAGGCTTGCAGGCAGGATCAAGTTTATTTTAAATTTTGGCCACGCCCCCTCCCGCCCACGCAATATCGAAAAAACGTCATATCCCCCACAATCAAGACCGGTGGGAGAATGGCAAGACATTTGCCGGGCAGCCGCCAGATCGTGGGTTCGAGTCCCGTTCAAGGCATTGACATAAAAATTAATTTATTTTTTCTTTTTTTCCTTTTGTTTTTTAGTTTTGTTGTTTTTAAAATTCTCTATATTTTTCCGATATTTTTTACAATGCACTGAGGTCTCAAATACATTTTTTCGTCAAACGCGAAGCTCTTTACTGCAAGCATCTTTTCTAAAATTTAGGAAATTATTTTCTTGTTTTTATGTAAAGACGAGTGCATCGTCTTTTCTTATTTTTTGGTTAAGACGAATGCATCGCTTTTTTTTGCCTACTTTTAGGTAAAGACGAGTGCATCGTTTTTTCTTATTTTTAGGAAATTTTTTTCTCAATTTTAGGGCTTTTTATTTTAATGGTTAGTTTTTATAAAACTAGGTCAAAATTTCACCTATTTAGGAAAATTTTCTTAAATTAAGGGCAAAACCATTTTATGGCTAGATTTTCTGAAATCTAAGAAAAAAATTTTCTGAGTGTAGCTGAATACCCGGCGTCGCACGGGTTCTTATGATTCTTAAGAGAGCGATTATATTCAATCTAGTGCAGGCTGCATGTCGGTATAAACATTTTGGACTGTTCGATCTTTTTCTCTATATACGTCTTCAAGATAATCTAAAATCATGACTTTTTTTCAAATTGTTACTTTTTTGACCGTTTGATTAATACTTCCTATTTACCCGTCTATAATTGCCGTCTATCAAATCTTCACAATAATCCAAGGTTAAATCAAAAATTTGCAAATTACGAAATATTTTGGACCGTGTAATCTACAGCTTCCATTTACCAAAGCCGGTATTGTAATATAAGCACTAAGCGCTTTCATAAATACTCATAAGGTTATTTTGCAAATTTCGCGGCTTTTGGACCTTAGAAACCTTCGCTGGCAAGCGTTGCCCAAGGTTTTATGGCAATCGGATGAACGGTATAGTTTTTGAAATTATGCGGTTTTATGACCATTTCCTGCCCATTTCTACAATTTACCATAGACACCTTCGCGGGCAAGCGTACAACCATTCCTCAAAGCTTTATCAAAATCGAACATTTTGCAAATTTCGCGGTTCTTGGACCATTTTCCGCCGATTTCTTCTACTTGGAAACCTTCTCGGGTAAGCGTCGATCAATTTCCCAAAGTTTTAGCAAAAACTTAAATTTTGCAATTTTCGCGGTTTTTGGACCGTTTTCCGAAATTTTTTTCAACTTAGAAACCTTCCGGGGCAAGCGTTCAACCATTCCCAAATTTTCACTGCAATCGGATGAACGGTATAATTTTACAAATTTCGCGGTTTTTGGACCATTTCACAGACATGAGACATAGCCTATGACATTTTCCTGATCGACATGAACTTATTGTGAAAAATTCGTGAAGATCGGTTAAGCGGTTCAGACGCCCATAAGGGACAAGCATACAAACGTACAAACATACTTTCAATTTTATATATTTATATAGATAAACTTAATGAAGCACGCACAGAATGCAATATGTTTGAAAAATTTGACCTTTGAATTTGAAAGGTAACTGAAAGTAATGGCGCCTTAGATCAGTAGTCGATAACTATCGAGGGCTACCCTGCAAAATGCTCATAGTGGCGTGAGCTAAAAGCGAGCAAACGATATAAAATGGTCGACACCAGCGGGACCAGTGCTGCCAATTTTTTTCCAGGAAAAAATGCTGTTTCTGGATGGAAGCAACGGCAAAAAAAGCTGAAAAATTTCTGAATAAAGCGTAAAAAAAAGCGGTTTTTATGGTTTAATTTTTTTTTCTTTGTTTTATTTATAAGATTTTCAGCACGTCGTCTAGTTCTTCGCGATTAGCATCGGTTTCACAATCATGTTGGTACCGATCATGCGAAGATAATTTGAAGGGACTTTATATTCATAGCAGCATTTGCCCAGTCTTCGCAAACCATATCTGTGTTTTATATTAAAATAAATAATATATAAGTCGGTATCATCCTTTCACTCACAATAAAATATTACCTTATGCTAAGAATGCTTTTTATTGTGCTTAAGCTCATTGAGTTCCTTAACTTGGATTTTACCAAGTTAAGCTGGCTAAATACGCGCTTAACCTCCGCGTTGGACCATGGCAATGAGAACATTTGCAGGGCAACAGCTGCCAGTTCAAGGAATCTGCGGTTGCCACCAGAATCCTTGTACTGAGAAACTTCAATCTAAAACTGCTGTCATTGACATTTTCCCATTTAATTAGACGAATATCATTGTACTGCCGCTCAATGTCTGCTATTCTGCCTACTTGGAGGTGTTCTAACATTTCAGTAATTCCTTTTTTGTTTAGTTCACAGAATTTTGTCGACGAAAAAAACGCCGATGATTTTTAAAATTTTAAAATAGTCGGGGAGCCTGAAAATAAAATCAAAATTATTTAACGGTCGGTAGAAGAATCTGACAAATTGGATACCTCTGGCTTAGCTGCTTGATAAGCTCAATCACAAAATTAAAGCAGCGAGCACGAATTTCTTTTTCAAGGTCTGCATCGATATTAAGGAGCTGATGTTTGTTTATTATTATGATTCACCAGGCTAAGGTTTTTAAAATATTTAGGGCTTAGAGAAGTGTTTCATTAGATTAAAATTTGATTTTTAAAACTAAAACTACGACATTTATAAAATATGAAATGTTTTTATTTTTAATGTGTATGCGAAAATGGTTTTTAAGTACTACTAAAGTTTGGCGTAATGTCTAATGTCATGTTAAGAGTTCAAAGACGAACAGCATTTACAGAGTGTCATCGGCGCGTCGGTTTCTAAGGTTGTGGTCTCGCGGGCAAACTCAAAAAGATTTGATTTTCTTTTCAAAATCATACTCTTGGTACACATCGGACTCTACATGCTCTTCCAAGTTTTCAACTTCCAATATGTCAATTTCCTTGTTAGTGGGAACAATTAACTGTTTTAACGAAATAATGGCAAACATTAAGTTAAACATTAAGTCATTTAGCAATTCTGTTGCATTTGTTTTATTGCTTTGAAAGCACTTATCAACTTTTTGCATGTCCGACAGAATTGGTTTTAAAAAAATTAAATATAAGTGATTAATTTGATCACTTTACAATTCATGGAGAATTTGCGACTTATAGCATTTTTCTTTTGTTGCGGCCAAATCAAAATGCAATATAAGTCCGTCCCATTGGTCTAAAATGGATACAGACAACTCAATGGATAGCCACCTGGTGTCGCTCACTTTTGGTATTTTCAATGGAGCATTGGGGAATATCAGAAAAAGTTTACGTTTAAATAAAAATAAACAACAATTTTTGAGTAAATACACTGTTGAGAACAACAACGAAACGAGAGACAACAAAGACAAAAATATTGAAAAATAATAAAAACAAATACAATAATGATGTTAATAATCGAAGTACAGACGGGCACATTAAAAATAAAATACTCACAAATTTAAGTACATAGGTTAAACATAAATTCAAGAACATATAACATGGATATGGGCAAATTTTCACACAAACCTTTTCATCATTAATACATTTATAAATTTTACTATTCTCCATTTGCCGAGATCAACTTTTGCAAAACCAATTATATGTTTCGTAAATTAAAAACACCAATTTCTCAGGCAAATGTTTTCTACAAACTTGGTTAACGGCAAGTTGCACAGAATGGCAGACACATTTTACCAAAATTAGCTGTGGGGCCTCCTTCTTCAATTCCGTGTAGACACTCCTGTTTGTGCCTACCATAACACTAGCATTATCGGTTCCAATACCAATTAGGTTTTTTATATCTAACTAGCTGAATACCCGGCGTCGCCCGGGTTCTTATGATTCTTAAGAGAGGGATTATATTCAATCTAGTGCAGGCTGCCTGTCGGTATAAATATTTTGGACCGTTCGATGTTTTTCTCTATATAAACGTCAAGATATATTTTGCAAATTTCGTGAATATTTTTGCAAATTTCGTGACTTTTTTGACCGTTTGGTTAATACTTCCTATTTGCCCGTCTACAATTGCTGTCTATCAAATCTTCACAATAATCCAGGGTTAAATCAAAAATTTGCAAATTTCGCAATATTTTGGACGTGTAACAGCCCATTTACCAACGCCGGCATTGTAATATAAGCACTAAGCGCTTTCAAAATACTCAAAGGGTTATTTTTGCAAATATCGCGATTTTTGGACCTTAGAAACCTTCGCGGGCAAAAAGTTTTATGGCAATCGGATGAACGGTAAAGTTTTTGAAATTTTGAGGTTTTATTACCATTTCCGGCCCATTTCTTCAATTTAGATACGTTCGCGGGCAAGCGTACAACCATTCGCGCAGTGCAAATTTCGCGGTTCTTGGACCATTTTCCGCCCATATCTTCTACTTGGAAACCTTTCCGGGCAAGCGTCGAACCACTATCCAGAGATTTACCGAAACCGCAAATTTTTTAATTTTCTACAAATTTCTTCAACTTAGAAACCCTCCCGAGCAAGCTTTCAAATCATTCCCCAAAGATTGATTGCAATCGGATGAACGGTATAATTTTGCGAATTCCGCGATTTTTGGACCTTAGAAACCTTCATATAACCATTGACCAAAATTTCATCGCATCGCAATGGTATAGTGTTTGAATTAACGCGTTTGTTGGACTACTTCCCGCCCATTTATTGAAATCCTCCAAAGTTTATAACAAACGAACATTTTGCAGATTTCGCGGTTTCTTCTACTTGGAAACCTTCCTGGGCAAGCGTCGATCAATTTCCCAAAGTTTTAGCGAAAACTTAAATTTTGCAATTTTTACGGTTTTTGGACCGTTTTCCGCAAATTTTTCAACTTAGAAACCTTCCGGGGCAAGCCTTCAACCATTCCCAAATTTTCACTGCAATCGGATGAACGGTATAATTTTGCAAATTTCGCGGTTTTTGGACCATTTCACAGACATGAGACATAGCCTATGACACTTTCCTGATCGACATAAACTTACTGTGAAAAATTCGTGAAGATCGGTTCAGCGGCTTAGACGCCCATAAGGGACAAACATACAAATATACAAACATACTTTCACTTTTATATAGATGTATAGATTTGTATGACAATAATACATTTTTCACACCATCAACAATGCAAGTAGCATTACCAAATTCTAGTTGAACCAGATTTAAAAATGTGGAGACGAATTCACTACGCGGAATGGAAAAGTAGTTAATTACCCAACCTAAAAAAGTATATATTTATATACATGCATTAAATTTAATATAATACAATTAACATAAACAATTATTAAGATAAATACCTAAAAGTTTTGTGACGCTGATGTGCGTTGACTCATCGAGTAAAAGACTGAACTTGGAGTCTCCTATATCGGCGCACAAATCTTCATAAAAATTAGGCGCCAAAACATTTTTTATAATGATGGTGCATTTTATGCGATGAAGCTTTATTCGCCCGGCCGTTGCAATATCAAACTAGCTGCTGCATAAGTTGCCCAAATGGTCTACTTGTGCCATAGCTGTGTGCTCTGCAATAAACAGACACAATGGGCATGTTCACCAGCACACACCAATCATCTAACATAAATCAACAATCACAAAAAAAGTGTTTGGCTGCTGGTGAACGGTTTTTGATAGAATTTGCAGCCAACAAAACTATCGATATTTTTTATTGGTGGAAGTTTTGAACTTTTGACCGCAAATAAAAAAAAATATTAAAATATGAATAACATCAAGTACAATCCATTACATTGGATGTGACTGTCGTCAAAAACGCTATGGCTAAAGCATCTATACCTTGGGTGACACTGGACAGAAGACTGACCTTTGGACTCTGTCCGGCCGCTCAGGCAGTGGCTGCCAGCCGGCGTGGGGTGGCTCTGAACTCAACATTGTCTCGGACAAAGTCCTATCTACAAGCTTCGGCTCCGGTTGGAGATATGGCCTACAATTTTGGAATCCGGCGGTCTCCTGAGAGTTGGTGGTCGAAAATTTAGACGCATTCGGGGTGTGTCTACGGGTTGAAAGGTTGTGGTTTCAACAGCTTTTGCAAGCTATTACCCAACAATCCATTACATTGGATGTGACTGTCGTCAAAAACGCCGATATGGCGAAATTTCGACCTCATCGGTGGCGACTTGGTTGTCTCTGGTTGTCCCATATTGGCTACTTGTAAGCGAAGTGGAGAACTCCTTGCAGATGACCTCTATTGTGAAGTTTCATGCGGCCAGGTTTGAGGAATCAACTGGAGGGCCTTCTTGCAGCTCCATGATAGACTCGGAGGAAAGCTCTCTCCCAACCGATTTGGATGAGATGCAGAGCACGAACACTCGAGACCATTGTTTGCAGGAGGACCCAAGATTGTGCTGCATCGTCTATGCATTGCACTGGGAGTTTATATAGTGCATATGCTGCAGCAGGATTGGCCGTGTGCCATTGAGGTGATCAATAAGTTCCAGCAGCAGCGTATACCATATGCCAGAGAAGATGTGCAGCTCTGAATCATGCTAGAGGTGCTGCAGGCCATACCGGAGGAGGCACAAGTTATACACACGTATGATATAAACGTATAATAGAGCTGCCACTCTTACACACATTTGGTATATTTCTACCAAAACTGGTATACTTTTTTCACAGATTAATCGAAAATGGTATATTTTGATACCAAATTTTTTTTGTTTTTGCAAGTGGCATCCGTGCTGCTACTTGTTTCCAGCATTAAAAAAAAGCGAAAAAAATCCAAATTTATTTTTAAAAAGCCAGAATTCCCGCTTCCCGCTATTCACATATTTTTTCCGCAATTGGGCTTCGAAAAAAGCCAGATTCGACGGGAAAAAAGCTAAATTGGCAGCAATGAGCGGGACTGAAGTCATTTGGTGTTCAGGCGTGGAGGTAATAACACCAGTCGTGCACCAGAATTATTCCTCTTTAATTTTTTTTTTATCTAACCGTCTTTGGCCCGGATCCACTTATGGGTATGGTCTCTTATTGAAGTAAATGCCCGTAGGACGAGGCACATATTCAGGCAACGATAGCAAAGTAGTTATAATTTCCCTCCCTATTTTTCTTTTTAGAAAAGTTTATTCTAAATACCAGGGCCAATTTTAAAATAAGGCTATTTTCTAAAATTAAAGGCGAATTTTTTTCTGAGTGTGTATTTGAGCTAAATTCTTCTTAATCTGCAGCAAATCTTGTAACAGCTGTGATGTCCGTTCTTTTCCAGCTGAATTCTCTGACTTTAGTTGAGCTAATTCTTTTTCATAATGCTGCAAATCTTCATGAGCTTGTAAAAGCTCTGCAGAGCGTGCGTGTTCCTCCAATTCCTCAACCTTTTTGAGCTGTGCTAGCTCTTGCTTCAATGTGGCTATTTGGTCTACTTGGTGCTGATATTCCGCTTGAGTCTGCAAGAGCTGTGCTGAGCGTTTTTTACTTCTAAAATGTCAGCCTTTAATTTGGATATTTGTTGCTCATAGTTAAACGTTTCTACAAAGCGAGCGTTTTTGGCTAAATACTGCGATTCTTTGAGTTGTCTGAGCTCCTGATTCAGTTGATTTATAATCTCTTCAGTATTAAGCAACTCCGCTTAGATCTGTTGCAGCAATCTGTTGCAACAGATGTTGCAGCAATCTGTTGCAGCAAACCCAAGCGGAGCTGCTTAATAATGAAGAAATTATAAATAAACTGAAGCAGGAGCTCGGACAACTCAAAGAATCGCAGTATTTAGCCAAAAACGCTCGCTTTGTAGAAACGTTTAACTATGAGCAACAAATATCCAAATTAAAGGCTGACATTTTAGAAGTAAAAAAACGCTCAGCACAGCTCTTGCAGACTCAAGCGGAATATCAGCACCAAGTAGACCAAATAGCCACATTGAAGCAAGAGCTAGCACAGCTCAAAAAGGTTGAGGAATTGGAGGAACACGCACGCTCTGCAGAGCTTTTACAAGCTCATGAAGATTTGCAGCATTATGAAAAAGAATTAGCTCAACTAAAGTCAGAGAATTCAGCTGGAAAAGAACGGACATCACAGCTGTTACAAGATTTGCTGCAGATTAAGAAGAATCTAGCTAAAGAACACACTCAGAAAAAAATTCGCCTTGAATTTTAGAAAATCGCCTTATCTTAAAATTGGCCCTGGTATTTAGAAAACACTTTTCTAAAAGAAAAATAGGGAGCGCAATTGTAACTACTTTGCAAGCGCTGCCTGGAAATGTGCCTCGCCCTACGGTCATTTACTTCAATGAGAGACCATACCCTAAGTGTTTCCGTGCCAAAGGCGGTTAGATAAAAGAAAAATAAAATTAGTAAAAATAAAAAATAAAACAGAAAAGGAATAATTTTGGTGCACGATAGGTGTTAGCACCTCCACGCCTGAACACCAAATGACTTCAGTCCCGCTGGTGTCGACCATTTTATATCGTTTGCTCACTCTTGGCTCACGCCACTATGAGCATTTTGCAGGGTAGCCCTCGATAGTTATCGACTACTAATCGATAACGATCTAAGGCGCCATTACTTTCCGTTACCTTTCAAATTCAAAACAGTCATATTTTTCAAACATATTGCATTTTGTGCGTGCTTCATTAAGTATATCTATACAAATATATAAAAGTAAAAGTACGTTTGTATGTTTGTCCCTTATGGGCGTCTAAACCGCTTAAGCGATCTTCACGAATTTTTCACAATAAGTTCATGTCGATCAGGAATTTGTCATAGGCTATGTCTCATGTCTGCGAAATGCTCCAAAAACCGAGGAATTTGCAAAATTATACCGTTCATCCAATTGCAATGAAAATTTGGGAATGGTTGAAGGCTTGCCCGGGAAGGTTTCTAAGTTGATAAAATTTGCGGAAAATGGTCCAAAAACCGCGAAAATTGCAAAATTTACGTTTTCGCTAAAGCTTTGGGAAATTGATCGAAGCTTGACCGGGAAGGTTTCCAAGTAGAAGAAACCGCGAAAGTAGCAAAATGTTCGTTTGTTATAAAACTTCGGTGAATGTTTGGACGCTTGCGCTTGAAATATTCTGATTTGAAGAAATGGGCGGGAAATTATCCAAAAACCGCGATAATTCAAAAACTATATCGTTCATCCGATTGCGATGAAATTTTGGTCAATGGTTAGACGCTTGGCCGCGAAGGTTTCTAAGGTCCAAAAATCGCGAAATTCGCAAAATTGTACCGTTCATCCGATTGCAATCAAACTTTTGGGAATGAATTGAAAGCTTGCTCGGGAGGGTTTCTAAGTTGAAGAAATTTGCAGAAAATTGTCAAAAAAAAAACGCGAAAATTAAAAAATTTGAGGTTTCGGTAAATCTTTGAATAGTGGTTCGACGCTTGCCCGGAAAGGCTTCCAAGTAGAAGATTTGGGCGGAAAATGAACAGCGAAATTTTCAAAATGTTCGATTTGATGAAGCTTTGAGGAATGGTTGTACGCTTGCCCGCGAACGTATCTAAATTGAAGAAATGGGCCGGAAATGGTCATAAAACCGAGAAATTTCAAAAACTTTATCGTTCATCTGATTGCCATAAAACTTTGGGCAACGCTTGCCCGCGAAGTTTTTTAAAGTCCAAAAATCGCGAAATTAGCAAAGTAGCCTTGTGAGTATTTATGAAAGCGCCAAGTGCTTATATTACACTGCCAGCGTTGGTAAATGGAAGCTGTAGATTGCACTGTCCAAAGTATTGCGAAATTTACAAATTTTGCCTGGATTATTGTGAAGATTTGATAGACAGCAATGGTAGACGGGTAAATAGGAAGTATTAACCAAACGGTCAAAAAAGTCACGAAATTATCATGAAGACGTGTAAACAGAGAAAAAGATCGAATGGTCCAAAATGTTTATACCGACATGCAGCCTGCACTAGATTGAATATAATCGCTCTCTTAAGAATCATAAGAACCCGGGCGACGCCGTGTATTCAACTAGTGTTATATAAAATCGGTATCCAGGGAACACCACAAAGAGGCCATTGCAATAGCAATGGGGTCGATATATGAATAAAGATCTACGAGTCGACTTGAGTTGCTTAAATACTTATCATTTAAGGTGCTGTTACATACTTTTGCACAAACTTATTATACTCTATGTACCTTTGGTACAGAATATAATTAGGAGAGAGAGGGAGAGGATTGGCACGCGCCGTAGACTAACAAAACCCGTTGCATTTGCCAGAGCAAGAGATGGGCGTACATCGAAAACTACGCGGGACTCCGGAGTGACCAGAATGACTTAACATCATTGTAATTGCTTGATATTATGTTAGAATTAAAGAACTAGACTATTTTTATATTATTTGCAATTTAAACAATCCTCGTCTTAGTAGTCAGATGGGTATCGGGCTATATATTTGTCCCGCGACCATCTCTAATTTCTCTCTCTCAATATTGTGTATGTGGGAAAGGGAAGGGGGAAAATGAGAGCGTCCCAGTTAGCTGCAAGAATCCAATTGGATCTAATGAGCTGTTAGGTTTTGTATAGGATTTCGTTGTTGGAATTACTCAGACAATATATTTGCAGGTTTAATTCATTTAAAAGGTGGAATTTTTGGCGGGGCGGGTCATCACACCCACAACGATCCCATATGAATCGTTAAATAAAAATTTGTCCTAAAATATTGTTGGCTATCACTTTGCTGCGTAATCGTTGCTCATGTATACATACATCTACATCCCCGGCGGGAGGGGGGGGGGGGGGGGGGGGGGGGGGGGGGGCGGGGGAAAAAAAAAAAATGGGGGGGGGGGGAAAAGGGGGGGGGGGTGGAGGGGGGGGGGGTGGTTTGGGTTTTGTGGGGTGGGGGAAACGAAAAAAAAAAAAAAAAAAAAAAAAAAAAAAAAAAAAAAACAAACAAAAAAAAAGGTGCGAAAAAAAAAATAATAAAAAAAAAAAAAAAAAAAAAATATTAAAAAATTTTTTTTTTTTTTATTTTTTTTTTTTTTTTGGGGGGAAAACAAAAAACAAACTTTTTTTTTTTAAAAAAATTTTTTTTTTTTCCGCGACTGATCTACATACATACGTATGTGTTTGTGTTGGAGCAGTTTTATTTGATTCGTTTCTTTACTACCGTTCATCCGATCTTTACCGGATCGATAAATAATCCTGATTACTAAATATGTCCAGAAGGAACGAACCTTCTATCTATAAAACTGTGGGAGATATTACGTTTTTTCCAATTTGCGGGGCGGGAGGGGGCGTGGCAAAAATTGAAAATAAACTTGATCTGCCTGCAATTATAAGAAGCATAAGTCCCATACATGTCAAACCTCTATCTCTTACCATCTCTAAGATATGTGCGTTCATACGGACAGACAGACGGACATGGCTATATCGACTCGGCTGTTGATGCTGATCAAGAATATATATATACTTTATGGGGTCGGCGATGCTTCCTTCTGGCTGTTACATACTTTTGCACAAACTTATTATACTCCTGTACCTTTGGTACAGAGTATAAAAATAGCGCCGCTATTCCTCCTTCTTTCAGTTTTCCAGCAAATTTTGAAAACTTTTGGCAAGCAGTCTTTGGTATACCATTTAGCAGTTACGGTCCGACCCTTTTCCAGGGGAATAGCAGCTACAATTTTTAATCTGGTGAAGTAAACTGATATCATCACTTTTGTTGCTTAGCTTTTATGGGTGGACTTGCTCCAGTTGGGCTCCATACCATGGACTGCTGTTGGGTTTCCGAATCGTACCTTTAGAACAACGTTTCGTCACCAGTATCGACTTTATTAAAGTTACTAGACTGCCCATTTTCGAATTTATTGGGCACAGGCCACTCGAGACTCTTTTTGGGCGGTATTTAAAGTGCGAGGTGCCCATGTCGCAGACTTCTTTGCGTACAGCAGATCATGATGCAATATTCGAGATACGGCCATGGCATTTAAGCCCAGTTCATTAGCAATCATTTCCTATGTTGATCGAGGGTCTTCGTCTAGCAAGCTTTAACTCTGGCAACGTTTGTTTCGTCGCTCGAAGATATTGGTCGACCTTCTCGCGGCTCGTCCTCTACAGAAAAATGTTCCTTTGGAATCTTTTGAACCACTTTGAAATAGTTTTTAGAGATGGTCCAATTGTCCCATAACATTTGTACTGTCTTTAATTTACACCGAAAACCGTAGAGAATCTCACGACGAATTTCTGATCGCGTTGGTGGTGGAATGTTATCTGAGACCTCAGCTTTTTTGCGTTTCCCCGTCTCCATTTTAAAAGATCTTTCTGAAATTTTAAACCAAGTCCTGTAAAACAATTACTAAGGATCTGCTGTTTTTGGATTTTTTACACTACGACTAAAAGTCCGGCCATAGAAAAGATAATAAGCAATGCTTTGCAATTGCGAGAGGAGGAGAACTTTGTATCCAAATGGCATACAAGATATTGGGTGAATTACTATTTACCCGAAAGAGCAGACAATTGTTGATAAGTCTTCATTTGAAATCAAATTAATTTATTAATTTTATTTATTTATTCCATTTATAAGTTAAATTTCCCTGTAGTTCAGCTGCACCGATGCTGCATTAACGAATTCTCGCCACCAGACCAACCACCAGCCAAGTACCATCACCAGTCGTTAGTTTGGTGATGGGTGTACACTATAGTTGACGTACTAGACTAGCGCTGTGATGCATTACCTGTCGTTAACGACGCGACTGACGCTCAGTGATATCAGGTCGTTAGGCCTGGTAGTGCCTTGAGACCAGCTGAACTACAGGGTTATTGTAGCTAGATAAGTAGACTTAGGCTTTTATTTCTGTCAATCTGTAACTGTATTTAAAAACAAAATTTTTATAATGAATTTATACAATTTCCTAATAATTTTGATGATTTTTGGTGATTCAGTGAAAGGTAAAATTAAAAACAAATCTCTTGCAAAAATTTTTATATTAAAAACATATACTCATCTAAATTATCTTCCTAAGGTCAAGAATCCACCAAATCGGACACTAGCTCCGACCCTGCACCACAAACCGAACAAGAGACGACTGCAGCCACGCGCCCTCCTAGCACCACCACCACTCAACCAGAACCACGTTGCTGGGCCTGCCCGAAGCTAAACCAACGCTCTGAAATAAAACCGAAGTCGAAACCTGGAATGTATTGTAAAACAAAACGTGATTTTTATTATGCTTTTACCAGAAACTACAGCTACACGTCAGATCTTCCATGTTTACCAGAGACTTTTCACGTTCGTGAGTGGCTTAAATTTAATTTATAAGTTGTAATATTTTATTAGAAATCTTTTTATTAGGACATCTTAAGGACTATTGCTGCATATGGTCAACGGATATAGGTTGCCAGCTTATTGTAGCGGAGGCAAAATATGAAAACGAGGATTGGGCAAGAGAAATTTGCGGAGATATGTGCAACTCTGCTTGCCCATTACAGAAAAAATCATCGGCTATTAAATTATATAGTTCAAGGATAATGCTT
>JAEIFV010000342.1:0-250000 GCA_018904265.1 Lordiphosa collinella | reverse complement strand
CACACTAAAATTTTCGTTCCCTTCAACATTCTACGAAACAATCATTTAATGATGAATAAGTTTAAATCGTTTGGGACCCGCAAAACTGCCATATTTTGGGATCACTGTCATGAGCAGAAACTCTTGGATGTGTGGGAGGAATGTTTTGACTTAATCAAAGCCAGCAAGAGAATTAGTCCCTTCTATGCAGGAATGGCCGAAAAATTGATTGACTTCGGATTGCAAGTGGAATGGAAGGAGGTGCGTACAAAAATTGATAATCTGACGCGGAAGTATCGAATGGAATTGTTGGCGCAAAGAAAGAGTCGCAAGCCATCCACCTGGCGACATTTCCGGCGAGTGCATGGAATATTTAGCAGAAAGCGAGAATCTCCCTCTGCCGTCATCAAACTGGAAACACCAACAGTCGATAGATTGGGTAAGTGGACATACACACATATATTTATATATATAAAGCATAAAGTGGAGCATACATTTGATTGTAGATAAACCCATACTAATTACTGAAGCCGATGACACTTGGAATCAGGATTGGAACTCTGATTTGGAGGCCACCACAAGCACACCAGGATTTTCGGGGTTTCACAATAATGCGACCCAGGAGGGAACACCAGCCAAACGGGATAAAACAGAAAATCAAGAAATGACACCATACGAGCAGGCGATGATACAAAGCTACAAGGAACGCACCGAGCAAATTGATCGCATATCAACGGCTCGGCTTAAGATACTAAAGCAAATGGCCGAGGATAATGCTCAATATCATGCCAAAATGCTTGAATTACTATCAAATAACTTACCTTTAAGTAATATAAAGAGAGAATTAGATTAATAAACCAAAGAGAAGTCTGACGATTGCAGACACCAAATGAAAAAGAGAGGTATTGGCAAAGAAACCAGAGATGAATGGCTCAAATGCATAAGGCATTACTTGGGTCGCCTCGCTTGGAACCTTAGTTTTACATATTTTGTTAGACTTTGCTTTACAGATATAGAACTTGCAATTTAAAAGAAGTTCACACAAAAATAGGTTCATTGTTATACCATATAACCCCTAATTTGTACTTTTAGACAGTCATCCTTTAGTGTCCTTGCTTCGTTCCATTCTTATGCGACACTCAAGCTCAACCCATCATGACAATTTGAACCAACAAACTATAACTACGACTTCCTCATTAAGGTTCGACTTGGAGCGGAAAAGGTGATAATTTTTTGGCGCAAGGTCTGGAGAATACAGCGGGTGTTGAAGAACTTCCCATTCGAGCTCTTGGAGGGCGGATTTGATGACTTGTGCTGCATGCGGCCTGGTGTTGTCGTGCAGCAGGATGACTTGGCCTTGTCGATCGGGTCGAATAACATCATTCACGCGGTGCAGCTGCGCATTGTAGAGGTCCTTGTTGACCGTGGCGTTCCCTTCGTGCATTTCCCAGTGCATCACGCCTTCCCTGCCCTACCAAACGCAGATCATGTACTTTTTTGTGTGAAGATACTGCTTGACTTTCGGCTTTGGCGTATCTCCTGAAGCCACCCACTCCTTTTTATACCCTTGCAAGGGTATTATAAAATTGTACGGACGTTTGTAACGCTTAGATGCGTGGTCGGACCATATGAAGTATACATATTCTTGATCAGCATGACGAGCTGAGTTGACTTAGCCCTGTCGGTCTGTTTCTACGCTTAACTTTTCTACAAAACACTTTTTTGTTTTAAATGGAATTGCCTCCACATTTCGTAATTGTTAGTTTGTTATGCTTTTCCCAGATTCTACTGTTTCTCTATAGAAAACGCAAGGTTTTTCTTTTCAGTGGAGGCTGCACTTTGGCCAAGCCGAAGTTAACCATTTCTTAACATCCATGATGGTAAGATACAAAAAGCGCTCCTTGTGTCCATGTCTTCCTAGGTAGCAGGCGAGATGTTGATCCGGCAATTTTCTTTGATTTTCCAGTAAGCTCGTGAGGCACCAAAGCTTCGAGTTTTTGAGTAAAACCAATTGATTTAAGATGGTTTGAGATCGTCATTGCACTGCAGTCCACTTTTTCGGTTAATTCATGAGTTGTTTGGCGACCATCTTCCTTCAAAAGTGCCTTTATCCAGTGTCTTCGAGGGTATTTCTCTATTTATTGATTTATTTCTCTATTATCCTAACTCTTTAAGTCAGGGGAAGACTTGTAAATTATCTCGTTGATAACTAATGTTGATCAAAAAGAACAGTATTCGCAAGATTAAAAAACAAGAGAGGGAGCTGAAGTCGAGTGCCCCGACTCCAAAATACCCTGTTCCCTTGATTTTATGTGTTTTGACAGCTGACGATGCTGTACCCCCGCTCCATAAAGCAAAATGGTTTCTTACATAACTTCGGTATTTTGGTCCGATCTTAATGATCTTCCCAGAATAGATAGATATACGGTCTTTCTTGATATATATTAAGTCACGAGGCTGATCATTTTTACAAATCTGAAACAAACTTGATTTGGGTATGGTATTAACCTACCTACATGCAAAACTTTGTGGCTCTATCTCTTATAGTCTCTGAGATCGACGCGTTCATATAGATCGACAGACAGTTTTTTGCGGTTATAGGCGGAAGAGGGGTAAATTTTCAATATCGAAAACTTTTTATGCGTATGGTATACATACATCTACCTTCATGAAAAAAAATTTGTGGCTCTATCCTTCTTCTTATAGTCTCTGAGATTTAGGCGTTCATACAGTCAGACGGTCATGGCTACATCGACTCGGCTTGTGACGCAGATCAAGAATATATATACTTTATGGGGTCGAAAATGTTTCCTTCTACCTGTTACTTACATTCGCACAACTTGATGATCTCCTTTTCCCATTTTTAAAGAGAACAGAATATATTAATAATTTTGTATTAGTTTAAAAAGCAACACATACAGCGGTGTTCCAGAAATCTCTAGAGATTTTCATATAAACGGTTTCATTTCGAACTGGAACTGCTTGCCTTTACATTTGAAGGGTATCCAAAATGCCAGGCTACTAGATTAGATGACTAAAGTTGAGAGACATTTCAAATGTACAGTTTTCCTAGAGGTTTCTGGAACAATCCCGATAATAAGATAAAACAAAATAATTTCATACCGAACTCCCAACTCATGATTTACTACCCAACTCTTTCCCCTTCCTTTCTTAGAAGTCTACTACATATACTGCTTATATTACACAGCAAGACAAAATTAAACTTTGGTAAAAAAAACCCGGGATGAGACGCTTAAATTCTTATAGAAACTATTTCTGTAAGCATCACCTCATACCCAGTTTATCAACTGAGTTCTAGGTTCGCGTTGATTTCTCTAAAACTTGACGTGCTAGAGAAATTCTAAAAACTGTCTTGTGTTCAGCTTGATAACCTCCATCGAACGGTATCAATTTCATTCCCCATCCTGAATGGACCCAATATTTGTTGAACTGTGTTATCAAAGCTCCAAGGCTTGTCCAGGATTCCAAAGGAAAATCAAAAATGTTTACTTCAACTTTAGAAATTCTATCAAAGCGGCCACGATCTTGCAATATTATTACAAGCTTATTTGAGTTTCTGCTAGCTTCTTGTGTCACAGATAGCTTTGACTTCATTGCCATAAAAAAGTCTGCAAACCAGTTGGGCAGTCGAACCGTACTGGAATCTGAACCAGCTTGTCCTTATAGCAAAATGGATGCTTTAACATTCCACATCCAATGATGCAGCCGCCGCCTAACGTAGCTGTAGCTGTTCCAGTTGCAAACTTGTAACAGGGATGACCATATAATGGGCACGGGTAACACGATCAGTTCCATTACACAAACATAAAACCTGCTCCCGGAGTTATGCAAATAGATAATGACAAATGGTGTGGCTTCCATTTTACAGCTCGTGGATCTCCTGATTAGTCATCTATTAGGACCTGTGCAATAGATTTCATTATTTATTAATCAATTCCCCAAGCACAAAGAATACAAATCTTAACGGGCGGGCCTGTGTTTTTAATGCAGCTCCCAGTCAGATATCATTGATCAAACAGTTTGTCTGCAACATTAAGGGTTTGATTAAAAAACAATTAATATAATCTGTAAACATTTACAACAAATTTGTACTCAAGAAAGCAGCTGTTCACAACAGTGTGACCCCCAAGCGATAGTCCATTAGAATTAATCGGCTATCGATATGAAAAACAATAGGCGGCACTTTTAAATGAATGATAAATATTAAAGCTAAAAAACGTATATAAAAATTGCAGTTCATTCGAGTGCAGCTTACAAGCAGTGGACGATTTAGATGCTTAAAGACTGAGTTTCCAAACTCTTTCTCTGAATAAATGCTACGGCAGCGAATTTTTAACTTATTTGGCATCAACATTTGTGAACTGATATGTGTATATTGATCTGAGTTATGTTTATTAATAAAATCAGATAGACGGACTTAGCCATATAGACCAGCTTGTTGGGACCTATTTAGAATTTATATTTCTTCTCCTTGTTACATAAATTAACAGTTGCTCAGAACTGTTTTTAAAGAAAAGTGTGGGTGGCTAACACGAGGCCATGATGTGAAAAATGCTGTATACAAAGGCTCTTACATACTTGTGTGGATACTCGTACTTGTACATACTCAGTAATCGATATTTGAAGTCGATACTCAGATTCCAATACTAGGTACTCGATACTAAGTACCCGATACTAAGAACTCAATACTTAGTACTTTTTACTCAGAACTCAATACTAAGTACTCAATACTATATACTTAAAACTAAGTACTCATTACTAAGTACTCGATACTCGAAGATCGATACTCAGATCTCAATACTAAGAACTCGATGCTCAGTATTCGATACTCAGTGCTTAATTTTTCGACTCAATAATAATAACTCGATACTAAGTATACTAAGTGGACAAATGTTAAGTTCCCATCTTTGATTCTTTCTGAAAACAAAGGCGATTTAAGACGGTTTTCAAAACTTCCTTCTTTCAAGATTCATGGAGAAAAGGTCTTATTTTATTGACTATAACTAACCGCACAAGTAAAATATTTAGAAATCATAACAAATTAAAAACCACTTAGACAACAAATTAACGCTTCATTAAAATGCACAACAACATCATTTAATGGCTTTGCCAATGTCCGGATTCCGAACATTGCAAAGATCAATTTCTAAGCGACTTTGTTTTGAAATGGCATAATCATTACCAATTTAAATGGGTCAACGGGCCTCAACTGATGCCTCCAATTAGACACAAGCAACGCTTACTTTCTGAAAGATACAATTTAAGAGTGCTACGCCTATTTCACTAGTCCAAAGAAGGTTAACCGCATCTTACATTTGCACCAGCTGGTGTCAAGTTCAGATAGCAGCGTGTTATCTATCATTAAACAAACTGGCTGACCATGCAGGTAATAAAACTTGATATCGTGATGTAAGATTGCTGACAAAAACCGATAGCGCGGGGAAAGCATGCAGCTCAAGTTCAAAGTCAAAGTCAAAATTAAACTTAACATCTTATGGGCTCGCCCAACCCGTTGACATAAGTTTGCGATTTTTGATGAGTCGTTTTTTTGCACCAACATGCGAAACCGTTGACCGCTATTACCAGGGTGAGAGGTGGTGAGGTCCATTAAACTTAACAGACACGTACGATTCGCATTTATAAAGACGGCAACCGTTTCATATTAAACAACAATTATGGGCCAGCTTAATGGATGTACCAAGCTTATGGCAGTAGCTGCTTCTGGGTAGGGGAGGGAGGCGACAAATAAAAAACTGTAACAAGTTTTATGAACGCACGCTATAAATAACATGGGGAGGCTGGTTCATGAAAATATATAGAAATTTTTAATTATATTTGATAAGACCAGCTCGGCTTGGATTTTTCTCATTTTTATTTCTTCACTATGTTTTAAGCATACTTGAGAGGCTTGGAGAGATGAAAATCGATGGTCTAAGCGCAAAAAATTTTACATTTGAGAACATTATTATATTAAGGAACAATTCCTCAGTAGAAGCCAAAACCAAAAAGGATTATTAATTAGCAGATCTTGGCTAACAAAAATTTTTTTATGTCTATAAATTTTGTTGAACCGATCCCAAATTTTTGGTTCGGAGCAGGTCCAGGTTCAGCTTTTATTTTTAAAGAGGTTCAGTTCAAGGTTCGGTTCACAACAAAATAGAACCCGGAATTCCGGGTTCGAACAGGTTCGGTTCAAAACGGGTTTGCAGCCCTGATTTAAAATACATTCTTAATCAGGGTAAATTCTTGTCATGGATCTGAAAATAAAAAAAGAATTTCAAAAAATTTCGAAACTTATACAAGTTCGAGAACCTATGTAAAAATACCTTAAAAGACTATTTTTGTGTCAATTTTGCGCCTAAAAATATTTGAATGATTTTTCATAAACTATAATAATTATAATTAGTCCAGACAAGTTAGAATTTTTCGATGCATGAAATATAGACCAGCCAGATTTTTGATATGTGGTAGGGGACTGTCTAAAAGGCTTAAGTTCAAATTTGTGTCAATTTGTGTCATTGGGAACGGCCGCTATATTGCTAAACTCGAATTGGTCCATATCTCTAAAACTATTGATTTTAAACAAACATTTTCAGAGACAAAGTTATAGATAATTACTGTACCTTTCTTTTTTGTTTCCACAAATTTTCTGTGCGGGCAATGGTTTTCAAGTTGTGTATGTTTAAAAATGCTTTTTTCACCTTTTTCCTATTTTTCTTGTTTCCGGTGAGACCTACGACAAAAGCATAAAAATTGCTACATGTTTCACATAAAACATTTAGCTGTGCGACAAAGCGTTACAAAACTATAGCTTCACAAACTGTGAATCGACCCGTTTTTGCCTGTAACAGTTCGACAAAATGAAACTTTTTTGAAAATCCCGGGTTGTGACCCTTAAGTTCTGATAGAAGGGACTTTTGTGAGAATCACCTCATAGGTTCGCGTTCTATGGTAACTGTTGTACTCGCAATATCGAAAATTCGCTTTGTTCGTACAATTGATTAAGGTACCTCCAGAAGGGTACAAACATAAATTCACTTTTTCCCATTTTTCTTGTTTCCAACTGTAAAATCAAAGCGAATTTTTTTTAAATTGCTTTCCCAATGACCCTGTTCGTGTTTCCTGAATTTTGTAGATTTTTATCATGAACTATTGAGTTTAAGTTGTTGTCGCTGTGTTTTGCTGGCCTCAGAGATATTCGCGTTTTGCAATATAGCGGCCGTTCCCAATGACACAAATTTGAACTTAAGCCTTTTAGACAGTCCCCTACCACATATCAAAAATCTGGATGGTCTATATTTCTTGCATGAATATGCCCTTTTTATACCCTTGCAGAGGGTATTATAAAATTGGCCGGATGTTTGTAACGCATTGAAGGAATCATCTCCGACCACATAAACTATATATATTCTTAATCAGCACGACGAGCTGAGTTGATTTAGTCCTGTCCGTCTGTCTGTTTCTATGCTATCTCCTCCGTCAAAAGGCCGGATCGGATGACTATAGCATATAGCTGTCATAGGAACGATCGGTCGAAAAACTATTTTTAGTGAGAAAAACTTTCTTGTTTTCAATTGAAACGCCTTCAAACTTCGTAATTAAAACTATGCTTTTCCATGAGTCCACCAAAATTGGTCGAAATCGGACCTCTATATAGTATAGCTGTCATAGAAAAGTACAGTGTGAAAAGTAGTCTTAGTTAGAAAAACTTTTTTGCTTTCAATGGAAATGTCCTCAAAATTGGCATATATTTGTTTTATATGCTCCCACACTACAAAGTTTGGACAAAATCGGATGACTATAGCATTCAGCTGCCATAGGAAAGATCGGTCAAAAAACTAGTCAAGCAAATGTTTTTGTTTTTAATGGAAACGTCTCTTAGGTTAGCATATATTCATTTTATGCACTTTTACACAATTCTACAAAATTTTGTCAGAATCGGATGACTATAGCTGCAGTATGAATGATCGGTCGATAATGAAGTTCTAGTGAATAAAACTTTTTTGTTTTTAATGGGGATCGCCTCCAAATTTCGTAATTAACAGTTTGTAATGCTTTTCCATGATTCCACAAAGCTTGGTCGAAATTGGACACCTATGTATATAGTATAGCTCCCATAAAATATTGTTGTCAAATCTTTTTCCTCCGAGCCAAGTTTTGAAGTTTGGAAATAAGAAATAATCAGAGGGAGCTAAGTCTGGCGAATAAGGGGCGTGAGGTAGCAGTTCAAATTTTAATTCATTAATTTAAGCCATTGCAACGGCAGAGGTGTGAACCGGCGCATTGTCATGATGGAACAGCAAACGCGGCACCCATCTTGCGCATAACTTTTTCATGTCCAATTTTTCGGTCAATATGCGATGTACAGCACTTTTTGAAATGCCTACACATTCAGCTAACTCACGAACTTTCAATCGCCGGTCACTCAATACACATTTTTTAATTTTGGCCACCATTTCTGAAGTGGTCACCTCATTTGGACGCCCATTACGATGTTCATCTTCGCAGCTCAAACGACCTCGCTTAAACTCAGCCACCCAATATTTTATTGTTGTAAACGAGGGAGTAGAATTACGTAAGGTAAAATCCAGCTCCTTTTTAATATTGGTTGGACTAAGACCTTTTATATGAAAGTATTGTATCACATAACGATGACAAATTTTGTCCATGTTTGCAAATCAATAACAAGCGTTCTCTATTAAAATCGACCAAAAAAAACTGTGCAAGGTAAAGGCACCAAACTTCAAACTTAAGCTTTTAATAGTAAGTACTTCCCCTTTTTAATATTTTTTGTGAACATTTTTCAACACTACTGGGCTAGGTCGGCCATTTCTGGGACGGCCCTCGTATTTAGTCCTGATAAAAGAAACATTTTTCCTTATAAATACCAATTATTTTATTATACTCTCAATTTTGTGGGTAAAACTGATCAGTTTACAAAATTAATTTAGTTCCTCATCTGTTAATGAGTATGAAAAGTGAGTTACTTTATTCAGTGGTTCATTTAAATTAATTTGCTGCTCTTAAAATTGCTTTCGATGAATCAACGTAAAAGATCGAAATGACCAAGAAGGAAAACTTTCCTCTGGCTAAGGATTATTTGTTTGTGAACCTTTTTGAGTAAAACAAATATATTTTAAAGAACAGGAAGTGTAAAGCGGTAACTTGAAAGCAGTAGGCTAAGTCTTGGCAGAAACTTGGGGATCAGTCTACCGCTCAAGTCGGTGTTCATCGTCCTTGGAAAGTCTTACGAAACAAGTGAAATGTTGGAAAAGACTTCGCAATGGAGAAGGGTGGAGGCACAGGCCATAACTGAAGTCTCGGTAATTTCCCAAAAAAATCGATTATTCATAAACATTTTGTTTTAGCAATTAACCAAATAAAGAGAAGTGTTGGAGTCAACTGTTTGAAAAGGAAAATATTGATAGCTCTATCATGACTACTCTAGTTAAAAGTTATCTGAACACGAGGCTTTCGTCAAATTCAGCATGAGAAAACCAAGTTCGGTTGAACTAAGCTTTGTTTGAATAACCGTACAGGAAATTGCGCCAATGAAGATTAAATAGAACGAAAAACGGTTAGGATTTTAAAACTTTGGCTTAAAGTTAGAGAGCTTTCAATAATTAGGAACCAATTGAGAGGGCAACTGAACCATTTATATGGGCCACTGAACCATTTAACAAAAAATAGCAAACAAATTTTTATTTTAGTTCATAACCCAACAAACAAAAAGATTGTTTTCACAGTTTGTAGCTTAATTGTCGCTGCCTACCATCCGCATTTTTAGTACGATCTTATTGAGGTTTTCAGAACAGGGACCCAAGAAAAAAGTTTTGTCTTATTTTCAGAAAGTGGATCACAAATTTGATTTGCCTTTGATATATTGGTGCCTCCAGCTCTTATAGTCTAAAGTATAGACAGATAGGGATACATAAATCTATTGTTAGTTGATGCTGTACAAGAATGTTCTATCAATAACTTATGTGTTCGGAGAAGCTTTCATCTGTTTTTAACATACATAAGCCTGAAGTAAGTATACCCTTTTTACTCTACACATAACGGTAATAAAAAAAACAAAACCATAAAGTTTCTCTTGTCATTCCCATGAACAAGCAACTGGGAAAAAAACATTTTAATAGACTTCTCACTGATTCACCCTTGTGGCTTGGGGCTAATTAATATGGATCATGCGTAGTTGATAGCAACTCTTAAAACTTCTACCGTTGGCGTATGCCACGCCTATTTCCCAAATTCCTACCCCCTCCTGGGTATAATTTTTTAAATTTTAAATGAATTTCTTGTTTAATTTGCTCATTTGCCCAGACGTGCAATTTACTTAGAATATTTACACTTATCGTGTTGTTAAAATTAACTACAAATAGAATTGAGATTTATATATACGGTATATATGTATATGGAAAGTTGACTTAGGCAATAACATATCACAGCGAATTATTGTTTTTGGAAAGAAGAAGACACACATTACAATAGACTAGAAGACTACACCACAAAGTCGGCTTGACTGTTCACTCGAGTAATGAGATAGGGACGCTGCTGGGTGGGACAATGAAACTTCTCAAAAAGTTGGGTACTAAAACCACTTTTCTCATCGGGCAACTCAAGCATGTTATTCCAAACGGAATTGGCTGCAGCGGCTTGACCACGTTGGCTCAAATGAAAGCAATCCTCGGAAAAGAAACGTGTATCAGTGAGTCCGGTACGAGTGCGTGGGAAATCCGTAAACTGGGAAAAGGGCTGCACATTGATGGTAAAGGTCTGAAATTAAAAACACAAATTGTTTGTTTTTAATAATGTAAGTCCCATCAAATTTCTGCTGTACCTCTGTGTTAAACTCCTCACGTTGGGCTATCTCATAGTCCTTGGCAATCCAACGTTTCATAATGCTCTCCATATAATCCAAATGTTCTTTACTCTTTGCCATCAGGCAGGGACACTCGAATCTCAAGGTACTGTAGCAAACCGAAGGCAAACCCGTCAGATTGGTAAGAAAACGTAAATTAGGAGCTGGCACAATGTTCAACATCAATCGCGGCACATTATCTCTTAGATAACGATATGTTTTCAACATATTCTGTTCATGCCATTTAACCGTCTTCTCTGGATTCGGATAAAAACAAATGTCCGTGCAGAAGTCATTGTTTCCTATGAACAAAGTGATCAATTTCCAATCTCTGGTCATATTCACATGCGGATCTCTTTGCATACGCTTTACCAACACGGTGGCCATATAGGGCATATCCCGGGACATGGCGGCCAATTCGGCCACATCGAAGCGTGAGCTACGATCTGTGGATAAGCCATCTTTAAGAGCATAACCATATAAATTTGGATTAAACTCTTTGAGTATGTTGGGTAAGGTTAAATATTTCCGCCAATTATTTTGCCCACCAATGGACCATACCACACCACGATTCTCCACGGTGACATGCAAAAGATTTGTGGCAAATATACCATTACCAGCCGTCAATGAATCACCCATGCCACCAATGATATCAATGTCACCCGGACGCAAACGATGCACACTTTCGGGACGCTCGTCGCTGCGTCGTCCGGGTCCATGTTCAGCATCACAGACTGATCTCTTAGAGGCGTGTCTACCTTTGCAGGTGGCTTTATGCTGGCGCGTGCCCTCCATAGGGGAAATTTGGTGCTTGTAGGCGATAGTTTTTCGATAAAACGGCTATGTACTAGCTGCTCTTCGGCTTCGAGTGCTTTGCGAAGTTCGCGTTCTGCAAGTCTCAGACGATTTTTTGCGGCAGGCGATCTGAAGCTTTGCCATTCTCTTCTTGCACGCCGCTTTTCTGAGACCAGCCGGTCAATGTAACTGTTTGTCAATCTACGATCTTGCTGAGGTGCTGTTGGGGGTTTGAGTTATGAGCAGCGGCAGTAATGATAGAGGTGAGGGCTTGAACTGAATTGTCGATGTCTTCTTCGCTGTTTATGGTTGGGCTATTTGAGCCAGTTTGTCTTGTGTGATGTCAGGCTCCGAGGATATTCTCTAACATGAGGACACTCCAGAAGGGAGAATATTATTGGAGAATGGTCTGACGACAAGTCAGCAAGGGCTTCTGAAGTTACCAAGTTTTGTGGAACTTTTCTTGTTATAGCAAAGTCTATAAGATCGGGTAATTTCTTCGGATCTGCCGGCCAGTATGTAGGCCTACCCGGAGATACATAGTCGAGTTTGTTTGATGCTTCCCTTTGGGATTGGTCAGTCTGGAGCCCCAGTGGGGATGTTTCGAATTATAGTCACCCGCAGCCAAAAAGCGTTGACCAAGTGTATTAAAGAAATCTAGGAATTGATTTTCTGATATTGCGAAACGTGGGGGACAGTAAACCGCGGACAGAGTGATATTTCCTCGTTTAGACTCTACACATGTCGATGTGGCTTGTAGGTAGTTTTCCGAAAATCCTGATAGTGGGTAATGCTTGATGCGGCTTCTGACGAGGATGCCAGTGCCACCATGGGCCTTGCCATCTGGATGATTTGTGCCGTAAAATGCATACCCAGGTAATTGAAAATTATATCGGTCCGTCAAGTGAGTTTCGCAAGAAGCATTATGTCGATTTCATTGTCTTGGAGAAATTTTGATAACTCCACTTTGTGGCGGGGAATGCCATTTGCATTCCAGAGTGAAACTCGTAGGAGAGCCATTATTTGGATTGCGAAGCGAGCATTTGAATGAGAATTCCTTGTGTTCTCATTTGTTCTTTGCATTGCGTTTTGCATATATACCATAAAATCCTTTAGCGTCTGCTGTAACGATAGAAACATAGTTTCTAAGCTACTATAGTTTGATGGTTGTTCCGCTTGTTTTGATGGCAGTGTCTGCTCACTTCGAATTTCATGCGAAACCGTAGATATGGGTGCGGGTCTATCATTTCCTAGTTTCAAGGCGCTTGCGAAAGAAACACCTTGGGTTGTAGTCGTTGGGGCAAAGGTCGATCTCGTAGCTTTGGTGAAGAAGACTCAGGGGTCGAGCTGCGAGGGTGTGAACTGATTAAGGTTTCCATTGGATCGGGCAAATTCTGTGCGCGTATTAATCTTGCTCTTCTGATCTTTGTAGACTGGGCAACCTCTGTAGTTTGCAGTGTGGTTACCTCCACAGTTACTGCATTTTTTGACAGATGGATCCTCCTTGTTAGCAGGGCAAGAGGTAGTGTTGTGCAGCTCTCCGCATGCTACACAAACTGATCGCAGGGTGCAGTAGGCTTTTGTGTGCCCAAATTCTTGGCAATTGGTACATTGCACTGGATTTGTGCGTTTGTGCGGCTCCTCTACGGTTAATCTGCGGTGCAATAAGAAAGGTAGTTTGTAAATTGAATGCACTACATTATTTTTAGGAGCTGTGTCTTCCGGGCTTAGCTCAACTTTTTTTGTTCCTGTTTATTAAGCTTATAACGGAAGCGACTTCCGTTGCAGGTACACTTGATTCAATGCCCTTGATTTCTACCTGTAGGCCCTAGCTACTTTTTAGTTGGTAGGTGTAGTAGCTTTAGTTTCAGCTCTTAGGCATTTTTCAACTGCTCGATAATTTTTTGCTTTGTTTCGCGTATATTGCCTTTGTTGACGGATGTTACATAAAAGTTGTTGTTGCCTATTAGCGATACAAGCTTTGTGACTAGGGCCGCACAGTTGCTGTCCCTTAAAAAAATGGGTGGAGGCTTTGGTTTAGGGGCATTTGGAGCCTTTTCTTCACACTCAGCTTCAGACTGTTGGCCAAGAATTTGGAACCTATTCCCAGTGAGGGGATCTTTGTCCACAGGTTTATTGCTTGTTTTGTTTATTTTTGGAATGTTGCCGCTTTTTTTGTTTTGCGGGCTTAATTTGCGTTTATTTATTTGTACATACCGATCGATGCCAGTCTGCACATACGAACAGGTAGTAGGCGTTGCACTTCGTTGTGTATGTATTTGCGGGAGGTCGTGTTGGGTTGACATTTTTGAAAGTAGGTTAGTGGGGAACGTTGGTGTCTGGATACTTGCTGTTGTTGTTGTTGAGCTTGTCGATTGAGCGGTTGTAAGCGATACCGTAGTGGTCGTTGAACTTGACGAAAAGCTAGTCATTGGTGGCTTAGGGGGCGGTGTGGGGCATTGGGAGCTCCAAGTCAGAGTAGGGGTATGAGAGCTTACGGTCGCTTTGCTTGTGGTGGTTGCGGCGGGGGACACAATCTATAAGTAAGCGTTGTTGCGTGTTATGGAGAGTCGTCGATCGTTTTGCTGTTGTAGCATTTGGGCATTGATTTCTCTCTGACTCATGGTGTGGTTGGTATTTTTGCCAGTAGGATTTGTTGAACTATTACGCGTTTACATTTATCAAAATTTAATTTAGTTAAATATTAACTATTAGATATTTTTGGACAACATAAGCATGAGGGCTTTGAAGTAAGTAAAACTTAACAATAGGCCCATTCGAAGAGCTAGCTGTTGAGGTCATAAAATCAAAAATACTATAGTTGGTGAAACATCCGACGTATTAAAGGCAAAATTGGCAAAAACCACACAGAAGGGAAAAACTACCGATAAATTCACCACAGTTATTGACAATTTACGTAGGCGAAGGCCTACGGCCGAACATGCTGATAAATTCAGCACCAAAAGAAGCCATAAGCACAATGGTCAAAAATTATCAACATGAAAAACTTAAAACAATTCTTGAGGCAGAAAACTTTACAACAATGAACGAAGCCATCACAAAGTACTTACAATATAGTACTAAAATGACAGGCAACGCAAATTCAATATTATACGCACAAAAAGGCCAAGGCCAGCGTGGTAATTACAACAGAGGTAATTATCGCGGTAGAGGCAATGGTCGCGGTTATTATAATAATAATTATAGTCGCAACAACGGCCAGAATTATAACTACAATAACAATTACAGAGGAAACCATAGAGGTAACGATAGAGGAAACAATAGTGGAAGTTATAGAGGAAATAACCACAAAAATGGAGGTTATAACCCTTATAATAATAAAAACAATAATAACAACAATGTTAGGATAGCTGTTTCGAGGAGGCATTAATTTATGCCACCTTTTATGCGAAATTGTTTAGACAATTGATCTTGAGGTGTGTGTTTAATAAAAGAAACATATGACACAGTTTGGGGGTTGGTTTTGGCACAAGATGTGATTGTGTTATTGCATGTGTATTTGGTTGCTGTTGGTATTTGTTGATTATATGTACAATGTATTTTGCTTTGATTGTTATGTTTGTGCGAAAGCGATGCATGCAGCGACGTTTACAAAGCGAGCGATAGGTAACGACAACTGATCTCGCAAACCGAGATAAGCATAGCTAGGCCTGCAAGCAGAGTTTCGGCAGCCGAACGCAAATGCTTAGATAAAAGCTGTATGCATATAAATAGATTTTACATATGTAAACAAAGCAAACAAAGGGCTGCCAGAAGGGCAGTTACGTTAAGTAAGAAAATGAGTTGAGTTAATTATTTGAAAAAATCAATAGATCTAGGAAATTAGATTCTGCTCCCGACATGCTCCCCCCGTTGGAAGCGGCACACTTCCAAGCGTAATAGTCTCAAGGGGCAGAACAGCAACTTTAGCGACAGCCCGTCTTACGATGCTACCAGCGGTACGGATGACTGCAACACGAGCGACGCCGTCCTCTCCAGATATGGTGCTCTCCACTCTGCCAAGACGCCATAGATTTTACTTATGTAAACAAAGCAAACAAAGGGCTGCCAGAAGGGCAGTTACGTTAAGTATGAAAATGAGTTGAGTTAATTATTTGAAAAAATCAATAGATCTAGGAAATTAGATTCTGCTTCCGACAACAGCCCTAAACGCTCCGGAAAACTCCCAACAACCTTTAGGGGCTCAGCAGTAGGAACGATGATGAACCAATGACGATCCATTATTGGAAAAACATGACCCGAGATATATCAAATTATATAAGAAAATGCCCCAAATGCCAAAAGTCAAAAACGACTAAACACACAAAGACCCCATTAACTATAACTGAAACGCCACAAATGGTTTTCGACAGAGTAATTGTGGATACGATCGGTCCTCTACCTAAATCTGAACAAGGAAATGAATATGCAGTAACCTTAATCTGCGATTTAACGAAATACCTTGTGGCAATACCAATTAAAATCAAAAGTGCAAATACAGTAGCAAAAGCTATATTCGAAAATTTTATTCTAAAGTACGTTCCAATGAAGACGTTCATTATGAATATGCAGTAACCTAAAATACGGTCAATTAAACAAAATACCTTGGGGATTACAATTAAAATACAAAAGATGCAAGTACAGTAGCAAAAGCTATATTCGAAAATTTTATCTTAAATAAGGGCCAAAGAGGACGTTTATAACAGAAATGAAGAAAAAATAAAAAAATTCAATAATAGAAGATTTATGCAAAATTTAAATATCAAAAAAAAAAAAACAATAAATGAAACCATACAATAATACAAATCAGTAGAAAAAACAGATTGGGATTACTAAAAAAAAGACCAATACTTCGAATATTTTTTTTAACACAACCCCCTCTAGGGCACATGACTATTGTCCATATGAGTTAGTTTTGGTAAAACTTCAGAATTTGCCTAAACATTTTAATAGTATAGATAAGATAAAACCTCTATATAATATAGAAGATTTAGAAAAAAGAATGAAATTTAAAATAAAAAAAAGATTTAAGAGATATATTTTTATGTTAAAACTATAAGTAAAAAAAAAAAATTAACTACGACAAACAATACTTTAAATTTTGAGTAAAAAATAGGAGATCAGGTTCTATTGAAAAATGAAAGAGGAGATAAGCTAGATTTTAAATATACTGGACCCTATAAAGTAAAAAGCATTGAAGAAAATGAAAATATAATAATATCAAATAATAAAGATAAGAAACAATCAGTACATAAAGATAGGTTAAAAACTTTTATTTCATAATCACTTCAATTCTCTTATTATTATATCACGTATGGCCATACATAGATTTAAAACTATAATTGAAATGAACAAAAATATATACAAAAAAAATATCTTTAATTATATCAATATTTTCTGATTCGAAAAAAATATTTAAAAAAAAATGTTTTTCTTATACATACTACATAATTAAACAAACAAAATAAATTTTATACAAATACAATATACTAAATAAATATACTAAGAAAATAACTTCATATAATTACGTTATTTTTCTAAAGGAGGGAGATGTAGATAACGATAACGGCATCGATAATGATAATGATAATGATAATGATAATGATAATGATAATGATAATGATAATGATAATGATAATGATAATGATAATGATAATGATAATGATAATGATAATGATAATGATAATGATAATGATAATGATAATGATAATGATAATGATAATGATAATGATAATGATAATGATAATGATAATGATAATGATAATGATAATGATAATGATAATGATAATGATAATGATAATGATAATGATAATGATAATGATAATGATAATGATAATGATAATGATAATGATAATGATAATGATAATGATAATGATAATGATAATGATAATGACAAACCGAATTTCAAGTCAATCGGATGAAAAATAAAATTTTCCCCATTCAAACATTCCCGACGCTTTTCCGCCTTTTCCGGGTGGAATTTTCCAAAACCCCGTCCTAGTACGCACTTTCACCACATAAGGAAACTCCTGTCCAAATTTCAGCCCTCTAGCTTTTACCGTTTAGGCTGTGCAATGATTGCCAATCAGTCAGTCAGTCAGTCAGGACAAACTATTTTATATATAGAGAGAAGAGATACTATTAATATTCTGTCATCGCTCTGTCATCGCACTGTCATCACATCTTGGCTCTGAACAGCTACTGGCCAATTTTTGTTTCACTTCTAATACGAAACTTTCCGGCGAAAACCATTTTTAGCTGATGCACGGTATCCAAAATTGTGAAATCCAATTTGAGTTTGAAGAACTGAATTTTTTATTACTATTATTGGCCGTTCCGATTTGCAGTTCAAATTCTACTCGGCGATTATTCGGGGGCCCCCATTCTGGAGGCCTCCCAGGCTCCCCAAAGAGTTGAGCGCTAACCGCGCAGCTGCGGCGGACTTGCACTTGAAAATCCCACGCTTGAAACAGGAGTCCGATTACCGGCCCCAGCCGTTGCGACTCCATCTGAAAATTTTGCTGACGCTACCAAAAACTGTGGGACTTGTGCACGAAATATTTCCAGCAATGTGTAAAACCCATAAGAGGCCTTGCTTCCCACAAAAAAAGGAGGAATCAAGTTACCTCGTTTGTCTATTACGACAAGTCTAATATTTGGAAAGAGGGTCGACCATCGAATACCCTTGTATTTTCCAAAGTCTTTAATTTTAATGTACTGCTTAGCACAGAGGCTAAACACAATATGTTTCTTACAGATTTTGACCGGCCAACTAATTACGGGATTCAGGAGTAGAGGCTGCTCCAAAATTGTCACAGCCTACTACTCCCGAACCCGATCATAGTGGCCTTGAGAATCTGTAAGTAAATTTATTCTTTATAAATACAATTCAGTGCATTTCCAAAGAATTAATTGGCGCCTTCATCGGCTTCATTGACTGGTGCCTTCAAGACATAGATGGCCATGGTGGAATATAGGGGCCCCATCGTCTCGGATTCCGCAACCAGGGTGAGTATTTACTCGGCTGTGGTTTCCCTTATTGACCTTGTTATCGACGCTGGTCCGGGGCATGTTGATGATCATCCGAAGAGACTGCTGATGCATTCAGAAGCTTTTGTTGTTCATCTGATGTGGATGCATTTGGACTGGGATGCGTCACATGAGCCGCAGCTAATGGCCTGGTCCATCGCCGACATACAATGCGTCTAATGGGCATATGATCCGCTTTGAGGCTGCTGGGACTCGACTTCTCAGAGGTGTCTGAGCTCAGGCAAGTGTTTGACATCTGGGCATACCGTATAGATGGATTTGACTGCACTACACTGACACTTGGGGACATACATATGGGCCTGGTGCGCAGTCTACATATTATTCGCCTAGCGGGAACTGGCATAGCAGATGGCGATGGAGTCGAATCATCTGTACTCGATCCATTTTCTGTGGGAACACCTCTGCATGTAGGCCTGGTGCGTCGTCTACATACTATTCGCCTGATGGGAGCCAGCACAGCAGATGGGGGTGGAGTCAATTCGTCAGATGAGTCTGCAGACGCGCTATTATTCGCCATCATATGTGCTGTTATTAGCGTGTGTGGTCGCTCAGCAGTCCGGCCGATAGTTAGCAAGGAAGTGGAGATATCTGGTGAGTTTGAGCCCAGTCTCTTATGCAACCCGAGGGGCACTGCAATAGGCGGAATTGTCTCTGTTTGATCTGCTGAGTGGGCTCTGGCTATTATGGAATTTGGCTCTGAATCAGAGCTTCGGCTATGATGCATTTCTTGGGCAGATGTTATTGGTGGATTCAGATTTTCAGCATCAATTATTGGTTCCGCCGTTGCTGGTCTCGCTCTACGCTGTAGTATTATTCTCCTTGTTGGTTCAAATCGCAATTGCACCTCAGGTAATGAGTTGGTATATGGACTTGAACCAAAGGGTGGCTGGAACTGGGGTGGACTGGCACTTTTTGGAGGTCTAGCAGGAATTTGCTGACTACGCTGGCTTCTCATTGCTATCCGCCTATTTTGGTCATAGAGGATCTCGAAAGTTCATTGGCCTTTCGAGGAGTGGAAACAGAGTTCTGTTAATTTGTCGCGGTTCGTCATGAGTTGCCTGCTGTTGTTGTTGTTGTGGGAGGATCCTGTTGCTGCTGGGAATCTGCTGCATCCGGTGCAGTGGTAGCTGATAGCTGCAATAAGCTGCTTGTAAATGATGACCTTTGTTCTGAGTGGGAGTTTGCTACTGCCAGAGATCAGCCAGCGCAGTTTTTCAGCTCTCGCTCTAATTCTGCCCACTAGAGTCGAGACATGGGAGCCAAAAAGCAATTTTTTATCCATCTGTAGACCAAGATAAGGGTGTCTTTCTGCAGTGACCAAATGTTGGTCCATGATGCTCGGGGGCAAAGGTGGCAGCTGAAGATTTCTCCAGGTATGAAATAAATGCTTGGTTTTTGCAACATTTACGGTTATTCCCCATTTTCTGGCCCATTGTGTTAAGGTGATTAAAAATAGCTCAGAATTGGCAACTGCATCTTCCTGCGTGTGAGCTGCTGATAGGATGGCCGTATCGTCTGCGTATGTTGCGACTATTAGCCTATTTGCATTGTGTATACCGAGTCGCGGAGATGGCATATCTGCTGTGTATATCGTGTAAAGTATGGGTCCCAGCACACTGCCCTGTGGAACGCCAGCATTAATTTTCTTTATACTTGATCTGGCACCACCACAGCATTCCACCATGAATGTGCGGTCTGTAAGGTACTTGCAGATTATTCGGTATAGAGCTTCTGGTAATATCTGCTTAAGCTTAAACCTCAAGCCGTTATGCCAAACTCGGTCAAACGCCTCCTGTATATCCCTGTAAACGGCGGAACAATACATATTGGATTCATACGCTTTTAGGATGAATTGCGTAACTCGGCCTAGCTGTTGCTCGGCAGCATGCTCATGTCTGAAACCAAACTGGTGATTGGGAATGTAGTTGATGACTGAATCAAGCTGGAACATTCGTCGCAAGACCAAGCGCTCAAAAATTTTAGAAAAGCCAGTCAGTAGGCCAATAGGTCTGTATGAGGAAAACTGGTCAGTTGGTTTTCCAGGCTTCGGTATCATGGAGATCTTCGCACATTTCCAGCTTTGAGGAAAATGACCAAGACGCAACATGCTGTTGTAGATGTGGAGGAGGTATGGCACAGCTGACCTTGGAAGTGCTTTGATCGTACGATTGTCAATTGTCGGTCCATACCTGGTGATTTTTTATTCTTGAGAGCCTCAATTTCAGCCTGGAGCTCACTGATCAGGATTGGAGTGAATCTGAGTTCTTTAGTTGCCAATGGGAGCGAGGCTTGGCGTTCAATAATGGCTCTGTCAGATGGAAGCGATGTGATTCTTGGCATAAATCTTAATTCCAAATGGAGTGCAAACGCCTCAGCCTTTTCTAAAGATGTTTTGCACCATTCAGCAGTACCATTCCCAGCATCATGTTTTCTGACTGGCAGGTTAGGTGCCGGCTGCCTTTTGATGTTATTGGTTAAACGCCACAACTTTTGCATATTGTATCGATCAGTCGGGTCAATTGACTCCAGTAAACCATCCAGTCTGTCTTCCTTTGCTTTTTTAATTGATTTGCTGATCCTGTTGGACAGTCTGTTGTGAATTTGCTTCGCTGCTTCACTATAGTGACCCATCATGTAGCGCTTTACCAGTTTCTTGGCCTCTATCATTTTTTGTGTTTGCCTATTTATATTGAAGTTGTTTCGCAAACGTCCTGTATTCTTCTGGAAGGCTAATTTTGCAGCAAACTTGGCTGCAGAATGGATATTTCTTTCAAGGATTTGAACGGCATCATCAATATCTTCGGCTTAGTCCAATTTTGGCATATTCTTTCCAAAAATTCGGCAGGTATCTCACTAATAAATGCTTCAATGTTGTCTTCCAATGCGTCAATTGAAGCGGGATTGTCTGTATAGACATGAGCTTCAACATATCCCCACAAAAAATAGTCTAAAGGCGTTCAATCGCACGATCTAGGCGGCCAATTGCCCGGTCCCGAACGTGAAATAAAATGTTGACCGAACTCGCCTCTCAATAAGTCCATTCTTGCGCGTGCTGTGTGGCATGTGGCATCGCCTTGTTGAAAGTCAAGCTCTTGCATTTTGGGCAAAAAAAGTTGGATATCATCTCACGGTAGCGCTCACCATTCACAGTTAGGTTACGATTCGCATCATGATGGTCAAAAAACAAACCAGCGCCAATCAGAAAATCGATCCGTTGACTTTTGTAAAAGAGAGGGTCAGCGAGAAACAAATTGTTAGGTAAATTCCATTCTGAAGCGTTCAAATCGAAATGAGGTTGAAAATCGGTAATAGTTTGTGTAAAAACAGCAGAGAATAATGCGCTGTAACCTTTGTTTCGAGATTGCGCAAAAATATCAACCGATCTATCCGACGAAAAATGTTGGCGCGATGAAATTTGAGCTGCAGCAGACTGGCAAAGCGAGAGGTGACGAAATTGATTTGAGATGTAGAGTCGAGCAAGGCTCGGCATGGTACGAATACGCCAGAACGACGCTGTAGATACGAGAGAGGAATTTTGCGAAATTGCTGCGATAGCAGGTTGAGCAGGAGTAAAAGCGAAATTAGAATCCAAATGTAACAATGAATGATGCATGAGGCATTGATGCAGCCTTTATGCTTCCTTATAACGTAAATTGGGGGTCATGGCTAGGAATCGAGCACATTTGAAAAGGAAGTGATCTTTGGAGTCACACAAAATACAGGATGGAGTTGTGTTAGATGCTGCGATGAATGCATTACGATTTAGTTTGTTAGTAGCTGGTTTCCCCACATGATTGCTAGGTATTTGGTTTACCATAGCATGCTCCAAGTTCACCATCATGCGGCATCTTCTTTCCAAAAATGCAGACATGTAAGTCCATTTTGGCAGCTCGCTCGTCTGTAATGCTTCTTCCCATTTCTCCTGAGTTTGTTGGTCCAACTTCGATGTGATGAGATGAATTAGCAGACAATCAGAAATTTTCTGCGTCGATGCCATTGAGGTTTAAGCGCGTAGATACGAATTAACCTTGTCGCTTAATTGACGCAAGCCGCTCGCACTGAAACTTTCAGATCACGTCGGGGTCACCAATGAATCGAGGAGGCATTAATATATGCCACCTTTTTTGCGTGTTTAACAAAAGAATCATATGACACAGTGGGGGGGTAGGTTTTAGCACAAGATGTGATTGTGTTATTGCATGTGTATTGGTTGCTGTTGGTGATTGTTTATTAAATGTACAATGTATTTTGCTTTGATTGTTAAACAGTGTTTGTTGAATGTTTATTTGTTGCAAATGCAATTAATTGTTTTTTATGTTTGTGCGAAAGCGATGCGTGCAGTGACGTTTACAAAGCGAGCGATAGATAACGACTACTGATCTCGCAAACCGAAATAAGCATAGCTAGGCCTGCCAGCAGAGTTTCGGCAGCCGAACGCATATGCTTAGATAAAAACTGCATGCATATAAATAGACGAGCATGTTTCCCGGCGCGCTTCGCTACGCCGCCGTCAGTCTATACTGACATAACAGAAAACCGACATAGTTGTTCTTTTCCGACCGGCTTTGGGTAACATTACCGTTATCGCTATTGCTATCGCTATCGTTATCATTGTCGATAGCGCTATTATTAACGTTATCGCTATCGTTATCGTTATGGTTGTTGTTGTTGTAACGGCTGGTTGGGGTTGGTCCATGTACGTGGGGAGTATGAAAAGAGAAAGAGAAAGAGATAGGGTAAAATGTAAGGGGGATTTTGAGACTAGTCCATGTCCAATTCGAGGAAAGAGGCTGCCTCGATTGGATGGGTCCACAGATCTAGTGCTGTGAGGGTGGTGGGGTTAAGGGGACAACTGAAAAGGTGCTGAGTGTTATGTGGGCTGTTGCCACATTTGGGGCATTCGTCGGAAACCTCTGGGTTTATCCAAGCGAGGTACCTGTTCAGGAACCGGCTTCTTCCTGATCGTAGTTGGGCTAGGGTGGTCCTGGTGGTTCTTGGGAGTGTTTCCTCGGCCTTGTTGATGGGTGGTGGCCTACCTCCCAGAAATATGTTGTCTTGGTAAGTTTCTATGGTCGCATGCTGGTTTACTGTGAAGCATCTCGATATTTATGTACATATGTTTGTGCATTAGAGTGAACCTCAAAATATTTTATAATCTTCGCTCCTTCACTTCTTTCTTCGCCAGTGTGTTAATGCGAATCTCGTCATCTATACCGTCTGTTCAAAGCCAAGTAGATTTCATTCAAAAGGTTTCGGCCTTGTTGATGGGTGGGGGCCTACCTCCCAGGGATTTCTATGGTCTTGTTTTCCCTCTGGGTATGTGCTAACTTTTTTGCCTCTGCACAGGATGCTTGGGTGTGCGGGGTGGCTCCTAGGAATCCCTCTATGTTGGCCAGTTCCGTGCGGAGATCCAGCCGCACTGGAACTGCTCTTTGGGACATATTTATTTTTATGCAGGCGTTATTAGGGTGGGCTTCGTTGTGGCATCCTATTAAGTATTTCTGCGTGAGTAGCTGGTTGTGGCTTTTCACTGGCAGTATCTCCGTTTCCTGGTGTAAGTGGTCTGGGTTGGTCATAATATGACATCCCGTGGACACTCTTAATGCTGCATTTTGTGCTAGTTGGAGGTTACGCCATTGGGGACCAGATTGGTGCGGCGTAGTTTAGGATGGATCTGCCTATTGCTTTGTAGGTTGTTGCTATAGTCTCCTTTGCCCCATGTGCTGCCTGAAATGGCTTTCAGGACTTTGTTACGGTTTCTCACTTTTTTCTTATCGTATCCTCCGAGTGTTTTGCAAACGTGAAAAGAGGATCGAAAGTGATGCCTAAAATTTTGGGGTATTTGATGGTGGGGATGAGTTGATTGTTTCTGTGAGTGTCAAGGGCCAGGTTTGATTCCTTTGTCCATGTTGTCAAAAGGGTAGCAGTTGATTTAGGAGCGGATAAACTGAGATTCCTACTTTCGAAAAAGGTTGACAATTTTGGAAGGTAAGCACTTAGACGTGTTTCAAGTATTTTTATGTCCCTCCCCGAGGTGATGACAGTGCAATCATCTGCATAGGTGACCAGTTTGACGTCATTTGGTGGGTGAGGGATTTTTGCCACGTAGTAATTGACGAGGAGTGGTGATAAAACGCCTCCTTGTCCGTTTATTTGCATTCTTGTGTCTTTTCAATAAAGACTGTATTACCCACATAGGGAAATCTTTGTTTTCCATCATAGCCGACATCATCATGGAAGAACTACTAGAGAGCACCCTAAGAAAATTGACAAGCCAACCCAGAGTATTCACGAAATATGTAGATGACTTGTTTGCCATTGTGAAGGAAGATGAGGTACAAACTACTCTGGATGCGCTCAATCACTATCACAGGAACATTAAATTTACCTCGGAACAAGAAGCAGACGGAAAATTACCTTATTTAGACACCACAATAAATAGACACGGCAACACTCTGAAAACAAAATGGAACATGAAACCAACTGCATAAGGACGGATTATTAATTTTAAATCAAAACACCCGAAGAATATGCTACTGAATACGGCCCTTGGTTGTATTCAACGAATGTTTAACATCAGCGACGCGACATATCACACTGCCATAGAAATGGAAATGAAATACAGTCTTTATTGAAAAGACACAAGGAACCTAGGAAATACAAATCGCTGTCATACGTACCTGGACTATCAGAAAGGTTGGCCCGATCAGATTGCTACGATAAAATACCGTGCAGTGGAGATAAAGACGACGATTGCAATAAAATCTACATAGGGACGACTAAATCTAAATTGAAGACCCGGGTAGCCCAACACAAATTAGACTTTAAGCTACGACATCAAACGCACATACAAAAAACTGCACTTGCGACACACTGTGTAGAGAGCGGCCACTCACCAGATTTTGAGGCTGCGACTATTCTCCAACAAGAACAAAACTACAGTAAGCGGTACACTCTTGAAATGCTTCACATTATTAACACACCGACTGACAAGAGACTTAACCACAAAACGGACACTGAGAACTGCGCTCACCTATACCATCACCTCCTCAGCAAATAAGAAAATAGTTTAAGCGCAGACGTGTAAAATTGTACGTAAACTGTTTTTTGTGAATTTTTGTAAAACTGAATGTTAATTACTGGTGTTTAATTATAGTTTGCCCTGAAGACGGTTGCCGAAGAGCAACCGCAATATATAGGAAAAACAAATAAACGATTGTTTTTCTTAACACCTGACCTGGAGCCGGCTTACAACCATCTACAATTAGAAAGGTCGTCAACACAATATTGTTTTTCAATTAGTTTTTAAGGGACTTGAATTACTAGATTCTTGAAACGAAGAACATATTTTGTTTGTATTTTTATAAAAACTTGTTTTTCAACAATATTTCGCAAAACCAGTTTGCCATATGGCATTGCTGGCGCCTTTTTTGACATTTCCGAACAAAAAAGGGACTTATGGTTGCCAAGTTTTACTTCATGATTGGCGCGGAAGTATTTTTATATTTTTCAATTAGTTTTTAAAGGACTTGAATTATAAAACATGCCCAATTAAGAAATTTCAATTGAAGATTAAAATAGTTCATAACTAAAAAATCTGCTTAACTGTTCGACAAGTAAAGCCTTTGACACAAACCTTTTCCACTAAGAAAATGAAATCTCTTGAAGTTCTGGGATTTGCAAACCAACCGAAGCCAAAATCTCTAGAGATTTTCAAAACCTAGATTGGAAGATAATCAATATTTTACTTTTTAGAAAAAAGGTAGAGAATTTGAAAATGTTGCAGAAGCTTTCTAAGCTAATTTTAGATATTCCAAAGAAAGAAAGTCGGTCAAGCACGACTATAACATACTCTGTACCTGTGAAGTGCTGCCCATTGCCGTTGCGACAGGTGCTGCCTATAATTGTTGTTTGTTTTCCTTATAACTCGACAACCGTTCATTTGATCTTTACTGTTCCTTTGGCGGATCTATAAAGAATACCGTTTACTAAATATGTCCAGAAGGTACGCACTTTCCATCTTTAAAACTGTGGGAGATATTACGTTTTTTCCAATTTGCGGTGGCGGGAGGGGGCGTGGCCAAAATTGAAAGTAAACTTGATCTGCCTGCAAGTATAAGAAGCATATGTCCCATACATATCAAACCTCCATCTCTTAAAATCTCTGAGATTTGATTGTTCATGCGGACAGACGGACGGACTGACGGACATGGCTAGATCGACTGGGCTGTTAATGCTTCCTTCTGCCTGTTAAATACTTTTGCACAAACTTAATATACTTTGTGTATTTCTGGTACAGATTATAAAAATGTAAAAAATAATAAAGAACATAATTTATCGAATGAATAATAAGGGTTTATATCTGTACCTCTGGTAAAAATATATAAATATGTAAAAATTAACAAAGAAAAAATTTATCGAATAAATTATTAATGTATATGGGTATAAATAAATTTATTTAATTGAGTTTTTCCCATTTAATAAAGTCGTGCGATTCGTGTTGACTTCTTTTTTAAATTTTTGACTGTGCGCGTGGTGTCGTTGGAAAATTCGACATGAGCCCAACTCTAGTTCCAAGCCATTGATCTGCCTGGTATGTCCCATACCAGTCGACTATCTAGATCTTACCATGTCTAGGATCTGTCTGTGTGTTATGACATACCTGAGTATATTTTGACGAACAAAATCCAAAGATCGCTTAGAACCAGCCACCAATGATAAAATAATTTTTGAGTTGTAATAGGAAAACAGGTCCATACAATCGTTACGCAGATGATGCAGCTCATAACGAATGTTTTCATAGTTGCGAAACTGCAGCGTCTTTAAGACATCCTCAGGAGCCAGGTATATAGTGCGATATATTTTATGAAATTGAATAAAATCCCATTTGTCTATAGGAAGAAATCCTTCAGTTCGCCAATTAGCATCATTTAGTTTTTCTGGTGGTAGTTGAAAAACCCGACGACCCTTTGAATCGGATTGCTCAAAATCAAGCAAATCAATAAACATATTTATTATATCAATAACAGCACGCTCCATACAAACTGATTTCTTTTCTAATACACGTTCTGATAAAAGAAGGAAGGTATAAAAATAAAAAAACCGTTAATAATGAATATTTTTAAATTTTTTTTTAACAAATAAAATCATCTTAGAATAGGCGAAGAGAAAAAGTGCATGATGCATATGCTATTGCAAATGCGGGTACTGCAGTAGGGTAGGCAGCATGAGTTTATTTTTTAGATATTCGAATGCGATTTGGCTTTCGACTGTCCATTCAAAAGTGACATTTTTTTTACATAATATTGTTGTGTCGTGAATAGTCGGCGAAGTTTATAATAAAAAGTCTATAATAATTGCAAAATGCAACAAAACGTATAGCGCTGTCCGCATCATGCGGGACTGGGTAATTCTTGATGACGTCGTACTTCTTGTCATCTGACAAAATTCCTTTGTCTGTGCATTTATGATCTAGGAAGGTCACCGTGCATTTTTATTTTTCATCCGATTGACTTGAAATTCGGTTTGTAAGCATAGTGTGCAAAATTATTTGACACGTGTTTTCCCGATTTCGGAAAATCCGCCCACAAGGAAAATTCTCGGAAAATTCGATATGCAAAAATCAATTTTTCATCCGATTGACTTGAAGTTCGGTTTGTAAGGACAGTAAGTAAAACAAATTCAAATGTGATTTGTCGATGCTGGAAAAATCGACCGTAGGGTCGGAAAATTCCCGGAAAAGCGTCGGAAAAGTTTGCATTGGGAAATTTTTTTTTCATCCGATTGACTTGAAACTGGGTTTGTCAGCGAAGTATGCGAAATAATTGGACACGTTTTTTCCCGATTTCGGAAAATCTACCCGCAAGGAAAATACCCGGGAAATTCGATATGCCAAAATCTATTATTCATCGGATTGATTTGAAATTCGGTTTGTAAGGATAGTAAGTGATATAATTTGTAATGTTATTTTCTGAAGTTGGAAAATTTGACCTTAGGGTCGGAAAACTCAGCAGACAAAAACCTATTTTCATAAGATTGGCTTTAAACTTGGTTTGTAGGGATAGTATAAGAAATAACGAAATAAGAGTAACTCGGGCTACCGTTTTTCATTGAACTGGCTGTGTGCGGGACCTGGACCTCGACCAGGAGATGGCACTGGACCTGGACGTGGAAGTGGACGTGGACCTGAAAGTGGGCATTGAGGTGGCCATGGAGGTGGCCATGGAGATGGCCATGAAGGTGTCCATGGTGGTGGCTATGGAGGTGGACCTGGAGGTGGAAAATGGTCCAAAAACCGCAATATTTGCAAAATTCTTAATCTCGGTGAAACTTTGGGGACTGGCTACACGCTTGCCCGGAAGGTGTTTAAGCAGAAGAACTGGGCGGAAAATGGTGCACAATCTGCTAAATTTGAAAAATAGTAGCCTTCATCCGGATGCAATGCAACTTTGAGGAATGGTTGGAGAATTGGTGGAAAATGTTATTTGTTGGCCGATCTTTATCAAAATATGTTTGTAAGCTTTAATTTTGAAAAGTTCACCACCAAGATCGGAAATGTCAGGAGAGCCTTTTTTTACCGCGGAAGGGGCATAAGAGTTAATCTCTGCTTTCAGCCGATGTATGTAAGATGCGGTCAAATATTTTCCGATTTGTGAAATCCACCCCCAAGTCGGAAAAGAAAAACAGATACTTTTATCGGTGAAAATTGCTTAACTGACGGCGGCGCAGCGAAGCAAGCCGGGATATTTGCTAGTCTCTATATATATAAAAAAGTTTGTCCTGACTGACTGACTCACTGACTGACTGATTGGCAATCATCGCACAGCCTAAACGGTAAGAGATAGAAGGCTAAAATTTGGACAGGAGTTTCGTTATGTGGGGAAAGTGCGTACTAAGACGGGGTTTTGGAAAATTCCACCTGGAAAAGCCGGAAAAGCGTCGGAAAAGTTTGTATGGGGAAAATTTTATTTTTCATCCGATTGTTTTGAAACTCGGTTTGCAAGCAAAATATGCGAAAGAGTTGGACACGATTACGATAACGATAGCGACAAAATATTAAAAAGCGTTGAATCAGATTATGGAGAAATCTATTTCTTAGATGCACCTGGTGGTACAGGCAAAACGTTTTTAATAAATTGGTTGTTAGCAAAAGTACGGCAATATCGGAAAATAGCATTGGCTGTAGCTTTATCTGGTATAGCTGCCACTTTGCTTAATGGAGGTCGGACAGCACACTCTGCATTTAAACTTCCTTTTGACTTAATAAATGTCGAAGTTCCATATTGCTCCATTCCAAAACAAAGCAGAGAATATTTCGAATTCGGTTTATCCCCACTTCATGCAAAAATACGTTTCTTTGAATACTTTCTGCATCTTTCCTATAAGTCCGTTATCAAAATGTGGCAAGCTAGAGGCCCAGAGCAAAAATTAAAAGTTTTAGACCAAAAGCATAAAATTCAAGCGGCGTTTCGGGAAAAAATGTAGTATGAACACATTAATTTGGGACATTCAAGGTCCATCGCACTCGCTCAGTTTCTAAGAAACGAATGTCGCCTCAAGAGAAACATTCCGCTAAAAGAGCAGTACGACTCCGTTATTAAGGAATACCTGGTTGTCATATGCGGCCAGTCCCTCCAAGTAACGATTCGAATAACTTCTATCTCCCTCATCACGCTGTATTCAAACCTGACAGCACGACCACAAAGGTTCGCATTGTATTTAGCGCCTCAAGTCCCTCTTCAAACGGGAAAAGTCTGAATGACGTCCTTCACCTAGGACCTCTTTTGCAATCAGATTTGACCATCCAAATTTTAAAATGGCGTTTTTTCCAATTCGTTTTCAATGCCGATATTACTAAGATGTATCGGCAAATCCGAGTTGACCCGAACCACACTCCCTTTCAGAGAATCCTAATTCGAAATGAAAAGCTCATGGATTATGAGCTAAACACAGTCACATTTGGAGTGAACTGTGCGCCATTTCTTGCGATTCGGGTATTGCAGCAACTGGCTAAAGATGTTCTATCACAATTTCCACTAGCAAGCGACATAATTCTTAACTTTATGTAAGTCGATGACGTGCTGGCAGGATCGCATACCAAACGGCATGCAATTTAAGCCATTGATGAGCTACGTGAGGCTCTTGATGCGGCAGGTTTCCCATTGCGCAAATGGACCTCCAACCACAAAGATGTGTTAGTTCATATTCCAAAAGAGCATTTGCTGCGAGCTGATTTCTTGGATTTTTAAGAAGCCAGCATAGCGAAGATTCTCGGTATCCGCTGGCACGCAGACACCGATGAATTCCGTTTCGCCCCCTCCATTGTCAATGTAAAGCTCTCTTATACAAAGCGGGATGTGCTTTCGCAAATTGCCAAACCCAGCAAGATGGCTGGCTCCATTCGTAGTTCGTGCTAAAATCTTTATGCAAGAAATTTGGTTGCATGAACTTGGGTGGGACGAATCTTTGCCAATAGAATTACTTCAAAAATGGCAAGATTTCCTTGAGAGCTATCCAACTCTCCAAGAAATTCGTATCCTAAGATGGGTTCGCTACCATCCATCCAAAAGCGAAAGCGTGCCTATAGGGCAGCATTATACATTCGCATCGAAACTTCGCACGAAATTACAGTTCATCTCCTTACGTCGAAATCCAGAGTCGCTCCTGTGAAAACCATCTCCTTGCCTCGCTTAGAATTGTGCGGTGCTGTCCTTCTGGCGGAGTTATCATTCGCACTCCTTCCAATGCCTTCTATTGACATTGAGGAGTCCTTCTATTGGACAGACTCCTCAGACTCCTCGCCTGGCTCAGCAAACCACCATGCAAGTGGACGACGTTCGTGGCTAACCGAGTAGCTAAGATAACGCAGTCCGTCAATTCTAGCAAATGGTCACACGTAAGATCTGAGAACAACCCTGCTGATCTCGCCAGTAGAGGTGTATCTGCTGAGGATCTGGTTGCAAATAGTCTTTGGTGGCATGGACCAGAATGGCTGCGATTGCCTCAAAATGAATGGCCATCCCCTGTTTAATCAGTCCATGAAACAGATGAAGAACTTCGTCCAGTCAAATGCAACTTAGCAAAGTTGCCTCCACAATCCGTTTTTATTGAGCGGTGTTCTGACTTTGGCAAAGCTCTTAGAGTCATGGCCTATGTGTACCGATTCCTTAAACGATGTCAGAAACCCGATACTCTGTTCCCAGTCGAGCTTAGTAGCAATGAGCTATCTGACGTTCAAGAACGTCTTATAGTGCTTACTCAACGTGAAGAGTTCCTCAGAGAGTATCAGTGCTTGCTGAACAAGCAGAACATTCCGTCTTCTAGTAGTATTCTGAACTTAAATCCATTCCTGGATACAAAAGGAGTTATGAGAGCATGCGGTCGTGTGAGAGCATCAGAATCATTAAGCTATGATGAGCGGCACCCCGTCATCCTCCCATATTCATGCGCACTCACACGGCTCCTTGTCAAAATTTACGCATCGAGTCTCTCTTCATGGTGGGAACCAGTTAATGATCCGCCTTATACGATCCAAGTATTGGATTCCAAAACTCCGGAATCTTGTCAAGACTACTATAAGCTCTTGCCGAATCTGTGTGGTTTATCGGAAAAAGCTGCAAACTCAACTCATGGGGGCCTTTCACTCATACGTGTGTCGACTTTGCCGGGCCTTTCGATATTAAAAACTACACAGGTCGAGCCTGCCTCATCACTAAGGGTTACGTGTGCGTATTTGTGTTCTTCAGCACAAAGGCAATTCATTTGGAGCCACATCGGATCTTACGACCGAGAAGTTCCTCGCAGCATTCGCGCGTTTCGTGGCAAGGCGAGGCTGCCCACGACAAGTTTACTCCGATAACGGTAAAACCTTTGTTGGAGCCTCTAAAGCTCTTTCCAGTGATTTCCTGATGGCAGTCAAAACGTGTACTACCTCGACATATAGTCATCAGAGTTTGACATGGCGTTTTAACCCTCCTGGTGCCTCACACATGGGTGGGCTATGGGAAGCCGGAGTGAAAAGCTTTAAGACTTTGTTTTACAAGTCCACCTCCAGCTTCAAGTACACCTTTGAGGAGCTATCGACTCTCCTGTCAAAAGTGGAAGCCTGTTTGAACTCTAGGCCAATATCCCCAATGTCAGAGGACCCAACTGACTTGTTAGCCTTGACCCCTGGCCATTTCCTAGTTGGTGGCCCACTCCTATATATTTCAGAGCCTGAGATCAGAGAAAACGCTGCATCCATATTAAATCGTTGGCAGCGGCTCAAGGCTCAAAATCAACAGCTTTGTTTCCGTTGGAAAGAAGAGTACCTTAAGGAGCTGCATAAGCGCAACAAATTGCAACTTCCAACGGGAAACCTCCAAAGCGGCGATATGGTTATAGTCAAAGAAGACAACCTTCCACCCAACGAATGGCGTCTCGGCCGAGTACAAGCTACGTATCCAGGAGTTGATGAGTTGGTCCGCGAGGTAGATGGCCAAATTGGTCCTTCTTCCAGTAGAGCCCAATGTACTCCCGCAGTCCGACTAACATGTGTTGTCCATTATATACCTTTATGTCACACTTAGTTAATATATTTAAATTACATGTATTGCAGTTCCAATATGTCTCCTCGTCCAGCCGCCAACCGACCATTCAGACGTCGTCACCAGCCCAAAGGTGTGGACTCATTTCGCTGCCGGGTCTGTCTGCGGAAATGCCAGCGCTTCCTAAAGCTGAGCGCCGAAAAGCGCTTCCGGGCAGTACTCATAAATAAGTACTGCCCCAACTGTCTGGCCCATCAGCACTCGGAGGGAACCTGTCGGAGCGGCGATTCTTGCCGCAAATGCTAAGGGGATCACCACTCGTTGCTGCACTTGGAGGACCAGCAACCCCAAGCGGCGGCATTTCAACCAAGGTCTCGATCTCCGACGGCAGGCTCAGACTCAAGAGCTTGCTCTGCTCGTTCCAGGAGTCACGCTCCATCCACAAGGACGCGCTCGCCATCGGCACTGACGCGACCGCAATCCTCCGGTCCTTCCATCTCGCTGGCATCTCTCATGCAGCGTAAGAGCGTCAGTGTCCTTCCTACTGCGAGCATTCTTTTCGACACTGGCTTGAAGACCTTTGAGACGATGGCGCTGCTCGACCCGTGCGCTCCTATAAGCCTTATTAGTGCTTCCTTGGCGAAGGCTTTGGGCTCGTGGTCACTAGAGTGGGAGACGAAAATGCCTGCACTGCGATCATCCGTTCGAAGACCTCTCCGACGCTGAAATTGGAGGTCGTATTCCAGGGCGATCCTAAGGTGCAGTGCCGCACTCCCATGAGAGCCATATCCGGCAAGGTGCGCGAACAATTCGGGAATATCACGCTGGCCGATGAAGATTTTTTTCGCCCCTCCACTATCTTCATAGTGTTGGGATGCGATGTCTACCAGGACATTATGTTGCCAGGTGTTGTTCCAAGCCAAGATGGCCTCCCACTAGCTCAGAACACCGTTTTCGGCTGGGTGCTCTCTGGCACTTGCAGCCAATAAATCCAGTTTTGCTGCCCTCTTGCATTGCCTTCTTCATCTCTTCAAGATCACTTTCCTTTGGTTTTTTTTGCAATAGTATTGCAAGGGGGGCGAGCAGGGGGAGCTTTTCCTACGCGTTCAAAGCCCCCGGTTTTATCTTCACTTCGTACCAACCATCAGGAAAGGATTTATTAAGACGTCCACCCCACCACAATCAGTCACCATTGTGGAAACCTTGGACATAAGATGGCCGAATGTCGCAAAAGAAAATTAGAAGAGAGGACCCTAACAAACAGTAATTCGTCAAATAACAATATGTCGAACAACAAGTCATCCGCAAAAGGACGCTTTGCTATAACGTGCTTTAAATGTGGCGAGGCTGGACACATTGCTTCATCATGCACAAAAGGAACTTCAACTGGCGGCGGTGGATCAAATGAGAAGAGAGTGAACATCTGTACCGTTTCTGAGCCAAGAGGAATGCTGCGACAATTTGGTGAGCCCGTTCCCTTTTTTGTTTTGATTCTGGAGCTGAATGCACGCTGATCAAAGAGAGTTGTGCAGAAAAATTTTCTGGGAAAAGAATGAACAATTTAGTGATTCTGAGGTGCATGGGGATTATCCTGTATAATCCACCATGCAAATTTTAGCTACTGTCAAAACTGATCAATACCCAATAGAATTGTTATTTTTGTTATTATGGATAAGTTTTTGAAATATGATGTAATGATAGGACGCGACATTTTGGGAATGGGATTTGGAGTTTCTATTGAGATTGACAAGTTTGAAATGTACAAAACCAAAACAGTCAATGCACTAATAAAAGAGACAGATATGAGTTAAATCGAGTATTTGAATAACGATGATACCTTAAGTATTACAGATAAATCTCGCTTGGTAGAAATGTTGCAAAACTATGCCGAAAAGTTTATTGAGGGTATCCCTCAAAGCCGTATGTCACATGCCGATTTTTTTTCGCGGAATCCCTTGGCCGTAAGTTGCCCATCCTCATTCAAAACTATTGAAAAGCGCATAAACATTACTGAAATAACTGACAACTGGCTTATCGACGAGCAGCAGCGAGATACTGAGATTACTTCCGTAATTTCTAAATTGCGCAACAATGAATTGGGAGAGGACATGGCTAGGACTTTCGAATTAAGATCAGGAATGTTGCATCGTAAGATACAAAGAAATGGTAGAACAAAATGTTTACCTGTAATACCTAGAGCTTTCAGATGGTCTGTAATCAACAACGTGAATGAAGCAAATATGCATTTAGGCTGGGAGAAAACTTTAGACAAAATGTATAGCAACTACTGGTTTGACAAAATGCCTAAATATGTAAGGAATTTTGTGGAAAATTGCATCACCTGTAAGGTTGCGAAACCACCATCAGGAAAGCCACAAATTGAAATGCACCCCATTCCCAAAGTTTACATACCCTGGCACACCGTGCATATAGACATCAGTGGAAAATTAAGTGGTAAAAATGACTTAAAAGAATATGTTATAGTACAGATTGATGCCTTTACAAAATTTGTACATCTGCATCGTACACTAAACCTTGATGCAGACAAAATGCCTAAATATGTAAGGAAGCTTGTGAAAAATTGCATCACCTGTAAGGTTGCGAAACCACCATCAGGAAAGCCACAAATTGAAATGCACCCCATTCCCAAAGTTCACATACCCTGGCACACCTTGCATATAGACATAAGTGGAAAATTAAGTGGTAAAAATGTTATAGTTATAGTACAGATTAATGCCTTTACAAAATTTGTACATCTGCATCGTACACTAAACCTTGATGCAGATAATTGCATCAAAGCGGTCAAGGAGACCATCTCACTATTCCGAGTACCGGCACGCATTATAGCCGACCAAGGCAGATGCTTTGCAGGTACCAAATTTAAAGAATTGTGTTCTATGCAACAAGTTGAGTTACATCTGGTTGCGACAGGAGCCAGTCGAGCAAACGGTCAAGTAGAACGTGTCATGAGCGCTTTGAAAAGCATGTTGACGGCGGTTGAGACTGGTCAGCGATCTTGGCAGGATGCTTTAAATAATATTCAGCTGGCAATTAATAGCACATCTAATCGTGTAACAGTTAGTCCTTTAGAATTATAATTGGGAAAGAGGCAGACCATTAGGAATGATGACAATTGGAAGTGAGAGCAAAATTGATAGGGACCTGACAAGAATGGAAGCCATTGACAACATAAAAGAAACGCAAATACGATAAGTAGGTTCGACGAAACAAAGAAATTGTAAGACATAAGTTTGGGGATCATGTCCTACTCAGGGCTATAGAAAGAATCAAACAAGTTGCTCAGTTTAGGGGACCATTCGTGGTAACTAAAATTTTGATGGAGACAATTAAAATCGTTCCAGAAGCGCACATTTAAGTATGCGCCGAATATTTAAGAGCTTTACAAGCAATGAGGAGTCATATGAATTGATAGATGATTTAGAAGACGAATTGAGTGATGATTCTGAGACTATCGGTCAAGATACACTGGCACTAAGAGAGTGCGAATAAGCTCATATACAGCCCAAAGTGCTCGTCGGGCGTGCTGAGGGGGTGATAGTGTGGCGGGGGTCGGAGGTTGAAAGAGACCTATATGTATAGACGTATGAAGACACAAAGAAACGAAAAAAATATAAAGTAGATTGACCGATAATACTCTTTCATTATGCTCTTGCTTGATAAACTAAAACTAAAATTAAAGTTTCCTCTAAAAAGCCTCAACAAATACAGTTTAGAGTATTGCATGATCACAGCCTAATGTTACACACACGAGGACGTGTGAAGCGTCAGGATAGCCGTGTCGTGGATCATAGTCTAATGTTACACACACGAGGACGTGTGAAACGTCAGGATAGCCGTGTCGTGGATCATAGTCTAATGTTGCACACACGAGGACGTGTGAAGCGTCAGGATAGCCGTGTCGTGGATCATAGTCTAATGTTGCACACACGAGGACGTGTGAAGCGTCAGGATAGCCGTGTCGTAGATTCCAGAAATAAATAAAGACAGTTATTTAACAGAGTCGTTATATTCTACCAGGGTTACCACTGGGAGCAAGGTGTCAGACAAGGATTGCCTGTGCCGAGCATGGCCCGAGAGTGTTGGTTAGTATTTAGTGTTGAAAGGGTCCACTGACAGGTATGAAAGTCAGTGACAAGCATGGAAGAAGCAGAGCACCAATAAGGTGACAGATGACAAGTTTTCCTGTTGATTCATTCTGGTTGTGTAAGTCAGAGAGTGCTGACGTGTACTCGTGAAAAACTAAATTAAATCAACGACATTTCTCGGGACTTGCTGTGCTACCAGTGCATCTTCATCATGGACCGTCTTAACGCTCTGACATATATAATAATGCAATATATTATAATTTTCATAAGCAAATAACTTATGTTTGTATATCGTAAGTACATATAAAAATAAATTTGATTAAAAATGTAAGTTGTAATGTTCGACATTACATAATTATGTAAATAAGTAATTGCATAAATGTGGGTTGGAATATTGCTGTGTGTTCCAAAACACCACTATTATGAAGAAGCAGCACCTAATTTACCTAGACAACATCACGAAGAACACAACGAGAAGTATTTCAAACGTTAACCGAAATACGTAAGAGCCAAACGACGTACGAGCGAAGCAACGTAACAGATCAGCAGAGAAGTCGACGAAAGCAGAGCAGCGACGACGCAACGAGGAGCGACGGGCTGAGAGTCGAGATTGAGCCTTAGACGAAGGCAGTTGATAAATTTCGATCGAAGAAGTGTGCCGCAGAGGTGTGAGATTTCGGGCGCCGACGAGGCGTGGAAGTCAGCGAGAGTTCGAGTCGGTTCAATTTGTTTAAAGCTGTTCTCAAGTTGTTCCAAATCCGATGTAACAAACCTTATTACTTTTATGAACAATAAAGTATAACCATTATATTTAATTAATAAAGAAAACCCCCACATTTTGGGTGCTCGTCCGTGATTGGACAAATCTAGACAAAGATTAATTAAAAGTGAAAACGTTGAACAAGGTGAAATGTGCTAAAAGCAGTGAGCACAAAGTGTAAATTAAAAAATTAATTCAAAAACTGATTAAAATTTTGTGATAATTTTTTTTACCCACGATGGCGTGCCTAAACGAGTTGATCAGCGCAAGTCTGCGTTCGAGCAAAAGAGAGTGCATTAAGGCATTGCATAAGTTTGTCTTCGAGAGTGAGGGAGACAGAAGCAATCGCCAACGGCTTCGAGAATTTTCTGGATTTGACTTCGGCGAAACAGACGAAAAATACGACGCAAAAGACGAATATGTACGGTTAAACATAACGGCGAGTGATCTAGTGTCTATTTGTAATGTGTTGGGCATTGGCTATAATGTTGAGAATTTGTATTTGCATATTTTCCGTAATTTGCAAGAAAAGCAGTTGTTGTCGGTTAATCAAAACGAAGAACAAGACTCAGATGACGAAACAGATGCTGAAAGTGAGTTCGAAAGTGTAAATGAAAATGCTGCTGGTGGCGCGAAAACAAAGTCGCGGGCCAGCAGCCACAACAACAACAACCAGCGTGGTTTGACAGAAAACAAAAATTCCGCCGAAAGAGACACAATGACGGCACCGCGATTCGCCATAAGTTTTCGGGACGTGGAAGAAAGCATTCGTAATTTTGACGGTACAGATTCAATTTCCGTGGAAGTGTGGCTCCAAGAATTTAATGAGCAGGCGACTCTGATGTGCTGGACAGATTTCCAAAAACTTTTATTTGCAAAGAAGGCATTACGAGGAATTGCGAAATTATTTGTGTTGAGTGAGCGAGGGTTGAATTCGTGGAACTCTCTCGAGAGAGCGCTGCTGAGCGAATTTCGTTCAAGTGTGAGTAGCAAGCAAATACATGAGCAGCTGGCTCAAAGTAAACGCAAAAACAATGAGAGTGTATTTGAATATTTCTATAGAGTGAAAGAATTGGCTTCACGAGGACAAATATCAGATGACGCGTTTATACAATATTTGATAGACGGTATTGAGGAAAAAGCTGAAAATAAATCTATTTTATACGGTGCGAAAAATATAGATGAGTTCAAAGAGAAATTAAAGTGCTATGAAACAATGAGAGAGAAAGAGAAGCAGAGTGACGTCATGAAAATAAAAAACAATGAGAAAATTAAAGAGAAACAAGCTGGAAATATTAACCGATATTTGAAAAAAGATGTTGTATCGGGGGGTGGACTGGTTGGTAAATCCAAGAATACTCTCAATTTCAGCTGTAGTGGGGGTTGGCGTTGTAGGGGGCTTCTTTTCTTCCTTCAAGGTTGAAAAATAAGTAGGCGTAGGGAGTTTTTCTTCAAACTTAACAATGATGGAATTTATTCAACTTTGCACTTCGAGTGTATGAATTCAACTGCTTAAAAACTAATATGGCTACGCCTAGCTTAAGGCTATGGTGACTTTCTCATGGAGAAAGAGAGAGAGAAGAGAAAGCGATCACATCAGTGATGCTCATTTGGCCATCCTCCTGAGTTGGCATAAACATTCTCCCCCCTTTGCAAGGAGTTGCAAGAAAGAATAGGGAGGGGGGAGCGGACTCAAACAACGCACGGCCCCGAAAGAATCCACCCAAATATGGTGCATTGGGCAACTGGAAGGCCGCTGTGGCTAGGAATGAAGCCTTCTCTTATAATATTGGTATAGACATCTGCTCCCAAAACCATGGAGATAGTTGAAGGTCGATGGAACTGGTCGTCCGCAAGCTCGATGTGGTCGAACTTCTCCTTCACCTTCTGGCCAAGGTCACGCATTGGAGTGCGAAGCTGCAATCCTTGCTCCACTTTGAGCAAGACCTCGAAGCTCTGCTCTGGCTTGTCGATGGGACTGACCATGGCCTTGCACACCTTCTCCTCACCTACGTTTATGGAACGGTTTAGTGCTGATGCGAATGACGCGTTGATTATGCTCATCGACGTGCATGAGTCGATTAGCGCACCGACCTCGAACGTCTTCTCTCCATTATCAATGAGTACGAGTGCGGTGGGAAGCAGGTTCGTACTCATGTGCTGGAGTAACGTCTCCAGAGTGGAAGGGTTTCCTGCTCGTGAAGAGGATGTAGACCGCGTCTGAGAAGTAGATGGAGAGCACGACCGAGGCTGAGGAGAAGGTGAAGCGGAAGTCCGACGCTGAGGAGAAGCGGAAGTCCGACGCTGAGGAGAGAAGGAACGCGACCGTTCCCGGAAATGCAGCAGGGTATGGTGCCGCTCGTTGCACACTCTGCATCGCCCTCCACTTCGGCACGACATCCCGGAATGTTGGTGCGCAAGGCAGTTGGCGGAGTACTCATTGAGTACTGCATCGTATTCGGCCCACTGCGGAGGTCGGCGGCCGGAAGAAAGGATTGGTTCCCGGTACGTCCGCTCCCTCCGTGGTTTGATTGTGGTGCCATGTCGGAGGGAGTACAATTTGACGATTGGCCTTTTAAGGATTCCGTGCGATGTCTGGACGTCGACCACACGAACCTTTCCGTCCGCTCCTGGAAATACGGAGAGGACTCTTCCGAGGCGCCATTCATTTGACGGGAGATTTCTTCTTTCACAATCACCATATCTCCTACCTGTAGATCTCGGCTCGGAAATTGCCACTTGGTGCGCTTGTGTAGCTCTTTTAAGTACTCCTCCTTCCAGCGTGAGAGCAAGAAGATCAGTAGGGTCTTCGGACATAGGGGAAATCGGTCTGGAGTTTAGGCAAGCTTCGATTTTGCACAACAGAGTGGCGAGCTCTTCGAAAGTGTACTTAGTGGAGGACGTGGATTTATAAAATAATGTTTTAAAACTTTTGACCCCCGCTTCCCAAAGACCACCCATTTGAGGGGCGCCTGGAGGGTTAAAATGCCACGTCATGTTGTGCTGGCTGTATTTGGATGTCACGAGGGTCTTAGTCACTGATCCGCCAAATCCAAACACTGGCGGAGATGATAACGAGACCTCCAATAATGGCCTCTCAACAACTTGCTCGATTTTCAGGGTTTCTTGTTGAACCTTGGACCCGCCTTGTACCACAACCAAACGCACTTCCTTTTTCTTTGACTTCAACTTTTCAACTGACTTTAATTTGGCGACTGCAGCAAAGGCAGCACCCGCCGTTTCAATATGCATGTAAGTATATACAGTAATAGAGGGCGATAGAGAGAGAATATAAGAGAGCCTTACAAAGGGGGCTGACTCTATAGTTTTTAGAATTGAATAATTTGTTAATTTAATGAAATTAATGAAAGAACCAAACATCGGCCGCGTTGAATGGCCGCAGGGCTTCAATACAAACAATCATATTTCTGGATTCGCCTGAAGGGCATATTAGAAGTGAATTTAATGGCCTGAAGGGCATATTTACAATGTCTGCTTCATTACTGGATCACTCGACGTTGCAGCACCAGAACCTGAAGACTCGACCGGTAGGGGTGCCAACTTGTGAATGGCTCTCTTGAACAAGCCAGCCTTGGTCCTAACGGTCGCTACTCGCACCTTTCCATCAGCGCCTTTGATGGCTTCCTCTACGACTCCTATTAGCCATTGTTGAGGGGGAGCGTTGTCCTCGTAGATGAGAACGACCTCGCCTGGTTCCACGTTGCGTGTTTCTTTGGTCCACTTCACGCGCTGCTGTAGCCCTAGCAGGTAGTCGCGTGTCCAGTCGATCCAGAATCGCTGCTTGATTGCGGATATCCTCTGCCATCGCTGCAAGTAACTCAGTTTGTCGTCTGTGACTGGCTCTGGCAACGCGGATGGCAGCGCTACGAGAGTTGTTCCGATTAGGAGATGTGCTGGAGTGACTGCTTCGCCATCGTTGGGGCTGGTGTTGTCGACGACCATTGGCCTCGAATTGAGAATGGCTTCGATTCCCACCAGGACGGTTTCCAATTCGTCTTGCCTGAGAACTGCGCTGCCAATGGCCTTGATCAGCAGTGTTTTGGCCGACTTGACGGCCGCCTCCCACAGTCCTCCGAAATGAGGTGCTCTCGGTGGGATGAACACGAAAGTGATCCCTCTGGTGGCGGCAAACTCCATGATGGTGTTCTTGAACTTCTCGTCCAAGTCCGTCCACGTACTCAGCATGCGAGCAGCACCGACAAAATTGGTCGCGTTGTCGGAATACAGTTTCCGGACAGGTCCACGCCGACCAATGAATCTGGATAATGACATAATAAAAGAATTAGCCGTCAGATCAGAAACAAGCTCTAAATGTACAGCCTTAGATGTGAAGCACACAAAGACTGCAATGTACATTTTAACTGGAGATTTTCCCCGAATTCCCAGAGTCACCCGTATTGGACCACAAAAGTCCACTCCACTGATCTCAAAGGGTCTATTTACGTGTAGACGATCAGCGGGTAAGTTTCCCATTATTTGAGATGCTAGGGTCGGTTTGTACCGAAAGCACTGGATGCACTTTCTGACCACAGAATTACAGAGTCGTCGAGCATCAATTACCCAAACATGCTGTCGAAGAAGTCCTACCAAAGCTCTAGGCCCTACGTGGCAATGTTTTTGATGCAGATATGAAACGAACAGCCTTATAAAACGAGACTCTTTGGGCATCAGCAGTGGAAACTTTGCATTGTGTGGTAATGGAGCTTCTAATAACCGGCCTCCAACACGCAAAAGCGACCAGACACGTTCACCATAGACATGCTGGTGCACGAACGGACTCAATTTTTGGAGCGATGGCTTCAGTGGTGCAGAATTGCTCAATTTGCTAAATTCGTCAGGAAAATACATGTTCTGTAGTATAGAAATTATTGCCAAAAATGCTGACTCAAGCTCTTCAGCTCCTACAACGACAGATTCATATTTACATTTCTTTCCACGTATAAATCGCAACACATATGCGACTATTCTCAAGATTTTTGAATACGACGACTTCTTGTCTATGAGCTCGACAATGGGATCCTGGGCAGTAGATGAAGCTATCATCACCGTAGCGGATGCGACATCGGCCGCGATTATCGCACTCTTTTTTAGCTCCATGCAAGCTGCCTGAGGTGGTTCATTCGCAAAATGTGGGTTTATGGGCCAATCTGTGCGTTCCATCCTCATAAATTCTGGCCCATCGAACCAAATGGACGCGATGAGTTCCGATGTTGAGCATCCTCTGGATACCAGGTCTGCGGGATTCTGTTTCGTTGGCACATGACGCCATTCAACCTCTGGCGTTAGTTCTTGTATATTGGCCACTCTGTTGGCAACAAACGTATTTAATCGAGACGGGTGTGTCTGCAGCCAATGCAACACAACTTCCGAATCGGACCAAAAAGTAACACTTTTGATTGGCAAGTCCACAAGCTGCTTGACTTTCTCCCACAGCGTTGCCAACAGATGTGCTGCACACAACTCCAGTCGTGGAATAGTCAAAGTTTTCAGAGGAGCCACCCTTGACTTTGAGGTGAGCAACCTGACGATGGTTTCATCTCCATTTGGAATACGCACGTACAGGCAACATCCATATGCCCTGCTTGATGCATCTGCAAACCCATGAATCTCACATGTAGAATCCCTCGTGACACCAATGTGTCGCGGTACGGCTACTGAGTCCACCTCAGCAAAACAAGCCTTCACTGCCTCCAACTCTGGAATTAAGCGGGCAGGTATTGGATCATCCCAACCAACCTTTAACAAACAAATTTCTTGCATTAGCATTTTTGCGCGTGTTATTATGGGACTTAATAAGCCAAGGGGATCATATAATCTCGACACAAACGATAATATAGATCGTCGAGTGGGTACTACTTCAGGGACATCCTTCATGGTATACTTGAATTGGTCTTCCTTGGTGTTCCATCTCAGCCCTAATGTTTTGGCATCATCCTGATCGCCAATATCGATCGGAGTGTCACCAGCTTGAGCTTGGAACCCATCCCAATTTGATGCCCATTTTGCCAAGGAGAACCCAAATGGTTCCAAAGTAGCCAACAGTTCGTCCTTCAAACGACTTAAATCCTCAGTGGAAAACGCACCTGACAACAAATCATCTACATAGAAGTCGTTGGCCAACGATTTAGACTCGACAGGAGACGATTCAGCATGTAGATCGCTTAGATACTTTAAGCATCGGACTGCCAAAAACGGAGCTGACGCTGTACCATATGTCACGGTGTTTAATCGGAACACTGTAAGAGGTTGATTTGGTGATTCTCTCCACACAATTAGATGAAACTTGCGATCAGCTTCATCTATTTCAACCTGGCGATACATTTTCTTAATGTCCGCCGTTAACGCATACGGACGTAGCCGGAATCGCAACAGTGTAGCGTATAAAGTGGGTTGAATGGTTGGCCCTACCATTAAAATGTCATTCAGAGACATTTGCGAGGATGTCTTGCTGGATGCATCAAATACAACTCGAAGTGCTGTGGAAGTGCTTTGCGGTCTTAACACGCATTGATACGGTATAAAATAGTGCGTTTCTCTCGGAACTGTGTCGTTTATGGCAGTCATGTGGCCTAATGAGATATACTCTTTCATAAAGGCAATAAACATTGCATGAACCTCAGAATCCTTTGCCAATCTTCGCTCAAGTGCAAGAAATCTTCGCTTAGCGGTTTCATAAGATGACCCGAGGCAAGTTGGACTAGATTTAAATGGCAATGACACACTAAGACGTCCCGAGGTCAATCGTGTAACGGATTCGTTAAATGATTTCTCACAAAGCACTTGTTCTGGGGTATAAAGCTGTGATTTTGTCACGTTTGGAACTTCCTCCAACTCCCAGACTTTTTTGAGAATTGCATCGTATGGAGTCAAATCCTCTAAAAAAGTCAAGCCTGACAGCGACCTGAAACAATCCAACCCAATGTAGTGGACTGTAAAGTAGGTGAATCTTGTGCACCTTTTATTCGACCTGTCTCCAATAGGTCATAAAAACATCTGCTCCAAGCAAAATGTCTATGCATTGTGGTTTATAAAACAATGGATCAGCAAGCTCCATGTTTTCAGGGATAGACACATCAACTACCACCTTTTCCGGCTGGTACGAAGAGATAGACTTTAGAACGCCAAAATCTGTCGTCATTACAAAGGAACTGACTCGTGATGCAATAGTTGTCTGTACTGCATGTCGAACTTGTGACTTGCACTTTCCAATTCCCAACAAATTAATATTCTTTCGCTCCCTTGACAACTGCAATCGGCTTACTAATTCTTCAGTCATAAAGTTAACCTGTGATCCAGAGTCTAATAACGCTCTTGCCATCACATATGAACCAGAATTGTTCATTAAACGTACAACTGCCTGGCCAATATTATTTGATCTGAGTTCTCTTTTGCCGCATGATTAACGGACGAAGTATGTTCTGGAGCAACGACTGGTGCTGATGCAATATGACTGGAAGCTAAAACCTGGCTTGCGTTTGTTTCATATCTATGTAACAAAAAATGATGCGGCTTGGAACAGACTCTGCAGACACTAGCCTTGCAAGTTGAAACAGAATGACCCCTTCGTAAACAATTTATACACAAGGGACAACTTTTCGCGAATTTAAAGCGCTGTTGACAAGATTGTGCCTCAAACGAACTACACGCTTGTATAAAATGATCGCTGGCCTTACAAAAAAGGCATTTCTCAACAGGCTTTGTTACTGATAAAACAGTTTTGTTGCCTTTTGCAGAAGGTCGATCAGCTTGAGCTGCACTTTGCGATTTAGGCCTACCAGATGTTGTTTCCTCAGCAGATAGGTGCTGATACCGCTTGTTAAGGGCAAGTTCACAATCGTCCCAAGTTGGAATCTCTGTATAGTTCAAGTTTTCTTCCCATCGCGATCTTGTCCTTGCATCAACTTTCCCCATTATGATCTGAATTAGCATAGCGTGTACAATTTGAGTATCATCTCCTAATGTCTGAAGAGAACCATAAATCGCTGAGACACTATCTATCAAACTTCGCAAAGCAGATGCTGAAGGTTTATGCATTATTGGCAATTTGAACAACTTGGCTAAAGTGTCAAAGAAAATCAGACATGTATTGTCGTATACACGTTTTAGCGCACTAAATGCCTTTGGGTAATTTTCGTCAGAGACTTGAAACGCGCTCACTGTGCCTAATGCTTCATCTTCTAGACAGGAAAGCAAATGATGAAATTTCTCAATATTGGACATTGACAAGTCGTTATCCACTAAGTTCTCGAACAACCCAATAAAATTTTAAATTCGGAATACGTTCCTCCGAATTTTGGCAATTTGATCTTCGGCAAATACCTGGTTTGAGACAGTGACATATTCATGGTAGAGTTTGCACTCATTTGCTGTGGAGGTGTGGGCTGGCTCACCATTGACAACAACAACCCTTTAGTGGAAATGCACAGAGTTTCCAACTCTGCCCGCGATACAAGATCAGGACCAATTTGATCTAATTCATCTTGAACCTGAAGCGCAGAATCAATATATTTTTCTAAAATCTCTATACGGCATTTTAATTCAGACTGATTTATCGGCTTTCCTGGCTTCTTTAAGTTCTTCATGGTCTCCTTTATCCGCTTGATATCTTTGGAAACATTGTTATGCTTCGCCAGTAACCCAGTTAGGATGAGTGACTCGTTGGTTGCCGCATCATCTTTGTCCTCTTTAGAATTTCCCATTGCAAAAACTAATTGGGTGCTTTTTCCTATAGTCCAAGTACTTAAGATTTGCTCTAATGCTCAAACAATAAATTTTTAAAATTTCCAATGACCAAATTTATACAACTCTGAGATAAGACTTTCCACTAAAATTCAACCGTCGAACTGCAACCGGCTCCAAGCGATCAATTCCAACAGCGTCAATGCGAATAATTCTGACGCACTGCTTGACTCGAGCGCTGCTGACAGCTAACGCTAGTGTGTAAGTATGCGAATGCAAAGCGAACGAAAAACTTTGTATAACAGTTGCGCAAACGCAATGCTAGCGGTTGATGCTTGTTAGCTGGGCAATTCATTTGCTTTGGCACAACTCCAATGGCTTACTCCTGAGATTCGTTCCAGATGAAGAAGCGTTGAAGTTTAGGCGACGCAAAGTCCAGGCAAATCCAACAATAATCCACTTGGAAGGGGGGGGAGGGGGCCAAATGCTTCCCAATCCAACTGTCCACTTAGGGGGCGCCAAAATGATCCGCCAAATCCAAACACTGGCGGAGATGCTAACGAGACCTCCAATAATGGCCTCTCAACAACTTGCTCGATTTTCAGGGTTTCTTGTTGAACCTTGGACCCGCCTTGTACCACAACCAAACGCACTTCCTTTTTTCTTTGATTTCAACTTTTCAACTGACTTTAATTTGGCGACTGCAGCAAAGGCAGCAGCCGCCGTTTCAATATGCATGTAAGTATATACAGTAATAGAGGGCGATAGAGAGAGAATATAAGAGAGCCTTACAAAGGGGGCTGACTCTATAGTTTTTAGAATTGAACAATTTGTTAAATTAATGAAATTAATGAAAGAACCAAACAGTCACCTCTAAGAAATCCCTCGTGAGTGCCTTTGAGGCTCCCACGAAGTTTCTGCCATTATCGGAATGCATTTAAAGAGGACAGCCGCGTCTGGCTACAAACCTCGCGAATGCGGCAAGAAACTTTTCAGATGTTAAGTCGGAGGTGGGTTCTAAATGAGTGGCCTTCGTACTGAAACATACAAATACGCAAACGTAACCCTTGGTGATCAGGCACGCGCGTCCAGTATAGTTCTTTATGTCGAACGGTCCCGCAAAGTCGACACCTGTGTGTTGAAAGGCTCTGGAAAAGGTAGCTCTTTCCACTGGCAAGGCGCCCATCATTTGCGTTTGCAGTTTTTTGCGGTGCACTATACAGACCCTGCAAGACCCGACTATGGATTTTGTCAGAACTTTTAATTTAGGAATCCAGTACTTGGCTCGAACTAGCCTCATCATTAGTTGATTGCCTCCGTGTAGGGAAATGGTATGGACAAACCGGACAAGGAGGCGTGTAAAATGGCAGGCAATCGGAACAATTATTGGATGTCGTTCATCGTAGTTTAACGACTCTGATGCCCTTACTCGTCCACATGATCGGAGGACACCCTCTGATCAAGAAAAGGATTCGGAATTTGCTTCTTTTCAAGCAAACAGCAGTACTCCTTTGCAAATTCCCTTCTCTGTGTGTGCAGTATGATCAGCTCTTGCGCTTCGGCAAGTTCGCTGCTACTGAGCTCTTTAGGAAAGCTGGATGTTGATTTACGACACCGCTGGATGAAGCGTGATACGTAAGCCATGACTCGTAGTGCCCTTTCGAACTTGGAGAATCGTTCATATATGTCGGGTGAGGGCAACTGTGCAACATTGCACTTCACAGCCCGTTGCTCAGGAATGGTTTCAGGGACTTCCTCTGCTGAAACTGGCCATTGGACTTTTGGAAGCTGCAACCATTCAGGTCCTTGCCACCATAGGGTGCTGCCTACTAGTTCCAAGGGAGTCACCCCTCGACTAGCTAGATCAGCTGGATTTTGTTCGGAGCGAACGTGTTACCAATTGCCAGACGACGCAGTGGACTGCGTAATCTTCGCTACTCTATTCGCTACAAAAGTCGTCCATTTGCAAGGGGGCTTACTAAGCCAGGCTAGAACTATTGTCGAATCAGTCCAATAATAAATCTCGACTTTATCGATCGACAATTGCGGAATGAGGGCTGCTGAGAGTTCAGCCAAAAGCACGGCGCCACACAACTCTAACCGTGGCAAGGAAACCGTCTTTACTGGAGCCACTCTAGTTTTGGATGTAAGGAGGTGAGTAGAAATGTACCCATTCAATTCAACGCGCTCATAAAGCGCTGCCCCATAAGCACGCTGTGATGCATCACAGAACCCATGAAACTGGATCACTGCATTAGGTTGGAAGTTGACCCATCTTGGAATGCGGACTTGTGCAAAATCTCCTGCATGAAGATTTTCGCGCTGACTATGACTGGTGCTAGCCAACCTGCCGGATCGAGCAACCGAGCAATTTGTGCCAACACCTCACGTATTGTGTAGGAAGCCTTCTTTGTTAGTTCTGAAGGCGCAAAGAAAAACTCATCGGAGTTCGCTTGCCAACGTATTTCGAGAGTCTTTGCGACGCTGGCTTCTTCAATTGTTAAAAAGCCATCTCGTAGGAGGTGTTCTTTCGGAATTTTCTTCAAAACGTCTTTCTCGTTTGATGTCCACTTCCTCAAAGGGAACCCAGCGGAATCGAGTGCATTTTGAAACTCTTGGATGGCACAAATTGCCTGCTCTTTGGAGGGAGCTCCCGCGAGCACATCATCCACGTACATATGTTACAGTGTGCGATGATTTCACTTGCGAGGGGATATTTCGCTTTTACATCTTCTGCTAGCTGTTGGAGAACACGAATTGCTAGGAAGGGAGCACAATTGACACCAAAGGTAACTGTGTTAAGCTCATAGTCGCATATAACACCTTTAGGATCGCGAAATAGGATAAGTTGGAATGGAGTATGCTTTGGATCGAGCAAGATCTGGCGGTACATCTTCGTAATGTCCGCATTGAAGACGTATCGGAAGAACCGCCATTTAAGGAGCTGAAGGGTCAGGTCTGATTGGAGTTCAGGACCTGGGTTAAGAACGTCATTTAGACTCTGCCCATTTGTGGATTTGCATGACGCATTGAAAACGACACGGACTCTTGTCGTTGTGCTTTCTGGCTTGATAACCGCATGATGAGGAAGGTAGAAAGTTTGCGAATTGGACTCAGAAGGAACTTGTTTCATATGGCCGAGATTCAAGTATTCTTGGATAACAGCCTCATACTCTAACTTCAGTTCGGGTGCTTTGGATAAGCGATTTTCGTTTTTTAAAAACTGGGCTAACGCAATGGATCTGGAATGGCCCAAGCTGATATTCGCAGGGTCACTCACTGTCGTCTTTTTAAAGTTCTGCTCACAGAACATGTCGGACTCTTTTGGCACACTGCTAGGTAGATCCTCAACCTCCCAAAATTTTGTAAGCAGTTCGTCGAGTGCCTTCTCTTGACTGACAGTTACTTGAGTGGAATACGAAGCAATTGACTTATTTGTTGTTTTAGAAGTTACTGGGCCTGTCAGTATCCAACCGAATATGGTTTCTTGCCCTACTAGGGTGCCACAAATTTATGACCCTATTATTTTCGACTTTATGACCTCGACTGCTAGCTCTTCGAATGTACCTTTGGTTAACTAACTTCAAAGCCGTTACGAATCTTTGAAGATGTAACTTCTGTCCATTAAATTCTGGAACAGCATTCGAGATATCTTTAATATACGCCCTTTGGGCATTAATATAATAACTTTAGAAACTTTTAAGGGTCGATTTCTCATCTTCTACAACATAAAGCCATCTGTCACATAAACTATTCAATTTATAATTGAAAGTTTGACACAGCAGATATTCAGAAGATGAGAAACCGAAACTAAGTCTTCCAAGTTAATCACAAAATTCACAAATAATTTTCATTTTCATGAACCTTATAAAAACTGAACACTGCAACAATTTCGCATTGTAGTAGCCATTTATTTTAAATAATAAAAAAATAGTACTTACCAAATGCTTTATTTGATTTTATTTTACGTATTCCCAAGGGTAATCCAAATTGGCCGATTGTTTATGCCAGGCATTTAATTAAAGTATTTAAAGCACACACACGCACAATTATGCACAAATTGAAAGGGCAAAATTCGCTATATTTTTGCGGACCAAATCTTTTTATAAGCCTCAATTATTTTTATATATATATCTCTATTATTTTTCAAAATATTTTAATGCATGCTCAATAACACCAATACAGTGGAACGGCACACACACATACACAAACACGCACAGAAATAGAAATGCTTAAATGCGTTTAAAATCGAAGCTCGATTTATTGCCATTTGCCATTTGAAATTTTGCTATTTATAGCTTGGCATAGAGTGCTATAATTTATTTAGTTTAATGCACTTTTTATTTTATTACACAATTATTTCTCTGTTGGTGTTTTTGCTGTCAAATATTTTGAATATATCTTAATTGATAGTTTTCGTCTGGACTTTGGTTTGTTGATTTATTTTTAGAATCATTCGTTTTTAGTCGCTTGTGAATATTTAAGCCGATGCACTATTACAATACTGAGCTTTATTTATTCCATATGCTATTTATGGTATTGTTTTATTTATAAATTGAAGATAATATTTTGATGGTTTTGACAGCGATAATTGATACATAGAGATGCGTCACTTCGCTTTATCAAACTTGGTACTGATAACGATTGAGTGGCGACGTTACGTCCTACCAACAAAATACACGCAAAATTGAAATTTTCTTATTTCGCTCTCAGAGAACCCGAGCAGCATTTCGAGTTAAGAGAGGACAGCCGAACGCAATGCGCCGCTCAATTTGCAGGCGTAGCTTGGCGCTAGAAAATCACCAAAACAACAAAAGAACATATGTATACCTACACGCATATATATGTATGCATTTGTTTTCATATTTGTCGGGCTCAGGCTTCGAAGCGATTTTTGATATTTTTCTTTTTTGATGTCATTGGTGGGCACGAAATTCGATTTTGGGAGCAGTTGACAACAACAATAAAAAATCAACCACCAGCCAGCCACACACTCCATATGTTTGTTTTTGCAGGAGTCTGCTTCTGTGCGAAACGAGAAAAAAATGTGTACACTTAGAAAATGTTGAAACCGTTGAAAGAGACGGTATAGAGAACACCAATGAGGGTGTGGATAACGTTGAAACCGTTGAAAGAGACGGTAGATTGGACACCAATGATGGTGTAGTCAATGTGGAAGCCGTTGAGAGAGACGGTATGGAAGACACCAGTGTGGGTGTTGATGAAACTATTGAAAAGCAGTAATGTTATTAAAAAAAAAAAAGGGGATGAAATCGGCGCATGCATCATAGTGCAAGCACAAGTGCAGAACATAAGTTTTGATCATGGCGTGTGGGGCAAATGATGGTGTGGCTATGGTTTGAAAAATCATTGTTTATGCCAACTCAGGAGGATGGCCAAATGAGCATCACTGATGTGATCGCTTTCTCTTCTCTCTCTCTTTCTCCATGAGAAAGTCACCATAGCCTTAAGCTAGGCGTAGCCATATTAGTTTTTAAGCAGTTGAATTCATACACTCGAAGTGCAAAGTTGAATAAATTCCATCATTGTTAAGTTTGAAGAAAAACTCCCTACGCCTACTTATTTTTCAACCTTGAAGGAAGAAAAGAAGCCCCCTACAACGCCAACCCCCACTACAGCTGAAATTGAGAGTATTCTTGGATTTACCAACCAGTCCACCCCCCGACACAACATTTGGTCCTCACGAGACGGATTTGCAGCCAGCTCGCCCCCTACCTTTCGATTTGGTGGAAAAAAGATAAGTCCAGTTCCTTTCTTTTCCCGCATTTTTTAATTCCAAAAATAAATACATACATACATCCATACACATCCTTATAAATATCCATTGGAAATCCCGCCAGAATATTGTCCGCTATTTAAAATATAGTGATCCGATTTCCACACATCCACATATCTGTCCGACTGCTAGCTCTTCGAATGTACCTTTGGTCCATTAAATTCTGGAACAGCATTCGAGATATCTTTAATATACGCCCTTTGGGCATTAACATAATAACCTTAGAAACTTTTAAGGGTCGATTTCTCATCTTCTACAACATAAAGCCATCTGTCACATAAACTATTCAATTTATAATTGAAAGTTTGACACAGCAGATATTCAGAAGATGAGAAACCGAAACTAAGTCTTCCAAGTTAATCACAAAATTCACAAATAATTTTCATTTTCATGAACCTTATAAAAACTGAACACTGCAACAATTTCGCATTGTAGTAGCCATTTATTTTAAATAATAAAAAAATAAAAATTGAATGTATATATCTTTAGAACCGGGTGGAGTATTACCAAAATTTAAAAACATTCATGATGTGTGAATCAATACCTTTCGTATGATACATCGCATGTCCTGAAAGGACCAGCATTAAGGATCCTTATGGTTTAACTTCATGTGAGCAAAAAAATTAACAAATCGGTGGCAAGCAACCGGGGTATGTGTTTCGAAAAGTGACATATATATAAAGGACTCGTGGAGACACCACCCCCTCCCCCATCCCTCTTACCCCATGAAGCTGTAAAGTTTAACTCATAATATTCGTCATAGTTATAAGCAGGGATGCAATTCGGTTCTGAACCAACCCTTACTCAAACAGCTAATGCTAGACGATTAACCAAACCTCAAAACGTACCGCCACCCCTCCAGAAATGCCGAACCTTTCTTGGAAGTTGCTTATTAAGTTCTCCTGAAGATCAATTGGCTTTGGCGCTTGATGTTACAAGGACGCTACGATGACGACACGTACCCAGTGCGGACGGCCTAAGTTACAGGAACGATCGGTCGACAAACTAGTTTTAGTATCCATTTGGGTGTTAGCTATAACAGACTATTAAAAACAAAATCACTTTATGTTATAACTGCCAAATATTCGGCCACTGCTCCGGTCGTTGTGCAGTGAGAGACCTTCCGCCCGTCTATGTACATTTTTTGTTTCCGCTGAGCCGAAAAAAAGAAGAAAAAAAAACATTTTAACTGGGATTTGAACCAACAACCCAAGAATTACATTCTTTCTTACCTAACCACTCAGCCATCTTATATTTTAATATCCGAGCAGTTAAACTTTAATATATGCATCTTTGTAAAGGCTGACAAAAGCGAAAATTGGAATCCAATGTCTGCAATCTGGAACATTCGCTTTTTTCACATGCGTCATCTGTAATATCTATAAGTCTTTGATATAAGTCACTTTTTTGCTTGCCACCGATTTGTTAATTTTTTTTTGCTCACATGAAGTTATACCTTAAGGATCCTTAATGTTGGTCCTTTCAGGACATGCGATGTATCATATGAAAGGTATTGATCCACACATCATGAATGTTTTTCAATTTTGGTAATACTCCACCCGGTTCTAAAGATATTTACATTCAATTTTTTATTTTCAATTTTAAAAAAATTTACGTTATGATTTTTAAATAAAAAATTGAAATTTAATTATTATATTGTAATTTTTTTTTTTTAAATCAAAAATAAGAGTTAAAATTAATTTTTTTTAAAAATTAAAAAATAAAGGTTTATCCTGCCAACAGAATCCTGGACCCTGAATTAGTATATCTAAGATATTTCCATTCTTCTAAATTGTTTTTTTAAGGTTCGATTTTTATTAACTCATAACTCTTATTTGCAATCCCTGCTTATATTTGAAAGGATTACAAACTTAGTTGCTTAAGTTTAGACGCGGTTGCGATTGGTTAGTCTAGCGAAGCTAGTTGTGTCGCGGTTGACATGTCTCGTAAAACTCTAGCTTAAGTTTATACGCGGTTGCGATTGATTAGTCTAGCGAAGCTAGTTGTGTCGCGGTTGACGTATCTAGTAAAACTCTGATTGTGATTCTGTCGCTAGTGCTTAGCAAACCTCGGTTGGCAGCTTTTTGGAAGTGAGATCAAAAAGCTTGAGAGAGAAATGAAAAGCTTTTCTCTCTTTTCTCATTTCGTAATTTGAGAGCTGATTGCATCCGCCGATTTGAGCTACTGTAGTATACAACTTATCGAATGCACACTGTACTCAGTGTTATGCATTTAAAATACATTGTAGGACTTTGCCGCAACGTTAACATAAACCAATCTCAAGTATGGAGTAATTTGATACACACACACATTGGACAGCCAAAGCGCTAACTCAGCATGCCCCAACTGGCCGCTGCCACCAAGTGTACATAACTCGCTCTCCCTCTCGAAACATATACATAGATAACAATACTGACTGCTCTGCCGCCGGCTTCCCCGACAGCACAGTCGCAGTCTTTTAATATATATTTCATTATTATGAAAAGAAGTAAAGTTGGAGTGCACGCTGTGCATTGGGGACCGTGACCGGGAAATTGAGCTTGAGGATCAAAGGAAGGTCCTGAAACACTGCGCGTGTGGGCTTCTCCGAAGATGCTCCTGTGGTTAAGGGGGCGTATGTAGTGAGGTAAAGTTGCTGATTGGTTTAACATGGAAAGCCCAGCGCGATCCTGGCTTACTGCGTCCCAAGTCGACTCACACCTCCCCTGGTAACAGAGCAATGCATCCGCAAAGCTGCTGGCTAACGTGAGCGGCGCCCTCTCCCTGGGGTCAAACAGGGGGCGTCGCATCGGGCTTGGCACCCGATAGGCGTATCCCCACCCGCCAATGAAAACTAACACAATGCCTCGGATACGGACCCCCGACGACGACCCACGCAAACGTTTTAAGGACCACGATTTGAGGATATGCACCTGGAATGTACGCACCCTCAATAGAGAGCGCGCGGATTCCAAGCTGGTGGATGTCCTCGAGGAACATTCGGCGGACATTACCGCACTTCAGGAAATAAGATGGACTGGACAGGGGTGTAGGAGGATAACATCCGAAACCAACGCCCCATGGGAGATCTACTACAGTGGACATGATTCGAAGCACGAGTTTGGTTGCGGCTTTGCAGACTGTGCCGCTCTGTCATTAGCTTTACACCAGTTGACAAGCGACTTGCCGCACTCAGACTTAAGGCAAAGTATTTTAATATTAGTCTTATCTGTGCGCACGCCCCGACAGAAGAAAAGAACGATTCGGAAAAAGACGATTTCTATGAGCGCCTAGAAGACCTATATGAGCGCTGCCCCGATCACGACATCAAGATCGTGCTAGGCGATTTTAACGCACAAATCGGGAGAGAAAGAAGTTTATCGCCCGACTATCGGCCGATTTAGCCTACACAATGATTCCAACGGAAATGGTAAGAGGCTAATAGACTTCGCTTCGGGCCGGAACATGGTCATTAGTAGCACCAGATTTGAACACCGCAACGACCACAAGGCGACCTGGACGTCCCCTGGTCAATCAATACGAAACCAGATTGATCACTTTGCGATAGACGGACGGCACTCTTCAAGTGTTCTAGACGTACGTGTGCGCCGAGGAGCCAATATTGACTCGGATCACTACCTTGTTGCAGCCAAAGTACGCACACGGCTCAGTGTGGCTCATGCCGCACAGTCTAATACACGCCGAAAGCTGAACGTTGAGAAGCTGCAATCGCAACGGACATCCCAAGCCTACTCAGCAAAACTCACCCAGCTGCTCAGGAAACCCCACCTGGCCCTCCTGGTGTTGACGAACAGTGGAAGCATATTTCACACTCTATGAGTACAGCTGCCAAGGAGATTCTCGGATTCACCGAAAACTCCCGAAAACAGTCATGGTACGATGATGAGTGCCGCCGCGCTACTGCAGAGAAAGACGCTGCCTACAGGAGAACTCTGCAGTCGGGAGCAACGCGGGCTGTTAATGAGAGATACCGAGAGAAAAGGAGAGAGGAGAAGCGCCTTTTCAGAAGGAAGAAAAATGAGCAGGAAAAGCGCATGAGGGAGGAAGTCGAAGTGCTGTTCGGAAGGAGTGAGACTCGAAAATTCTACCAAAAGATTAGGCAACTAACCGAAGGTTTTAAGCCCAGAGTCACACTTTTGAAGGACGAGCACGGAAATCTGGTCAGAAATCCGGAAGTGGCACTAGACAAATGGAGAAGCTATTTCTCTAACCTGCTGGGAGGTGATGACGAACACAATGCCGCCTCTGGGGAAGTAGCGACACCACCAATCGATAACATAGAGATAGATCCGCCGGACCATAATGAAGTCTTGTTAGCCATAAAAAGGCTAAAAAATAACAAATCTGCTGGCGCTGATGAGCTGCCTGCTGAATTGTTCAAGGCTGGCGGTGAGGAGCTGGTAAGGTGCATGCACCAACTCCTATGCAGAGTATGGTCCGAAGAAAGCATGCCCGAAGATTGGAACCTAAGTGTACTCTGTCCAATATTTAAAAAGGAGATCCTGCGGTTTGCGCCAATTACCGCGGGATCAGTCTCCTTCCCATCGCATATAAGGTTCTATCATGCATCCTATGTGAACGTTTAAAGCCGAGAATAAGTGAACTGATTGAACCTTATCAGTGTGGCTTTAGACCTGGCAAATCCACCACGGACCAGATATTCACATTGCGACAAATCCTGGAGAAGACCCAAGAGAGATGTATCGACACCCACCACCTTTTTGTTGACTACAAAGCCGCCTTTGACACGCCGATAAGGTCAAAGTTCTTTGAAGCCCTGTCTACCTTTGGTATTCCAGCAAAGTACGTTCGACTTTGCATGATGACGTTGAGAAGCACACAAAGCTCCGTCAAAATAGGTAAAGACCGCTCCGAGCCTTTCGATACCAAAAGAGGTTTTAGGCAGGGTGATACCTTATCGTGCGACTTCTTTAATCTACTGATGGAGTACATACTGCGCCAGTGCCCAAATGCTAACAGAACGGGCACCATCTTTACCAGAGATAACATGCTACTTGCATATGCCGATGATATTGACATCATCGGCAAAAGCGAATCTGTGGTAAAAGAGGCGTTCTCAGAGATAGAGAAGCAGTCAAAACTTATGGGCTTAGCGGTAAATGAGGATAAGACGAAGTACCTTCTATCAACGCGCAGTGAGTCTACGCTTGGACAATCTGTTGCAATGGGAAACTACAGTTTCCAGGTTGTTAAGGAATTTGTCTACCTCGGGACGACGATTACCAGCGACAATAACACCAGTCTGGAAATCCGAAGGAGAACTACGCTTGCAAACCGATGTTATTACGGGCTCAATAAGGAGTTCAAGAGCAGAGACCTCTCTCGGAAAACGAAAATTGCGCTATACAAGTCGCTTATCATCCCAGTCCTGCTATACGGCGCAGAAGCATGGACAATGACAAAAGAGGATGAGGCGGCAATTGGCGTGTTCGAGAGAAAGTTCTTCGGAGGATTTATGGACCTCTAAACGTTGGCGGCGAATTTCGCATCCGAATGAATCGCGAACTGTATGAGCTCTATGGGGACACTGACCTAGTCAAGCGCATAAAACAACAGCGTTTGCGCTGGATGAACCATTATTTATAATTAAATTTATATATTTCAAGTGATGGAATGCAAGGCTGTCTGGGTAGCGCTGAAGGACAGCAACCGATGCCACACTAAATGCCATCTGCAAAGCTCTTCCTGACTAGTAGCTTAGGTGGCGTTCCATTGGATTAACCTTCTTTGACGGAGTTCAGAGCCATTGATTGAAAGTTCGCGGGCACAACCGACCGCCGAAGAACACTAGTAGCCGAGAGGAATTTATGTGCCATTGAGAGCTTGGTCTCCCAAATATTCAGTATTTCTATTTGTCAATCTAAGCAGCAGGGACTGGGGCATATAATAATGTTGACCGTTAGGCACCCCATTTTAAAGAACGTTCATTTGGGGGTCATTGCGATAACTCTAAAGATTGCTAGAAGGCATAATAGTAAGAAATAATAATTTGTTTTCATTTTATTTAATGAAAAAATATATTTAAATAGAACATAAAATATTTTTGGTGCGAGTTCTGCATTATTCTGCATCATTAATTAATCAACTTCACTTTAATTAAAAATCATAACATCCAATTTGTTTTGTTTACCAACAGCATATTTAAATTTTAACAGCGTTATAACAGTGCAAGGTTACTTTGAAAAGAATATCGACAGCAAAATTTCGGTTATCATGTTGATAACAGCAGTTTTGCAGACTCTGTTAAGAATCTGCGAAACATGGCCTATTTCGCGTGTAATATTCCGCGGCGAGTGGAAACTGCGCTTAAGGCAAATATAAAATAAAAACTTATATATTGATTAATACAGCATACTTCGATGGGTAAAAATCTCGATTTTTTATTTAAGTATAAACGTGCTAATGGTCATTTCAGCCTTGACAAGTATCGAATGAACCTTTGTTCAGCCAAGAAAACGCTCAGGAAAATACATTCACTGCTTTAAGTGGGTTATGTTATGGTACATTGGATGAGTGAAATACTTATACTGCAAGATGAAAACAAATGAAAGTTGACAAAATATCAAGACTACAAATAGCATTTGGTTGAAGCAATAAGGGCAAAATGAAACCGTGAGTGCCAGGATTAAAAACAACCACCAAAGGCTTTTGATGTTTTTAAGCGGCGTTGTAAAAAAGTGTACGGAATTAAAGTTCGTTTAGTATTTTCGCTAACCACAAAGCGTTGGACTTTCTTGTGGTTTTCCTGGTCACTTAACTACAAAATGCTTCATTACCCGCTTGTCATGAGATAAGCCAGAAGTCATACAGCCCGGCCTGCTCGTCCCGTAAGAAAATGCGCTCCTCAAATTTGTAAAGATTAGCACACAATTCGCACACTGTCAACGCCATTTTCCATTTTCCGTCTCCATTTCGAGACCCTGTTAAAGTCGCAGCCGCCTTGTCTAATCTAATAGCTGCTTTCCTGACAGACATTGACATTTTGTGTTGTGTAATCAGACGCCCCAAGGTATGCTACAAAAACAGAAACACGTGCGCCGCAAAATAGACGCTATAAATTGTCACATAAAATTTGATGCTTTATTTTCAGGTGGGCTGTGTTTTTTTTTTCTTGCCCTGCTAAAACGTGCATGGAAATCAAAAGCGCGTATGTTTTGGGTTAGGTGAAACCTAAGCAAAATAATGCCAACAAAAGGTCCAATCTATACATACATCTATATAAAAGTGAAAGTATGTTTGTAAGTTTGTATGTTTGTCCCTTATGGGCGTGTAAACCGCTAAACCGATCTTCTCGAATTTTGCACAGTATGTTCATGTCGACCAGGAAAGTGCCATAGGCTATGTCTCATGTCTGTGAAATGGTCCAAAAACCGCGAAATTTGCAAAATTATACCGTGCATCCGATTGCAATAAAAATTTGGGAATAGTTGAACGCTTGCCCGAGAAGGTTTCTTAGTTGAAAAAAATTACCGAAAACGGTCCAAAAACCGCGAAATTTGCAAAATCTACGATTTCGCTAAAACTTTGGGAAATTGATCGACGCTTGCCCGGGAAGGTTCGTTTGTTATAAAACTTTGGAGAATGTTTGGACGCTTGTGCGTAAAGGATTCTGAGTTGAAGAAATGGGCAGGAAACAGTCAAAAAATCGCGAAATTCGCAAAATTATACCGTTCATCCGATTGCAATCAAACTTTAAGGAATGAATTGAACGCTTGCTCGGGAGGGTTTGTAAGTTAAAGAAATTTTCAAAAAATTGTCCGAAAACCGCGAAAACTAAAAAATTAGAGGTTTCTGTAAATCTTTCGATAGTGGTTCGTAAGTGGAAGATATGGGACCGAAAAATTTGCAAAATGTTTGATTTTGATGAAGCTTTGAGGAATGGTTGCACGCTTGCCCGCAAAGGTATCTAAATTAAAGAAATGGGTCGAAAATAGTAATAAAACCCCGAAATTTCAAAAACTATACTGTTCATCCGATTGCCATAAAATTTTGGGCAACGCTTGCCCGCGAAGGTTTCTAAGGTCCAAAAATCGCGAAATTTGCAAAAATCCCTTATGAGAGTTTATGAAAGCGCTTAGTGCTTACATTACAATGCCGGCGTTGGTAAGTGCGAGCTGTAAATTACACGGTCCAAAATATTGCGAAATTTGAAATTTTTATTTGGCCCGATTTCCCAAAGTTAGCGAAAACGTAATGAAATTCGGGTTTTGGACCATTCCGAAAATTTTCACTAGAACTTTCAAATTGATCAATCGGATGACGGTATAATTTGCGAATTTCGCGGTTTTCGGACCATTACACAGACATGAGACATAGCTAGACACTTTCCTGATCGACGAACATATGTGAAAATTCGTGAAGATCGGTCAGCGGTTTAGACGCCCATAAGGGACCAACATACAAACATACTGTCACTTCTTATAGATAACATAATGAGAGGTTTGAAGACACCGAAATAGATTTCACGGCACGGAATTGGTTTTGGGTTGGAATTTGGTTGGAAGAGCGTCTCTAAACACAAAACTTTCGGAAGTGGAGTTGAGAACAAGGCAGATATTCTGATTAGCATCAACAGCGATCGATATAGCCAGTCGTTGTTGTAGTCCGTAGAGCACACAGATCTCAAAGATGGAAAGAGATAGAGTTTGACATAAAATGTAAGTAAAATGGCTGCCCACCACCAAGAGTCACTCCAATCTCTTTGGCTTCTAATTTTCGAACAAGAGAAAGGGACCAACAGTTTAACGCGATCGAACGGCGTTGAGAAGCTTCATGCTAATACTAAAGCGGCCCAACAGCAGAGCATGATGATCGGGTGTAAAGTTAATTCAAAGAAAAATCTTTTCAATAGATGTTCCGAGGCGGGAGCGAACCCACGACCTCTTGCAAAGCGGTCGCGCACACTAGCCGCTGAGCCACCCGGCCACTTCGGCCGAGCCGAAGTTATCTTCCCTTATTTTTAGAGCGAAGCCCTTTTACGGACGGTCGACTAAGGGGTAAATCCAGAAATCGATTGTCTTTGCGACAGATTTTTGGCTACGCTTTTGACTTTGCAAAGTCAGCAGCTTTGGTCTGTGCAAGACAGCCACGGCATAACAAGAAGGAAATACTTACGATCCTATATAGTATATATACTATATTCTTGATCAGCATCAACAACCGAGACGATATTGTCACGTCCGTAAGAACGCACTGATCTCAGTTGCATTGTCTGTACCGATCCCAATCCCATTTACAATGTTTAATTTAAGCTTCCTTAGCTTTTGGCACAGACTGTTAGTTATAGATTTCGAGTCTTCTCCTACAAGTGGTACTACCAACAACTTTCTACCTTTCTCACATTGCTCTGTGGGCTATAAGTCTTATTCTTTGGCCAAAATCCTTATATTTCTATAACAACCTTTCTAAGAAGCTAAAACGTTCCTAAAATATTGAACTTATTGCCAAGTGTAGCCCTTGAAGTCAAAGCTCTGACGACTGCAATTAATTTTAGAAATATTTTTCTTATCTTTTATAACGGATTTTCACAATGATTTTCTTGTAAACTGGAAAATCATGCAATGAAATGGTTTTAGGTAGGAATACACTTATACAATATTAAAAAAAAAATAAGCCATATTGCGAGTGAACTGCGCAGGGTCTCCCAGGGCACTCTAAGCTCAAAGTTTTCAAATGTAAACAAATCCCACAAATTTTAAGATTTTTTCCATTTATAATGTAATTGCAAGGAATTTGAAACTTCTTTATATTTTTTTTATTGAAATCTATAGATTTAGAAGAATGGGACGACTTTGGCACCAATAAATAATTACAAAATTTTGATAAATCTCCGCTTAACATTTTTTTTATTTATATATATGAGAACTCTTTTTTTGAGAGTTAGAAATAATTTTATGCTATGATTTTATAACAATTAAAAAATAATCGTTGAATCCCAAACAAAAATATGTCAATAAACGGACGAATTAAAAAAATTAGCAACAATTTCTTTGGATAATATGAAAAATTTTAAAAATATTTGTAGTACTATCGCCAACATCGAGTTTCGATGGGGCAAAACAAAGTAAGTTTTGAAATTTCATCCCTCGTAAAGAGCTTCGCTCGTACCGGGTGTTTTATGACGCCCAGTCTATTTTTATTGAAAATCGATTTCAGATCGCTAAAAGCATTGTTGCAAAAACATGTTTTATGTGCCAAAATTAGAGTGGGTCAATTTTTGTTATTCTATGGGCCATAACAATTATTTTTGCCCAAGGAACCATTCCTCTAAAATCAATTTTGAGCCTGCGAAAATGATGAAGATATATTCATATTTCTACGCGAAATACTTCCTCAGTTTGGAAGCTATTGAGCTGAAATTTTGCACAGAGTCATCTTTTAGCTGCACACTGCACAAACTTATGTCGGAGCAGCGAGGATCGGATGGTTACTTCTTGCAGCTTTAAGATATTTTCATATTTCCAATTCAAATGCAAAAAAAAATATTACTAAATTGTGTATACCGCGGGTTTTATGGATCGCGAAAATTATTCTTAACATTAATATTTATTGAATGATGAGTTTCGCTGGCACGAGGTCAAATAAAAACACAGAAGTATGTGTTACGATAACGTTACGATAACGTAAGTATGTGTTAAGATAACGTTATTTATTGTTATTTATTTAAAATAGCTCAAAATATTTAACGCTAAAAATAATGTGGGGTACGCATACGTGACCTATAGCGGTTTTATTCAATTTAAGTCCAAAGATTCGATTTTTTTGTTTTTGAAGAATTTTTGAAAGTTTTTCTTGCTGTCAAGTCTATGGCATTTTTCACGACATTCTTATGTCACAGACATTACTCCTTCTCGATTCTGTTCTAAAACTCGTTTGGACACGCTACCCAGCAATTGAACGTGTCTTTCCGTTCCTGGTTTGTGTATCGGAATTTTCGGATCTGGCAGTTGTGGATTATCGCTTCGTAGATATTGTTCTAGATGTTCATAAGCAATGCTTAGAGTAAATGGTGGTTCGAATATATTTGATTTATCTTTCATGTCAATCATATTCGTATAGTCCGAGCAATTCAAATCCATATATCGAGTCCAACGTATGAATTTCTTAAATAATACACTATCATACGCCACCGAATTGTAAAACTTAATATTAAAGAAAATTATCGTATACATTTTGATTACAGAGGGGAACAGCCAGTTTTGTTCACTGATTACATAATTGGAGCCATGCTCCTATTTTCGTATTTGCAAAAATTTGCCATTTGAAAAGGAAATTTTGTCGAAAGTCCGGTTTCGATTCGCCAAACTTTTGCGAATGCGAAAATGAGAGCATGGCTGTAGTTGTAATGACATAAATGTTAATACATTTTTTCTGGACTAACCGCCTGTTGCTTTGTCCATCAAGCTGATATAAATGCAACAAAATTTATGAAAATAGAAGGGTCTTTGGGCTATATGCTAAAGTGGCTGAGATAAAAATTCGAACACCGCTCTGGCTTCTACTTGACGATCGAATTTGAAAAATTTGTCATAATCTTAGGAATAATCTAAGGAATAACTGAGGATGCAGAAGACTCATAAACCCAGAAAGTTTGGCTCAGTGTGACCGAGACCAGCTTTGTAATCAGTGGACAAAACTGGACTAGAATTTTTCATCGAAAAGGCTGCAGTTTACAAAAGTAGTCATTTTATTCCCCTGTGCTATATAGTTTACAGAAAATTCCTTTGGCAACTACAATAAGTAACTATGCTATCCGCACTAAGCTCAATAGCTTCCAAACTGAGGGAGTAGTCGCGAAGAAATATGAAAATATCTTCATCGCCATTTTCGCAGTCTGGAAATTGATTTTAGAGGTATGCTTTCTTGGCAAAAATTCTTGTTTTGGCCTATAGTACCAGAATCGCGATGAGCCCATAGAGATTTTTCGGCCCCATAAAATTTGACCCACCCTAGCCAACATATATGTGAAATATATATATTTCAGATAAATTATAATAATAGGAGGCCAGGTTTAATGTGTTATTTTTGTGATTCTGTGCTCGCCATTTTCTGATTTTGGCGCAAATTTGTTTTAAAATATAAGCTTGACCAATCGCATATTTGTTTAAAATATAAATTTAACCAATCAATTAAAAAACCAAAAAAAAAGTGATAAATAAATACTTATGATTCAAAAATGGTTAAAAGATTTGCCATCTTTGACTTTCACCCGACAACATCCACACTACAAAATTAATTAAGTCCCGAGCACACTTTTTATTGCACAACTACACAAATAATGAAAAATAGATAGATAGATAAAGATAAATTGAAAAGAATATACACCTGAATCGCTCAAAATTGTACACTACTAAGATGTAAATGTAGTGTCGCTTCTTCACCCTCCCTACCAAATGATGTTTGCTATTAGCGAGTTGCTTTAAAAATCCCAAATATGTTTACAGCATCCTGTTACCCCGTTTTTACCCTTCACGGAAAATTAGAAAAATTTAAAAATCTCATTTCACTTAATTTTATTTAACAAAACTCCAAAAATTTTCGCTTCATAATATGCGTGCGGTACCCAGTTGACAATAGCTTATTCTCAAAATAAAAATTATTGATTCCTTCATTAAATTTCAATATGTATCATAACAAAAGATTTTAAGCATAAAAATGATGACTTAAAACCAGGGATTAATACCGGTACCGGAACCGGAACCGTTATCCGAAATAAACCGTTTCAAATCACGTACCGGAACCGATACAAATTTTTTTTGAGAACCGAATACCGTTTACCGTTATTATTGCAACCGAAAAAACCGGAACAAAACCGAAAAGTTGGTACCGGTACTGTTTCGGTTTTTTTTACCTTCATAATTTAGGTCAGATGTTTTTAACGCACCAGTTGACAAGCGACTTGCCGCACGCAGACTTAAGGCAAAATATTTTAGTATTAGTCTTATCGGAAAAAGATGAATTCTATGAGCGCCTAGAAGACCTATATGAGCGCTGCCCCGATCACGACATCAAGATCGTGCTAGGCGACTTTAACGCAAAAATCGGGAGAGAAGAAGTTTATCGCCCGACTATCGGCCGATTTAGCCTACACGATGATTCCAACGGAAATGGAGAGAGGCTAATAGACTTCGCTTCGGGCCGGAACATGGTCATTAGTAGCACCAGATTTTAACACCGCAACGTCCACAAGGCGACCTGGAAGTCCCCTGATAGGCAATTGACACGAAACCAGATTGATCACTTAGTGATAGACGGACGGCACTCTTCGAGTGTTCTAGACGTTCGTGCGCGCCGAGGAGCCAATATTGACTCGGATCACTACCTTGTTGCAGCCAAAGTACGCACACGGCTCAGTGTGGCACATGCCGCACAGTCTAATACACGCCGAAAGCTGAACGTTGAGAAGCTGCAATCACAACGGACATCCGAAGCCTACTCAGCAAAACTCACCCAGCTGCTCAGGGAAACCCCACCTGGCCCTCCTGGTGTTGACGAACAGTGGAAGCATATTTCACACTCTATGAGTACAGCTGCCAAGGAGATTCTCGGATTCGCCGAAAACTCCCGAAAACAGTCATCGTACGATGATGAGTGCCGCCGCACTACTGCAGAGAAAGACGCTGCCTACAGGAGAACTCTGCAGTCGGGAGCAACGCGGGCTGTTAATGAGAGATACCGGGAGAAAAGGAGAGCGGAGAAGCGCCTTTTCAGAAGGAAGAAAAATGAGCAGGAAAAGCGCATGAGGGAGGAAGTCGAAGTGCTGTTCGGAAGGAGTGAGACTCGAAAATTCTACCAAAAGATTAGGCAACTAACCGAAGGTTTTAAGCCCAGAGTCACACTATTGAAGGACGAGCACGGAAATCTGGTCAGAAATCCGGAAGTGGCACTAGACAAATGGAGAAACTATTTCTCTAACCTGCTGGGAGGTGATGACGAACACAATGCCGCCTCTGGGGAAGTAGTGACACCACCAATCGATAACATAGAGATAGATCCGCCGGACCATAATGAAGTCTTGTTAGCCATAAAAAGGCTTAAAAATAACAAATCTGCTGGAGCTGATGAGCTGCCTGCTTAATTGTTCAAGGCTGGCGGTGAGGAGCTGGTAAGGTGCATGCACCAACTCCTATGCAGAGTATGGTCCGAAGAAAGCATGCCCGAAGATTGGAACCTAAGTGTACTCTGTCCAATATTCAAAAAGGAGACCCTGCGGTTTGCGCCAATTACCGCGGGATCAGTCTCCTTCCCATCGCATATAAGGTTCTATCATGCATCCTATGTGAACGTCTAAAGCCGAGAATAAGTGAACTGATTGAACCTTATCAGTGTGGCTTTAGACCTGGCAAATCCACCACGGACCAGATATTCACATTGCGACAAATCCTGGAGAAGACCCGAGAGAGAAATATCGACACCCACCACCTTTTTGTTGATTACAAAGCCGCCTTTGACACGCCGATAAGGTCAAAGTTCTTTGAAGCCCTGTCTACCTTTTGGTATTCCAGCAAAGTACGTTCGACTTTGCATGATGACGTTGAGAAGCACACAAAGCTCCGTCAAAATAGGTAAAGACCGCTCCGAACCTTCCGATTCCAAAAGAGGTTTTAGGCAGGGTGATACCTTATCGTGCGACTTCTTTAATCTGCTGATGGAGTACAACGCCAGGCAATAACAGAACGGGCACCATCTTTACCAGAGATAACATGCTACTTGCATATGCCGATGATATTGACATCATCGGCAAAAGCGAATCTGTGGTAAAAAAGGCGTTCTTAGATATAGAGAAGCAGTCAAAACTTATGGGCTTAGCGGTAAATGAGGATAAGACGAAGTACCTACAATCAACGCGCAGTGAGTCTACGCTTGGACAATCTGTTGCAATGGGAGACTACAACTTCAAGGTTGTTACAGAATTTGTCTACCTCGGAACGACGATAACCAGCGACAACAACACCAGTCTGGAAATCCGAAGAAGAATTACTCTTGCAAACCGATGTTATTACGGGCTCAATAAGGAGTTCAAGAGCAGAGACCTCTCTCGGAAAACGAAAATTGCGCTATACAAGTCGCTTATCATCCCAGTCCTGCTATACGGCGCGGCAATTGGCGTGTTTGAGAGAAAAGTTCTTCGGAGGATTTATGGACCTCTAAACGTTGGCGGCGAATTTCGCATCCGAATGAATCGCGAACTGTATGAGCTCTATGGGGACACTGACCTAGTCAAGCGCATAAAACAACAGCGGTTGCGCTGGATAGGACATGTTACCCGTATGGATGATAACGCTCCAGGAGGCACTCCTCCGCCTGGTCGACCAAAGCAGAGATGGCGTGACCAGGTGCAGGGAGACATTGCGAACCTGGGAGTGTCCCTCTGGTGGAATGTCGCTCGGGACAGAGGCGAGTGGCGGGCATTAGTGGCAGCGGCCGAGACCGTAAAACGGTTGTGATGGCCAAAGAAGAAGAAGAAGAAGTTTTTAACTCAAGGAAGGAAGCATAAGACGTCCTTTACACTATGTCAAATTTTCTTGTCACTTTTCTAAGAAGGCTTAAAATGTCTGGCAGTAGACATTTCTTCAATTTTGCGAACGCCGAACATTCTGCTATATCGGAAAGAGAGGGACTCTGTTCGCGAAATAGTACGCATATTTGAAACAGCTAAGGTGACCACAGCTAAACTTCAAGCCGAGAGTCTAGTTTCGAGTGATTTTTATTCCATTTGGATACACAGCAGTGTCTCTAGCGAAATCGTTCATTCAGGAAATAGAAAAGCTTGAGAAATCTCTTTTTGAGAACAATGCTTTTCAATGTGGCATATTTTTGGACCCCATGTATAACGTAATGCTAAGTCCTAAGCAAAAAAATCTTGTATTACTCTTTTAACAAATATTTATGCTCAAATTTCGTCGGTTACTGTTCAATCACTGGTGATCAAGCACTGCTAATGAATATTTTAATACCAGCTTATCTGAAAGCGCCGAAGAAGTTGATGCATAAGCTGCTGAATTCCATTAACATTTTGCATGCACAGAAACGTATTCGAAACCATCAAAACATTCTAAAGAGGTGGTCAGAGTCCTCCACAAAGTTCCCAGAATTGTATAAGATTTCAAAATCTCATTTTCTACTCCAGCTACGCAGGCTAGCGTGGAACGCCTCTGATGTGAAATTTATAATGAATCTGCTTAGCAGTATTATGATACTGCGACCACAGGAATGCTATCTATACATCTATATAAAAGTGAAAGTATGTTTGTATGTTTGTCCCTTATGGGCGTCTAAACCGCTGAACCGATCTTCACGAATTTTTCAAGGTAAGGTTATGTCGATAAGGAAAGTGTCATAGGCTGTCACATGTCTGTGAAATGGTCCAAAAGCCGCGAAATTTGCAAAATTATGCCGTTCATCCGATTGCAATGAAAATTTGGGAATGGTAAAACGCTTCCCCGGGAAGGTTTCTAAGTTGAAAAAATTTGCGGAAAACGGCGAACCGCGAAAATTGCAAAATTTACGATTTCGCTAAAACTTAGGGAAATTGATTGTAGCTTGCCCGGGAAGGTTTCCAAGTAGGAGAAACTGCGAAATTTGCAATTTTTCGATTGTTTTAAAACTTTGGAGAATGTTTGGACGCTTGCGCGAAAAGGATGCTGATTTGAAGAAATCCGCGGGAAATAGTCCAGTAACCCCTATGAAATTTTGTCAATGGTTAGACGCTTGGCCGCGAAGGTTTCTAAGGTCCAAAAAACGCGAAATTCGCAAAATTATACCGTTCATCCGATTGCAATCAAAGTTTGGGGTTTGAATTGAAAGCTTGCTCGGGAGGGTTTCTAAGTTGAAGAAATTTACAGAAAATTGTCAAAAAACCGCGAAAATGAAAAAATTTGCGGTTTCGGTAATTCTTTTAATAGTGGTTCGACGCTTGCCCGGAAAGGTTTCCAAGTAGAAGATATGGGCGGAAAATGGTCCAAGAACCGCGAAATTTAAAAATGATCGATTTTGATGAAGCTTTGAGGTCTCTAAATTGGAGAAATGGGCCGGAAATGGTCATAAAACCGCGATATTTCAAAAACTATACCGTTCATCCGATTGCCATAGAACTTTGGGAAACGCATGCCCGAGAAGGTTTCTAAGGTCCAAAAATCGCGAAATTTGCAAAATAACCTTATGAGTATTCATGAAAGCGCTTAGTGCTTATATATTACAGCCATGAGACATAGCCTATGACACTTTCCTGATCGACATGAACTTACTGTGAAAAATTCGTGAAGATCGGTTCAGCGGTTTAGACGCCCATAAGGGACAAACATACAAACATACTTTCACTTTTATATAGATGTATAGATGAATAAAATGATTAGGACTTATCTTAGAATTTACTTTTTAGAATATTTAAAAATTTTGACTTATACCGGGTACGTACCGGTGCACTGTGGGCCAGAAATCTCATTTTTTGGCCAAAACTCTGTCATTTCTACACCAGAGAAGCTAGGAAGCTGAAATTTTTTACGAAATATTCTTAATAGATTAAACTTAACGCACATAATTTTTAGAAAAATTTAAAAATTTTATAACATATTGATTATCCAAATCAAAGTTGGAAAATTTTCAACATTTTGGTTTTTAATTTAAAAAAAAAAACTTGTAATTAGATTTATGCCAAATTTTGCAGGGCGGTGCATATAAGTAAACGTTGTTTTTTGGAAAAAAATTGTCATGATCTGATTAGTCGTTTCTGAGTTATTGACACAAAATGGTACTAACTTTGACTGCCCACCCCGTTAAGGATTTTCAGTCAAGCTGATAAGTTTCACCGTTACTTTCATATATTTAACCTTTTCCTTATATTGGATAAATTGGATAAAAATTAAAAATAAAAAATTAGTTAATTAAAAAATAATTTTAGTATGTATTTTAACAATTAATTCCTTGCTTCTCAAAAGTATGCTACACATTTTATTCCATGGGAATAAAAATAGCTTAGCTCTCACAGTTTGTTTTCATGGTCCAGATTCCGATGTTTTAAAAAAGAAAAGCATACTTTTCGGCTGACTTGAAAATTGAAACTGGCTCGATGCCAAATGAGGATACATTTTTAAAAGCGATTTAATAAAATCCAAAGCAAAACCGCGCAAAAGCGCATACCTCCAGTTACAATATTAAAAGAAAATAATTAGTCATGTTTCCAGTGAAGTTTCACTCGTGGGCACTCAAAAGTCAAAGTTGCCAAATGTAAAAAAACCCACAAAATTTAAGATTATTTTCATTTTTTATGAAAACGAATAGAATTGAAAACATTTTTATCATTTTTTATTGAAGTCTTTTCCGTAGTCGAAAATATACAATCAAACTCTTGAAGCTGTTTCTTTCCTAGTTTCGAATATTAATTTTCTGTTTTTTGGAACAATTTTAAGAAAAATCAACTTTGAATTGCTACCATTCAAAAACCAATTTGTAAAAATGTTCCAAATTTTGGCATAAAATAGCTATAAGTATTCTTTATCATTTCCGACAATCGTTTTATCCAGTTTCCCAAACAAAAAAGTGGGACTTTTGGCCAAAATTTCGGCCGGCTGGCCCAGTGTGCGGTGTACCGAAATAAAAAACTGGGTACCGTATCGAAACCGAAAAGCGAAATAAATTAAAAACCGAAATATAACCTTTAACAGAAACATTCATTTCGGGTCGTACCGGTACCTGTACCGGAACCGAAAATCTTTTCGGTATTAATCCCTGCTTAAAACAAAAGTCTAGCTTGCAGACTTGCTATCAGCAAACCAAATGAGCGGAGAAGAAAATGTCTGCAATTGAGTGAAACATTGCTAATATTGGGGACAGGCAAATGAGATTTTTTTATTTGTTTATTAAAATCCACTCAAAAACAGAATAGCACTTGCACTCATTATATTCTTAGCAGCTGTTGGTGGTTTATGGTGCACTCAGAAAAAAAATTCGCCATGAATTTCAGAAAATCGCCCTATTTTAAAATTTGCCCTGGTATTTAAAAAAAATTTTCTAATAAACAGAAAAAGTTTTCTGAAACTAAGAAAAATATGCCATAAAAAAATTTGTTTAGAAAAAACTTTTCTAAAAACAAGAAAAGGCCAGATTTTTCTGATAATTAGGGGATATTTTCTAAAGTTTTTTCTTAAAAATAGGGAGAAATTAACCTTTAATTTTAGAAAATAGTAGCCCTTAAAAAAATACTGTAATTTCTTAAAAACAGGAAAATTTTCTGGATCTAATTTTCTTAAAAATATGGCGATAGTAGCCATTGCTTTTAGAAAAATGGAGTTAGATTTCAGAAATTTTTGCTCCAGTGCACTGTGGGCCAGAAATCTCATTTTTTGGCCAAAAAATTCACCAAACTGTTTTTGTTGGTGAAAAAATTCCCTCCAATAAGCCTGGACATTTAGATCATATATTCCCTGTTAAACCCTAGGGTTGTGTTCGGTACGAACCTTTGTGTGGACAGGATGTAATTAACTAGAGCTGGGATCTCTATGTCGGATGTCTCCGATAGGTTGAGTAGGAGTGGTTGACCAAGAAACCTAAGTCTCCTTCTACTTAAAGCGGGGCAATGACAAGAAGGTGCGACCGTTTCCTCCTCTTCTTCAAATCTGCACTTCTACAGAAATCAGTGTTGTACGCCTAGGCGTGCTCGTGCCTGCCTATAAGACAGTGACCCGTCAGGGCCCCTACTAGAAGTGATAGTGTTCCCTTCGTACCGTAAAAGTGTATTGGTACGTTCAATATTGAATGCTGGCCACGTAAGTCTCGACCGCACAGGAGGAAAGGTTTTCCACCGGTCCGTGGCGAGGCGCAGTGTTTCAGCTTTTTGTGAAGCTTGTAGGTAGCCATAGGCATCCCTATCGTGCTCCTCTCTGAAAGAAGCTCGGTGGTTGTGCCTAGTCTGGCCAGTGTGTCCGCAGACTCGTTCCCGTATATGTTCCGGTGTCCAGGCACCCATATTAGGTGAATACTGAAGTGACGGCCAATCTCATTCAGGGATAGGCGGCATTCAGTTAGCGTTTTAGCATTATTTGTGTAAGAGTCAAGTGCTTTGAGGGCTGCTTGACTGTCCGAGTATATAAATACGTTTCCTTCTTTTACCGTGAGTGTGCTAAGGTAAGTGGCAGCTTCCTGGATGGCTACCACCTCCGCTTGGTACACACTACAGTGGTCAGGGAGACGGAAAGATAGATTAAGGTCTAGGTTGGGTGAGAAAACGCCCACACCTACTTTTTCATCGAGCTTAGAACCATCCGTGTAGATATTGATGGCGTTGGCTCTGCTGTGGGGAAGGTTGTCCCACTCGTTGCGGCTTGGGATATAGACGTATAATTTGTCGAACGTCGTTTGAGGTACTCAATAGTCTGTATTAAACGGTATACCCGCTTGGTTATCGAGTATAGTAGAGTGCCCCGAATTACCCCTGCTCCAGGTATCGGATTCTCGAAGTCTTAAGGCTGCTATGGCAGCCATCTGTCTCGCTACTAGGTCTAGTGGTACGAGATGAAATATAGTGTTAAGCGCTTCCGTGGGTGTTGTTCGGAGTGCGCCGCTCATGCATATTTCAGCGCTTCTCTGCACTTTGTTCATGTTATTCAGGACAAATTGTTTCCCGAGTGCTGGCCACCAAACTAGTGATCCATACAGTAGTATAGGGCGTACCACAGCTGTGTAAAGCCAGTGTACTATAATCGGGGAGAAACCCCATTTTCGGCCTATAGCCTTTTTGCATGATGAAAGAGCAATGGTTGCCTTTCTTATGCGGTCATTTATGTTGTCATTCCAGAAAAGTTTCCTGTCCAGAATGACTCCCAAGTATTTGGCATTGTCACCAAACGCAAGGCTGACTCCATTGATCCTGGGGGGGACAAGGTTTGGAATTTTGTACTTCCTGGTGAAAAGTACAAGTTCGGTTTTGGCTGGGTTCACGCCCTGTCCACAAGATGTCGTCCACTGAGCTAGTGTTGCCAGTGCTGTCTGCATAAGGTCACACAGAGTCTGTGGGAATAAACCACATGTAAAAATTGCAATATCATCCGCGTAGGCCACCACCACGTGTCCCTCCGCCTCCATGAGCCGTAGCAGTTGGTTAACTGTCACGATCCATAGAAGCGGAGAGAGAACACCTCCTTGCGGAGTGCCCCTGCTTACAAATCTGTGAGCCGTAACGCCTCCAAGTTGTGAGTACACCGACCTGCTGGTTAGCAGTTGGTCAATGAATCCAATTAGAGGCATATCCGCTCCCACATTTGCCAAGGCAGAGGTGATGGCATTTGGTTGGACGTTATTGAAGGCACCCTCTATGTCGAGAAATGCTACTAGAGAGAATTCCCCCACTTCAAGAGATTTTTCAATCTTTGAGACCAGGGAATGCAGGGCGGTTTCAGTAGACCGTCCCTTGCTGTACGCATGTTGCGAGTATACTAAGTTAGAGGGGTTTATAGTTTGCCTAAGGTAAGCGTCTATAAGTCTCTCAAGGGTTTTAAGTAGAAACGAAGATAGACTGATTGGCCTATAGTCGTTTGGTTTAATATGTGAGGGTTTTCCAGCCTTCGGTATGAAGACCACTTTGGTTTCTCTCCATCTAGTGGGAATGTAATTGAACTTTAGACAGCTTACAAAGATTATGTGAAGCCAGTTCATTGTATGCCCAATGGTATGTTGTAATTGGGCAGGAAATACGCTATCAGGACCTGGCGACTTAAATGGTTCAAACGAGTCGATTGCCCATTTAATTCTGGACGCTGTAACAATATTAGTATTGTATTGTAAAGGCAAGTCGATTGACCTAGCCCTTGATGAAGAGTTTGCAGAGCAATCAGGAAAGTGAGTGCTCAAAAGAAGGTCTAGAGACTCCTCGCTGGAGTTGGTCCAGGTTCCATCTGCTTTTTGTATTAACCCTGGCGAGCTTGGTGAGCTTGCCAGAATCTTTCTAAGACGAGAAGCATCAGAGGTTGCTTCTATATTACTACAGAAATGGGCCCAAGAGGTTCGCTTAGCCCGCCTAATAGCTTTTTTGTAAACGCTAAGTTTTTGTTTATATAACTCCCAAGCGGTTGTTTGGTCGTTATGTTTGGCTATGTTAAAAGTATGCCTACTTTCTTTTCTGAGTTTTTCCAGCTCAGCAGACCACCACGGGGGTTTGAAGGTGGATTTTACTTTTCTAGGGGGGCAGGCCCTATCGAACGAGTCTTTGAACGCTGTGGTAAGCGTTTCTACGAGCTCGTCTATCTGTTTCCCCGAACTTGGTGTAAATGGTGGGGATGTTTCAAGCTTGCGAACCAAAAGTTTATTGTGTACTTCCCAGTTGGTTTTTTTTGGGTTCTGAATCCTATTGGGTGGAGGAATTTTATTTGTAAGTACAAACTCTATGTATCGATGGTCAGAGAAAGAGTGCTCTGCTAGCACCTTCCATGATACCATCTGATCATAGAGGTTGTCAGAGATGAAAGTGACGTCTAAGACCTCTCTCCTGTTTTTGGTTATGAATGTTGGGTCAACACCCCTATTGGCAATTTGCAGGTTGGTTTGCAGAAGGAAATTGTAAAGTGACTCACCTCGCTCGTTTATGTCAGTGCTACCCCATAGTGTGTGGTGTGCATTGGCATCGCCTCCTAGTATGAGGCTGTTGTTGTTGTTGCTGCTTCCAACAAGGTCTTGGAAAACTACCTAGGAAGCTAAAGTTTTTTACGAAATGTTCTTAAAAGATTGAACTTAACGCACATAATTTTTTAAAAAATAAAGAAATTTTAAAACAAATTAATAATCCAAGTCAAAGTTGGAAAATTTTTCAACTTTTTGGATTTTTAATTTAAAAAAAACTTGTGGTTAGATTTAGTCCAAATTTTGCAGAGAGCATATACAAGTGTAGATTGTTTCTAAGAAAAATAATTGTCATGATCGGATAAGTCGTTTATGAGTTATTAACTCAAAATAGTACTGACTTTGAATGCCCACCCTGTCAAGGATTTTCAGACAATCTGACTACTTTCACCCTTATTTTTATTTATTTAACCTGTTCTTTACATTCATTTCTTAAAACAAAAAATTAAATATAAAAAATTAATTATATAAAAAATAATTTTTGTATGTATTTTAAACCGTAATTCCGTGCTTCTTAAAGTCCCTGAAAATTTTTATTTATTTAATAAAAATTAACCTGGACCGGTGGTGGACTTGGGCCTGGACCGGTGTGGACCTGAACTGTGGTGGACTTGGACCTGAACCAGTGGTGGACTTGGACCTGGACCGGTGGTGGACTTGGACCTAAACCGGTGGTGGAACTGAACCCGGTGGTGGACTTGGACCTGGACCGGTGTTGGACTTGGACCTGAACCGGTGGTGGACTTGGACCTGAACCGGTGGTGGACTTGGACCTGGATCCGGTGGTGGATTTGTACCTGAACCGGTGGTGGACGTGGACCAGGAGGTGGCCATTGGGGTGGACCAGGACCCGGCGGTGGACGTCAACCGGTGGCCTTAAACAACTTTTTCTATTATTAAGAAAAATTTGTCTCTATATTAGAAAAAAATTTCTCATTTTAAGAAAATAGTTTCTATAATTTAGAAAGAGATTCTAGTTCTAAGAAAAGTAGCCCTTTGGTTAAGAAAAGCTTCCCATAATATTTAGAAATTATTTTTCTAAATTTTAGGGTGAGTCGCCTTAGGACGGATTTCAATGGCGAATTTCTAATTTTAAGGGTTTATTTGGGACTTTTTTATGAGTGTGTGGAATCAAATAAATAAAATTTTGGTTTTTATACACTCACCCATTTGCATCCTCCAAAGGCCTTCGTGGTTAGCGATGATGGTTATAAATTGTTGCTTAGTTCTTGGACAGATAATATAGCATTATTTAGTTAACACACACCATGAGTTAATTTTCTTTTGGTTGAACCCTTTAATATGCTCTTTTGATTTGGTTGAAACTTTCAATCCACTTTTCACAAAAAAAAATTGGGGAAAGTTAACTTCGGCTCGGCCGAAGTTTTGTATACCTAAGACTACATTTTGGACCTTACTTTTCTATGGGATCTATACTATATAGATGTCTGATTTCGACCAAACTTTGTGAATTCATGGAAAAGCCTAATACACTGTGAATTACGACATTTGAAGGCGATACCATTTAAAACAAAAAAGTTTTTCTCACTAGAACTTCTTTTTCGACCGATCATTCATACTGCAGCTATATGCTATAGTCATCCGATTTTGATAAAACTTTGTAGAAATGTGTTAAATTATATAAAATAAGAATATGCCTATAAAAAGGACGTCTTCATTAAACATAAAAAAATTTTTCTCACTAGAACTAGTTTTTCGACCAATCGTTCCTATGGGAGCTATATGCTATAGTCATCCGATTTCGACCAAACTTTGTATAAAGTATATAAAAAAAGTGTTTGCCAATGATAAAAACGTTTTCATCATGCCTGTCGGTATAAACATTTTCGACCAGGCTCCAATCTAAAATTTGCAAATTTCACAATATTTTGGACCGTGTAATCTTCAGCTTCCATTTTCCAACGCCGGCATTGTAATATAAGCTCTAAGCGCTTTCATAAATACTCATAAGGCTATTTTGCAAATTTCGCGATTTTTTGACCTTAGAAACCTTCTCGGGCAAGCGTTGCAAAAAGTTTTATGGCAATCGGATGAGCGGTATAGTTTTTGAAATTTCGCGGTTTTATGACCATTTCCGCTTCATCGAAATCGAACATTTTGCAAATGGAAACCTTTGGGGCTTCTCCGGAAGGCAGGAACTCTCCTGTGGTTATGGGGGCGTATGTAGTGAGGTAAAGTTGCTGATCGGTTTAACATGGAAAACCCAGCGCGATCCTGGCTTACTGCGTCCCAAGTCGACTCACACCTCCCCGTGGTAACCCCTGGTAACAGAGCAATGCATCCGCAAAGCTGCTGGCTAACGTGAGCGGCGACCCTCCCCCTGGGGTCAAACAGGGGGCGTCGCATCGGGCTTGGCACCCGATAGGCGTATCCCCACCCGCCAATGAAAACTAACACAATGCTTCGGATTCGGACCCCCCCCCCCCCGACGACGACCCACGCAAACGTTTTAAGGACCACGATTTGAGGATATGCACCTGGAATGTACGCACCCTCAATAGAGAGCGCACTTCAGGAAATAAGATGGACTGGACAGGGATGTAGGAGGATAACATCTGAAACCAACGCCCCATGGGAGATCTACTACAGTGGACATGATTCGAAGCACGAGTTTGGTTGCGGCTTTGCAGTCAACAAAAGACTGTGCCGCTCTGTCATCAGCTTTACACCAGTTGACAAGCGACTTGCCGCACTCAGACTTAAGGCAAAGTATTTTAATATAAGTCTTATCTTTGCGCACGCCCCGACAGAAGAATAGAACGATTCGGAAAAAGACGAATTCTATGAGCGCCTAGAAGACCTATATGAGCGCTGCCCCGATCACGACATCAAGATCGTGCTAGGCGACTTTAACGCAAAAATCGGGAGAGAAGAAGTTTATCGCCCGACTATCGGCCGATTTAGCCTACACGATGATTCCAACGGAAATGGAGAGAGGCTAATAGACTTCGCTTCGGGCCGGAACATGGTCATTAGTAGCACCAGATTTGAACACCGCAACGACCACAAGGCGACCTGGACGTCCCCTGGTCAATCAATACGAAACCAGATTGATCACTTTGCAATAGACGGACGGCACTCTTCGAGTGTTCTAGACGTACGTGTGCGCCGAGGAGCCAATATTGACTCGGATCACTACCTTGTTGCAGCCAAAGTACGCACACGGCTCAGTGTGGCTCATGCCGCACAGTCTAATACACGCCGAAAGCTGAACGTTGAGAAGCTGCAATCACAACGGACATCCCAAGCCTACTCAGCAAAACTCACCCAGCTGCTCAGGGAAACCCCACCTGGCCCTCCTGGTGTTGACGAACAGTGGAAGCATATTTCACACTCTATGAGTACAGCTGCCAAGGAGATTCTCGGATTCGCCGAAAACTCCCGAAAACAGTCATGGTACGATGATGAGTGCCGCCGCACTACTGCAGAGAAAGACGCTGCCTACAGGAGAACTCTGCAGTCGGGAGCAACGCGGGCTGTTAATGAGAGATACCGGGAGAAAAGGAGAGAGGAGAAGCGCCTTTTCAGAAGGAAGAAAAATGAGCAGGAAAAGCGCATGAGGGAGGAAGTCGAAGTGCTGTTCGGAAGGAGTGAGACTCGAAAATTCTACCAAAAGATTAGGCAACTAACCGAAGGTTTTAAGCCCAGAGTCACACTATTGAAGGACGAGCACGGAAATCTGGTCAGAAATCCGGAAGTGGCACTAGACAAATGGAGAAACTATTTCTCTAACCTGCTGGGAGGTGATGACGAACACAATGCCGCCTCTGGGGAAGTAGTGACACCACCAATCGATAACATTGAGATAGATCCACCGGACCATAATGAAGTCTTGTTAGCCATAAAAAGGTTAAAAAATAACAAATCTGCTGGCGCTGATGAGCTGCCTGCTGAGTTGTTCAAGGCTGGCGGTGAGGAGCTGGTAAGGTGCATGCACCAACTCCTATGCAGAGTATGGTCCGAAGAAAGCATGCCCGAAGATTGGAACCTAAGTGTACTCTGTCCAATATTTAAAAAAGGAGACCCTGCGGTTTGCGCCAATTACCGCGGGATCAGTCTCCTTCGCATATAAGGTTGTATCATGCATCCTATGTGAACGCCTAAAGCCGAGAATAAGTGAACTGATTGAACCTTATCAGTGTGGCTTTAGACCTGGCAAATCCACCACGGACCAGATATTCACATTGCGACAAATCCTGAAGAAGACCCAAGAGAGATGTATCGACACCCACCACCTTTTTGTTGACTACAAAGCCGCCTTTGACACGCCGATAAGGTCAAAGTTCTTTGAAGCCCTGTCTACCTTTGGTATTCCAGCAAAGTACGTTCGACTTTGCATGATGACGTTGAGAAGCACACAAAGCTCCGTCAAAATAGGTAAAGACCGCTCCGAGCCTTTCGATACCAAAAGAGGTTTTAGGCAGGGTGATACCTTATCGTGCGACTTCTTTAATCTGCTGATGGAGTACATACTGCGCCAGTGCCCAAATGCTAACAGAACGGGCACCATCTTTACCAGAGATAACATGCTACTTGCATATGCCGATGATGTTGACATCATCGGCAAAAGCGAATCTGTGGTAAAAAAGGCGTTCTTAGATATAGAGAAGCAGTCAAAACTTATGGGGTTAGCGGTAAATGAGGATAAGACGAAGTACTTACAATCAACGCGCAGTGAGTCTACGCTTGGACAATCTGTTGCAATGGGAGACTACAACTTCCAGGTTGTTAAGGAATTTGTCTACCTCGGAACGACGATAACCAGCGACAACAACACCAGTCTGGAAATCCGAAGAAGAATTACTGTTGCAAACCGATGTTATTACGGACTCAATAAGGAGTTCAAGAGCAGAGACCTATCTCGGAAAACGAAAATTGCGCTATACAAGTCGCTTATCATCCCAGTCCTGCTATACGGCGCAGAAGCATGGACAATGTCAAAAGAGGATGAGGCGGCAATTGGCGTGTTCGAGAGAAAAGTTCTTCGGAGGATTTATGGACCTCTAAACGTTGGCGGCGAACTTCGCATCCGAATGAATCGCGAACTGTATGAGCTCTATGGGGACACTGACCTAGTCAAGCGCATAAAACAACAGCGTTTGCGCTGGATAGGACATGTTACCCGTATGGATGATAACGCTCCAGCAAAGCGTGTGAACAATCGGCATGCGATAGAGTTGGGAGGCACTCCCCCGCCTGGTCGACCAAAGCGGAGATGGCGTGACCAGGTGCAGGGAGACATTGCGAAACTGGGAGTGTCCCTCTGGTGGAATGTCGCTCGGGACAGAGGCGAGTGGCGGGCATTAGTGGCAGCGGCCGAGACCGTAAAACGGTTGTGATGGCCAAAGAAGAAGAAGAAGAAGAAGAAGAAACCTTTCCGGGCAATCGTCGAACCACTATCCAAAGATTTACCGAAACCGCAAATTTTTTAACTTTCGCGGTTTTTTGACAATTTTCTGCAAATTTCTTCAACTTAGAAACCCTCCCGAGCAAGCTTTCAATTCATATCCCAAAGTTTGATTGCAATCGGATGGACGGTGAAACCTTCGCGGCCAAGCGTCTAACCATTGACCAAAATTTCATCGCAATCGGATGAACGGTATAGTTTTTGAATTATCGCGGTTTTTGGTTTCCCGCACATTTCTTCATATTAGAATCCTTTACGCGAAAGCGTCTAAACATTCTCCAAAGTTTTATAACAAACGAACATTTTGCAAATTTCGCGGTTTCTCCAAGTTGGAAAACTTCCCGGGTAAGCTTCGATCAATTTCCCAAAGTTTTAGCAAAAACTTAAATTTTGCAATTTCGCGGTTCGCCGTTTTCCGCAATTTTTTCAACTTAGAAACCTTCCCGGGCAAGCGTTCAACCATTCCCAGATTTTCATTGCAATCGGATGAACGGTATAATTTTACAAATTTCGCGGTGACACTTTCCTGATCGACATGAACATACTGTGAAAAATTCGTGAAGATCGGTTCAGCGGTTTAGACGCCCATAAGGGACAAACATACAAACATACTTTCACTTTTATATAGATGTATAGATTGGCATTTTCTCAGACACTTGAGCATTTTGTACACTATGGTAGGGTATTCTGCTGTGTTTATAGCACTTTTCACATGGGAAGCAAACTGCTGATCTTCGATGAACATTGCATTTCACTTTTGCACATTGATGGTGGATTAAATTTGATGAGGATGAATATAGCTAAGGATTCGTTGAGGAGCGTAGTTTCTTTTGCAATTTCTAGGCATGCTTAGGTTAAGCGTCTGGCAGGTTAGACCACGACTGAGGCTAGCAATTGAGACACAAGCTCTGGTCTCTCTCGCATATCATGCGAGGAGGAATTGAAGTTTGAGCTTTTCTTGTGGTTTTTGCTCAATGCTAGTCTAGCGAACCAAAAAATCTGTGAAGATGGGAGAGGGTGCAACTTAGTTAAATGATTTATTTGCAGGAAGTTCGAGTGTCTTTCCGAGAGAAACCCGTCTAATAGAAAGAAATCCAATTAGAATTACGAATTTTATTGTCTTGAAAGAAAATATAAACTTACGAGAGAATTTGTTTTGCTCTTATATAAAACTAGCAAATATCCCGGCTTGCTTCGCTGCGCCGCCGTCAGTTAAGCTATTTTAACCGATAAGAGTATCAGTTTTTCTTTTCCGACTTGGGGGTGTATTTCACAAATCGGAAAATATTTGACCGTATCTTACATACATCGGCTGAAAGCAGAGATTAACTCTTATGCCCCTTCCGCGGTTAAAAATAAAGTCTCTCCTGACATTTCCGATCTTGGTGGTGAACTTTTCAAATTTAAATCTTACAAACACAATTTGATAAAGATCGGCCAACAAATAACATTTTCCACCAATTCTCCAATTCTGAACTCTATAATTTTTCAAATTTCGCAGATTTTGCACCATTTTCCGCCCTTTTCTTCTGCTTAAAAACCTTCCGGACAAGCGTCTAGCCAATCCCCAAAGTTTCACCGAGATTAAGAATTTTGCAAATATTGCGGTTTTTGGACCATTTTCCACCTCCATGTCCACCTCCATGGCCACCTCCATGGCTACCTCCATGGCCACCTCCATGGCCACCTCCACGGCCACCTCCATGGCCACCTCCATGGCCACCTCCATGGCCACCTCCATGGCCACCTCCATGGCCACCTCCATGGCCATCTCAATGGCCACTTTCAGGTCCACGTCCACGTCCAGGTCCAGTGCCATCTCCAGGTCGAGTTCCAGGTCCCGCACACAGCCAGTACAATGAAAAACGGCAGCCCGAGCTACTGTTATTTCGTTATTTCTTATACTTTCCTTACAAACCAAGTTTAACGCCAATCGTATAAAAATAGGCTTTTGTCTGCTGAGTTTTCCGACCCTAGGGTCAAATTTTCCAACTTCAGAAAATAGCATTACAAATTATATCACTTCCAATTTCCCATCATCGAAAAATCACATTTCAATTCATTTCACTTACTATCCTTACAAACAGAATTTCAAATCAATCCGATTAATACTCTTTTTTGGCATATCGAATTTCCCGGGTATTTTTCTTGCGGGCAGATCTTCCGAAATCGGGAAAATACGTGTCCAATTATTTCGTATACTTCGCTTACAAACCGATTTTCAAGTCAATCGGATGAAAAATAAAATTTTCCCCCAACAAACTGTTCCGACGCTTTTCCTGGAATTCTTCGACCCTACTGTCGAATTTTCCATCATCGAAAATCCACATTTCAATTTATTTCATTTACAGTCTTTACAACCCGAATTTCAAGTCAATCGGATGAAAAATAAAATTTTCCCCATACAAACTTTTCCGACGCTTTTCCGGGAATTTTCCGACCCTACGGTCCAATTTTCCAGCATCGGAAAATATCATTTCAATTTTATTTACTTACTGTCCTTACAAACCGAATTTCAAGTCAGTCGGATGAAAAATAAAAAATTACCCATACAAACTTTTCTGACGCTTTTCCGGGAATTTCCCGACCCTACGGTCGAATTTTCCAACATCGGAAAATCGCATTTCAATTTCTTTTACTTACTGTCCTTACAAACCGAATTTCAAGTCCATCGGATAAAAAATAAAATTTTCCCCATACAAAGTTTTCCGACGCTTTTCCGACTTTTCCGGGTGGAATTTTCCAAAACCCAGTCTTAGTTCGCACTGTCACCACTTAAGGAAACTCCTGTCCAAATTTCAGCCCTCTAGTTCTTACCGTTTAGGCTGTGCGACGGTCACCAGTCAGTCAGTCAGTCAGTCAGGTTAAACAGTTTTATATACGAGAGTCTTACCTATAGACAAAGATAATTCTCCAGATTTGGAGGTTAGACTTTATACTTTAGACTTTAAATGATGGATGATCACGTCTAGCTGGGTGGATGGTTCAAGCGGAAAAGAACGTTCTAGGAAATGGGAAGTCGGTCAAAGCCTAGGTGAGCCAAAATTTGAGTTTAAGAGCTGTCAAATTTGACAGATGAAACTCACTCAAATAGGGGGAATCGACATGGCGTTACGTTCCAACGTAACATATTAGTAAACATTTTTTTTTTAACTGAAGGGGGTTTTCCACACGCAAAATGGCAGAATTTTTCGTGGAAAATAGCAATTTTCACTTTAGATGGCCACCAAAAAATAAAAATAAACCATTGGAGGAGGATTTGATACTTTAACTAAATTTTAATGGTTTTTGATTTTCGGATAATTTTCGACTGAAATATAGTGAGGAAAGAACCTTTCCGAGCCTTTCAATACCAGATGAGGTTTTAGGCAGGGTGACACCTTATCGTGAAACTTCTTTAATCTGCTGATGGAGTATATACCCAAATGCTACCAGATCGGGCACCATCTTTTATTTAGGTAATGCTAGTTGCATATGCAGATGATATTTCCATTATCGGCAAAAAAGAACGGGCGGAAATTAAGAAGCAGTCAAAACTCATGGGCTTAGCGGTAAATGAGGTAAAAACGAAGTTCCTAGTCTCAGCCTGCAGTGAACCTACGCGTCTTGGACAATCTGTTGCAATGGGAGAGAACATATTTAAGGGACTTTGTCTACCTCGGAACGATGATTAACAGCGACAACAACATCAGTCCGGAGATCCGAAGAAGAATAACTTTTGCAAAACCGATGTTACTACGGGCTCATTAAGGAGTTCAAGAGCAGAGCCCTCTCTCGAAAAACGAAAATTGCGCTATACAAGTCGCTTATTATCCCAGGATGAGAAGGCGATCGGCGTGTTCGAGCAAAGTTCTCTTACGGACGGTCGACTGGGGGGCAAATCCAGAAAGCGATTGCCTTTGCGACAGATTTTTTTTTGGCTACGCTTTTGACTTTGCAAAGTCAGCAGTTTTGATCTTTGCAAGACAGCTGTAGCAGCAGTTGGGTTGTGACTGGGTGGGTGGTGGTGTTGGACTAGCGGTGACCAAAACATTGACCGAAACAGTGACCAAAACAGTGACCAAGCAGTGGCCGAATCGGTCAATGATAATATCAGTCATTTCACTATGAAAATGAGTAGGCGGCACTTTAACATCCTAGGATCGAGAGTAATCCCGAACAACTTACAACGCCTTTAAATGTTTCAGAAGAATGCGACGACTTAGCCACCAATATCTTACTTAATATTTTATTATCTGCGATTAAAAATCGTAGAACTAATTGGGAACCCTTATTGAAAAACAAAAAAATTGTCTGAAACTAGGATTTAATAGTTGTTATAAAATCAATGTTGAATGTTTACGATAGTGCTGTCAACATCGATTTTTGATGGTGCAAAACAAAACAAAAACAAAATTACTTTGTATTCAGTTCCAGGTATTTTAATTTCAAGTTAGCCTTCGCTCGTATCGGGTGTTAAACGACGCCCACTCTTTTTTTTTCTCATTTGCGGGCCCGGGAGGGGGCGTGGCAAAAATTTAAAATAAACTTGATCTACCTGCAAGTATAAGAATTATTTGGCCCATATGTGTCAAACCTCTATCTCTTACCATCTCCGAGATCTGTTTGTTCATACGACTCGCCTGTTGATGCTGATCAAGAATTTATATACTTTATAGGGTCGGAGATGCTTCCTTCTGCGAGTTACATACTTTTCCACAAACTTAATATACGTATACACAGAGTATACTCTTGCGCGACAAAAACATACTCTGTAGCTGTGAAGTGCTATCCATCACCGTTGCGATCGGTGCTGCCCATAATTGTTTGTTTTCCTTATAACTCGACAAACGTTTATCCGATCCTTACCAGTCCTTTGGCGGATCTATAAATAATTCTGAGTACCAAATATGTCCTTTTGAGATTTAAGAGCAAAAGCTGATTGTTGTAAAATATATAAACAATCTAGACGGTTTTGGAAACGATCTTTCAAATCGACTTCCACCTGAACTGCCTTGTATTGTTTAGTTGGTTTGTGAATCTCAAAGCATTCGGTCGTCTTACAGAGAATAAAAATAACACAAAAAATAATTTTCCAAAATAAAACCAAATGCGCTTTTATTAAATTCAATAGGTTCTGGGCCCAGTCCAACGCGGCTGCATTATTGCATTACCATAAATCTATTTTCGGGAAAAAAAGCGAAACAAAAATTGCAAAGAAATCATGGAACGAGGAAAACGCAATATAAAGCTTTTTGATGGAGAGAAGTACTCGATTTGAAAGTTTCTAATGGAAATGGATGTGCTAAAAATAATTGACCAAGACTGGATATACCCGGACAATGAAAGGAATGATGGAATAGATGACGACTGGATTAAAGCAAATGGAATCGCCAAAAACATAATTATTGAATGTCTAAGCGACTCATTTTTAGGATTCGCTGGTACAGACTGTACTGCCAGACAGATATTTCAAAATTTAGATGCAGTCTACGAACTCAAGAGCCTTGCAACTCAACTGGCTGTACGCAAAAGTTTACTGTCGCTGAAACTGAAGGCTGAACCAAATCTCCTAACTCATTTCAACATTTTTGACGAACATATTGCGGATTTGAGAACTGCGGGTGCCAAGCTTGACGAAATGGACAAAGTTTCGCATTTGCTATTGACGTTGCCATCGATTTAAGATGGGGTTGTCACAGCAATTGAAACGTTGTCCAAAGACAAGTTGACATTATCGTCTATCAATAGTCGACTACTTGATCACGAAACCAAAATTCGAAATGCTGACAAGATACAATCCCCAAAGTATTGCATGCTGTCAAGAAATATATTGAGCACAAATTAAAGGCAAGCACATTTTAAAACAAGTTCAAGTCTTTTATAGATACAAACAAATCGTGCTTGAAGTGCCATCACTGTGAAAAAATGGGTCATTTTAAGAGGGACTGCTTTCATTATAAGAAGTCTTTTGAAAACTACAACACGGTCACAAACGAAAGTTCAAATGGCAAATTTATGATCAGAACAAGGATAAAAGCTTTGCTTTTATGATTAAGAAGGACATTTCAACCAATATTGGAAGTGCTTCATTCATTTTGGACTCTGGAGCTTCGGATCATATGATCAATAGTATAAATTATATCGAATTCCCCAATCGAAAGCATTATTGCTATTGCGAGAGGAATAGCGAGGCTTCGCAGTGATCTCTAAGAAAACATTACATTGGAGGAAGTTTGTGCTTTCAGTAAAACGGATCCAGGATGCTGGTATGACAATTAAATACGATGCAAGTGTTGTGAAAGTAAGCAAGAACGGAAGGACAGTAATAATGGGTATGAATGAATCAAATGTTCCTATTATTAAATTTGTAGTTGGTAGTAGAGCATTTTTGACAAGCTCAAACAACTTAAATAATAATGAACACCAATTGTGGCATGAAAGATTAGGTCATTTGAGTAAAGGAAAAATGAAAGAGATTATTAGCAATAACATGTTTGAAGATACTTATATAAATGGTAAACAGACTAGACTATCATTTGAAAAATATAAAGATAAAGATTATGTAAGAAGGCCATTGTTTATGGTGCATGTATTGAAAAATTTCTGCGAGCAAAATTATGTTCCTTACTTTTGATCATTTCTCTATTTTTTTTCTTTTTTCAATTATTAGGAAGGTAAAGTTTTTATTTTCATTACGAGTGTTCCACCTACCTCAGTTCTCCCCCAACTATGCAATACATTTAGAAACAGGACTTCCCACAATGTCACAGTATACAATGCAAATTCATTTTGACTACGTTACCAAAACCATGCGAATGCCCCCCACTCGTCTCCCAAGAGATGTTACAACGTACCTGCTAGAGACCAAAACGCAGTTTTTTCGCACTTGGGAATCCATGGCACTGGAACACAACATCGAATGCAATCTAAGCGATTACAACACATGAAGTGTTTGGCAAGGTCAGCTTCTAGGAAGTATTGACAACAGAGAGAGGGCCAGTTTCGAAGCAGAAGCTAGAGCTAGTCAGTCCCGCATCACCTACAGCCAACTGCAGTACAACCTTTCGACTAGGAACTACTTCCAAGATGACATCGAAGCAGCAGCCATATCCGTTATTTTCCGAGCGAGAACAGAACTGATGAACCTAAACTACACCCCGTATAGTACCACGCCCAGCCAGTGCACACTCTGCAATACCGGAGAGAGAGAGGACACTGAACACTTTCTTGCCCGGTGCCCCATACTGAAAGAAGGGTTCTGCACTTGGGAAAATCAACACTGTCGCGCCAGGAGTCACACGCACTGCTCAACGGAAGCAATTGGCGCTCCCTTACTGCCTACTTGCGGGAGAGCCTCCAATATCGCCGAAGCTTCCATATGGACTACGGCGATACGTGATCTGGAAACCAGGAAAGCATAGTCACATTTGCTAGGCTAACGGCTAACTGCCACAGCCCCTATTTTATTATCTATTCAACTTCCTTTTTTTGTTAAATTGTTAAATTGTTGGTGAAGACGCGAACACTTGGCTTACGAAGAGACGTGTCGTAAGGAATAGGGGGCGCTACTGTCAATTTTGAAAATGTTACATCTTTCGTAACAAAATATAGTCGACAAGGAGTGTTGACAGCAAGACGAGCTGAGTTCATTTAGCCTTGTCCGTCTGTCCGTCCGCCCGTCCGTCCGTCTGTTTGTTTCTCTGCTATCTCCTCCGTCAGTTTTAAAGCTATCCTTACCAAACTTTGCACGAAGTCTTTTGGTACATATACGCTGCACATTTGTCGGAACTGGTCGGATCGGCTGACTATAGTATATAGCTGTCATAGGAACGATCGGTCGAATAACTAGTCTTAGTGAGAAAAACTTTTTTGTTTTTAATGGAAACGCCTCCAAAGTACGTTTTTCTTAGTTTACTATCTTTCCCATGATTTCACTAGCTTTGGACGAAATATGATGACTATAGCATATTGCTGTCATAGGAACGATCGGTCAAAGAACTAGTTCTAGTGAGAAAAACTTTTATTTTTAATGAAAAACTTCCTTATCATTGGCTTACATTACTTTTTATACTTTTACAAGTTTTACAAAGTTTGGTCGAAATCGGATGATAAGCATAGCTGCCATAGGAACGATCGTCAAAAAAGCAAAAAGTTTATTTTTTTAATGAAAACTTCCTTATCATTGGCTTTCACTTATTTTATATACTTTTACACAATTCTACAGAGTTTGGTCGAAATCGGATGACTATAGCACTTAGCTCCCATAGGAACGATCGGTCGAAAAATTAGTTCGAGTAAGGAAAACTTTTTGTTTTTAATGAAAACGTCCTTTTTATTGGCATATTCTTTATTTATATACTTTAACATATATCTACAAAGTCTTATCAAAATCGGATGACCATAGCATATAGCTGCAGTATGAATGATCGGTCGAAAAAGAAGTTCTAGTGAGAAAAACTTTTCTGTTTTAAATAAGATCGCCTTCAAATTTCGAAATTCACAGTTCCTTATGCTTTTGCATGATATCACCAAGTTTGATCGAAATCAGACATCTATATAGTATAGATCCCATAGAAAAGTAAGGTCCAAAAAGTAGTCTCAATTAGAAAAACTTTTTTGTCTTCAATGGAAGCTGCCTTGTATACAAAACTTCGGCCGAGCCGAAGTTAACTTTCCCCTATTTTTTTTAGATACTCGTATGTGTGTAGGTGCTGGTGAAGTGTGTCTAAAGAACCCCCCCAAGATTGTTTCTGCTAGTCGATCACCAGAGTCCCCAATCGACAAGCTCATCTGCACAATCCAGCCTGCACTCGTCCTTCCTTCTTATGGGCAGTGATGTGTCTTCCATAAGGTGTGTCATCGTCGCCGGACATATTTGGGACAAAGGGAAGATCACTTGCCATAGGAAAGATGGACCCACTTGCACTGAGGCAAGTCATTCGAGGTGGCATCTTCATACACATATGTGTGTGTTTGTGGCGAGGGTAGTTCGAATGCTTTCGCTTGCAACAAGCGGCTTTGTTCGCTAACAGATCGCTGTCAGTGAGCAAAGGAATGGAAAGTGAGATTTGTTGTCGTGCAGATGTCTTATGGAAATTACAACCCCAGTACTTTGTGCTAAATATCTGGAAGCATATATGGAAGCTGGCTGCCTACAGTTTATAAACTCTTTCCATCATTACATGCATTCAGATGTATGTGTTCCGATAACGCCTTCTATCTTCGATGAAAGAAATTATTCGGGCCTGTTCCGAATTCCGAAAACGAGTGAAATTGCCGCAAATCGAGTTGATTGCTGTTCCGAATTCCGCAAATCGACAAGAATTGTCGTTTTCAAAACGTGCGCTGCAGAGTAAGCGGAATTTTAGTAATTGCAAATTAAAGCATTAAACTACTTCCCCAATATGAAACACTAAAAATTCGAAATTATTTGAACATTTTTAAGATCGTTTAACATCATTACTTAAACTGTTTTAAGTTTAAGTATAATTTTACAGAATTCTTTTATAAACTTCAATAAAATATTACATGAAAAACAAAACCGAGCGGACGTGACCAAACCGAGCAGTTCTGAATTCCACTTTACTTTTTGGTCGATTTCGACCTTCAATCGGCGGCTGCTGCATATTAATTTATTTAATCGGACTGCACTTTTTCTATTTCACTTTGCTATGTTTAACCATATATGATATGACGTATTCAAATGAAATATTTAAATACTGGTTTAAGTAAAAATAAATGGACTTAAAGAGTAAATAAGAGCTTCATAAATTTAAATTAGTGAGATGATGGCAGCTCTGTCTGCTGACGATATACACAAACACATGCGCAGGCCAGCCAGCCAGCTGTTTTTGAAACCGAGTTTGAAAAGTCGAAACGTAACCAAATCGTTCGGAATTGGGAACAGCAAATAGTAAAACGCTCGTTCTCGTTTCGTTTTTACTTTTTGAAAACGTTCGGAATTCGGTACAGGCCTGTATGATCCCCTTTTCCCATTTTTAATGGGAACAGGTTATAAAACAGAACACAAATCAACCCTGCTTTAGATCAATTGGAATAAAGCAAATGATATCTCAATAAATCAAATTAATTAGGGGACAGTGCGCGTTCGGCAAATATCAAATGTCCTAAAGTCGTTTGATACTTTAAATTAAATATTTTGAAAGTCTTACAACGCCGTGCGAAGTAAGGATGTTATAGTGTAATACAATAAATTTTTCGTCTTTTCTTCTTCCGATATATTTTTAAAGAAACTTTGACACTACTTTTCATTACTTCATAACTTGTGACGACACATTAAGTATACCTCCCCAATTTTAACTACTGCTATATACTTACATTTATTCAATGAATAGCAGGCTTTGAAAAAAAAACACAGAAAATTCAAAATGATACGAAGCAAGCCACAAGTAAAATATAATCAGTCGGGGAAGATTACCCTCGCAGTGAACACGTCTGTGCTGAGTCTTTTTTTTTCATCTTTGCTTTTTATTGATTTATCGGTACTACCTTCACCCGTTCGGCAAAGTGCGTGAAGGCTCCACTTACTCCACTGGCGGGTTGTCTACCCTGAAAGGGCGCAAAAGTGTGGTAGAAAGAAAGAATGTATAAGCCACTAATTGTTCTTTGTTCACTAATTGTTCTTTATTCACGTCTGTTCTGTTTCGCTGTTTTCTTAAGAGTGATCTCGCTGCTCGCAGGCAGCTGCTAACAACCCTCAACTTCTCGTGAGAGCAACCAAGAGAGTTACAGTTATGTGAGAGACTTGCATTGTAATTATTACAATTATGTGAGAGACTTACAGTTACGTGAGAGCATATTTGATAAGTAAGAGTGAAACGGAAATATAATATAATGAACAAGAATAGAGAGCAGCCTAGGACAAGTATATGTGTATAAGTGTATGTTAGCGTAGGCCTGCTACATAAGGTTGAGATTTATTATTGAATTATTTGGCTCTGACCCCCAGTGCCACAAGTTTATACTTATACTAGCTGACCCGGTAATCTTTGTTCTGCCCTCCCCTGTTTTGTATCTTTCAAAACTATTCTGAACATTAATCAACGGAAATCATTGTTTTTTTTTTCATTTCATTTTTTTTTAAATTTATTTTGCAATTTTACAATTATTTTTTTTATCTTTTATTTATTTAAAAGTTTTCAAGTTCTTACTCTCCAGTTTGTAAAAAACAGGAATTTGCAAATGGCTTGATACAGAGACACCATTTGAAGGGGAGGCAGCCGAAATATTTGGCCTTAAACAGCAACCCAAGGGAACAAGTCCGAGCTTCTTTCCATCTCTTGGCTTGTGTAGAACTGTCTATACTGATATTCTTCCTAAAATCGATATCTAGGGAATTCCTGAGGGCACATAAAAAACTTTTATTCTTTACCGACCTTAGGGTAGCCTTTGATACAATAGACAGAAGTTTATTGTTCTATAAACTACTAGCAGCTATGGGCATCTCGACCAAATCAATAAATGTATTTTATAGTCTGTACTAGTTTTGGGGTTGTTCATGAGTGAGTGAACTAAATTGAGTTGTTCACTAAACTGAGCAAATAAACATGAGTTGTTCACTTGTTCAGTTGTTCACTTATTTACTGGTTCAGTTGTTCTTGTTCACTAGCTCTTGTTCTGTAAGTTGTTCTTGTTCAGCCAGAGGTGTTCATTTGTTTTTGTTCACTCACTCTTGTTCTGTGAGTTTTTCAGTGAGTTGTTCAGTCAGAGTGGTTCAGTAAGTTGTTCAGTGACTTTTTCACTCAATTTGGTGACTCTTCAGCTGTTTTTTGTCCGTTAGCAGCATGCTGGCTTGGAAACCATTTTGCGAGGACCGTCCCAGAAATGGCCGACCTAGCACAGTAGTGTTGGAAAATGTTCACAAAAAATATTAAAAAGGGGAAGTACCGACTATTAAAAGCTTAAGTTTGAAGTTTGGTGCCTTTACCTTGCACAGTTTTTTTTGGTCGATTTTAATAGAGAACGCTTGTTATTGATTTGCAAACATGGACAAAATTGGTCATCGTTATGTGATACAATTCTTTCATATAAAAGGTCTTAGTCCAACCAATATTAAAAAGGAGCTGGATTCTACCTTACGTAATTCTGCTCCCATGTTTACAACAATAAAATATTGGGTGGCTAAGTTTAAGCGAGGTCGTTTGAGCTGCGAAGATGAACATCGTAATGGGCGTCCAAATGAGGTGACCACTTCAGAAATGGTGGCCAAAATTAAAAAATATGTATTGAGTGACCGGCGATTGAAAAATAAAGCAGAATTTTTGCGCCGATTTATAACCATGGATGAAACATGGGTCCATCACTATACACCTGGGACGAAAGAACAGTCAAAACAATGGACTGAACGAGGAGAATCGACACCAAAGAAGGCGAAGACTGTTCCATCTGCTGCTATGACCGTGCGTCGGTTTTTTGGGATGCGCTCGGGATCATTTATAATGACTATCTCAAAAATGGAAAAACGATCAACGTGGAATATTATGCGAACTTGTTGCGGCGTTTACATGATGAAATCCAGGAAAAACGACCGCGCCGGTTCACACCTCTGCCGTTGCATTGGCTAAAATTAATGAATTAAAATTTGAATTGCTACCTCACGCCCCTTATTCGCGAGACTTAGCTTCCTCTGATTATTTCTTATTTCCAAACTTGAAAAAATGGCTCGGAGAAAAAAGATTTGGCAACAATGAAGAGGTGGAGTCCGAGGATAATGCCTATTTTGAAGAGCCTTACAGTTCTTATTATAAACAAGGAAGAAAGTCGGTCAAGCCCGACTATATTATACTCTGTACCAGTTAGGGTCGCCGCTCGCACTTGCTCCCGATTATATTATATAAAATCGGTATCCAGGGAACACCACGAGGAGGCCATTGCAATTGCAATGGTGTCGATATATGAATAAAGACCTACGAGTCGACTTGCACAATCTTATTATACTCTATGTACCTTTGGTACAGAGTATAATTAGGAGAGCGAGGGAGAAAGAGAGGATTAGCTAGAGATGGGCATACATCGAAAACTACGCGGGACTCCGGAGTGACCAGAATGACTTAACATCATTGTGATTGCTTGATATTATGTTAGAATTAAAGAACTAGACAATTTTTATATTATTTGCGATTTATACAATCCTCGTCTTAGTAGTCAGATGGGTATCGGGCGATATATTTGTCCCATCTCTAATTTCTCCCTCTCAATATTGTGTATGTGGGAAAGGGAAGGGGGAAAATGAGAGCGTCCCAGTTAGCTGCAGGAATCCAATTGGATCTAATGAGCTAGCCATAGCTGTTAAGTTTTTTTATAGGATTTCGTTGTTGGAATTACTCAGACAATATATTTGCAGGTTTAATTCATTTAAAAGGTGGAATTTTTGGCGGGGCGGGGTCATCACACCCACAACGATCCAATATGAATGGTTGAATAAAAATTTTTCCTAAAATATTGTTGGCTATCACTTTGCTGTGTAGTCGTTGCTCATATATACATACATCTACATACATATGTATGTGTTTTGCTGCTGCAGGATCAGCCCAGATATATTGCATTTTCGTTTGCTCATATCTTTACTACCGTTCATCCGTTCTTTACCATTCCTTTGGCGGATCGATAATTACTAAATATGTCCAAAAGGAACGAACCTTCTATCTATAAAACTGTGGGAGATTTTACGTTTTTTTCAATTTGCGGGGCGGGAGGGGGCGTGGCAAAAATTGAAAATAAACTTGATCTGCCTGCAGATAGAAGAAGCATAAGTCCCATACATGTCAAACCTCTATCTCTTACCATCTCTGAGATCTGTGCGTTCATACGGACAGACAGACGACTCGGCTGTTGATGCTGATCAAGAATATATATACTTTAAGGGGTCAGAGATGCTTCCTTCTGGCTGTTACATACTTTTGCACAAACTTATTATACTCTATGTACCTTTGGTACAGAGTATAAAAAGGTATTGCAGCTATTGAACATCGCTGGGAAAAGTGTATCGACCTAAAAGGATCCTATGTTGAAAAATAAAAAAAAAAAATAAATTTTTGTGTTTTAGTAGTTAGGTCGGCTATTTCTGGGACGGCCATCGTAGAGATAGCTAACAAATAGGCAACATTCCGCAATGTGACCAGCGACGAAGGATTAAAGTTAGTTTGAATTATCGCCAATCGTCACAATGCCCAGGTCAAGAGCTGGTGAGCAATTGGAATCCAACGAAACGGCCCACATTTAAAACAAAACAGAACAGCTGAACAAGAGCAACTTTGCTTTTGGTAAACAAAAATTATCTGAATATCAGTCGGCTAATATTGTTAGCCAGCTCAAGGTCGAGGTTTGATTATACTTCAACATTCATCAAAAAATCAACAAAGATTACTTATAAACAGCAGCAGTGGTATTGTAGACAGAACTGTTTCGTCTGCCTCCCGGCCAAGGCTAGTCAATACGCTTCAAATGGTGACACTGAATCAAGCCATTTGCGAATTCCCGTTTTATATAACCTGAAGAATAAGAACTTGAAAACATTCAAGTAAATAAAAGACAAAATAAATAATTGTAAAATTGCAAAATAAATTTAAAAAAAAATGAAATTAAAATAAAACAATGATTTCCGTTAATTAATGTTCAGAATAGTTTTGAAATATACAAAACAGGGGAGGGCAGAACAAAACTTACTATGGAGTAAGTGGAGCCTTCACGCACTTTGCCGAACGGGTGAAGGTAGTACCGATAAATCAATAAAAAGAAAAAAGAAATTAAAAGACTCAGCACAGACGTGTTCACTGCGAGGGTAATCTTCCCCGACTGATTATATTTTCCTTGTGGCTTGACATGCTTCGTATCATTTTGAATTTTCTGTTTTTTTTTTTCAAAGCCTGCTATTCATTGAATAAATGTAAGTATATAGCAGTAGTTAAAATTGGGGAGGCATACTTAATCGGGCCTGTTCCGAATTCCGAAAACGAGTGAAATTGCCGCAAATCGAGTTGATTCTTCTTCTTCTTCTTTGGCCATCACAACCGTTTTACGGTCTCGGCCGCTGCCACTAATGCCCGCCACCCGCCTCTGTCCCGAGCGACATTCCACCAGAAGGTGGAATGTCTCTCTGCACCTGGTCACGCCATCTCCGCTTTGGTCGACCAGGCGGGGGAATGCCTCCCAAATCTATCGCATGCCGATTGTACAAACGCTTTGCTGGAGCGTTATCATCCATACGGGTAACATGTCCTATCCAGCGCAAACGCTGTTGTTTTATGCGCTTGACTAGGTCAGTGTCCCCATAGAGCTCATACAGTTTGCGATTCATTCGGATGCGAAATTCGCCGCCAACGTTTAGAGGTCCATAAATCCTCCGAAGAACTTTTCTCTCGAACACGCCAATTGCCGCCTCATCCTATTTTGTCATTGTCCATGTGTCTGCGCCGTATAGCAGAACAGGGATGATAAGCGACTTGTATTGCGCAATTTTCGTTTTCCGAGACAGGTCTCTGCTCTTGAACTGCTTATTGAGCCCGTAATAACATTGGTTTGCAAGAGTAATTCTTCTTCGGATTTCCAGACTGGTGTTGTTGTCGCTGGTTATCGTCGTTCCGAGGTAGACAAATTCCTTTACCACCTTGAAGTAGTAGTCTCCCATTGCAACAGATTGTCCAAGCGTAGACTCACTGCGCGTTGATTGTAGGTACTTCGTCTTATCCTCATTTACCGCTAAGCCCATAAGTTTTTGCCGATGATATCAATATCATCAGCATAAGCAAATAGCATGTTATCTCTGGTAAAGATGGTGCTCGTTTTGTTAGCATTTGGGCACTGGCGCAGTATGTACTCCATCAGCAGATTAAAGAAGTCGCACGATAAGGTATCACCCTGCCTAAAACCTCTTTTGGTATCGAAAGGCTCGGAGCGGTCTTTACCTATTTTGACGGAGCATTGTGTGCTTCTCAACGTCATCATGCAAAGTCGAACGTACTTTGCTGGAATACCAAAGGTAGACAGGGCTTCAAAGAACTTTGACCTTATCGGCGTGTCAAAGGCGGCTTTGTAGTCAACAAAAAGGTGGTGGGTGTCGATATTTCTCTCTCGGGTCTTCTCCAGGATTTGTCGCAATGTGAATATCTGGTCCGTGGTGGATTTGCCAGGTCTAAAGCCACACTGATAAGGTTCAATCAGTTCACTTATTCTTGGCTTTAGACGTTCACATAAGATGCACGATAGAACCTTATATGCGATGGGAAGGAGACTGATCCCGCGGTAATTGGCGCAAACCGCAGGGTCTCCTTTTTTAAATATTGGACAGAGTACACTTAGGTTCCAATATTCGGGCATGCTTTCTTCGGACCATACTCTGCACAGGAGTTGGTGCATGCACCTTACCAGCTCCTCACCGCCAGCCTTTAACAATTCAGCAGGCAGCTCATCAGCGCCAGCAGATTTGTTATTTTGTAGCCTTTTTATGGCTAACAAGACTTCATTATGGTCCGGCGGATCTTTCTCTATGTTATCGATAGGTGGTGTCGCTACTTCCCCAGAGGCGGCATTGTGTTCGTCATCACCTCCCAGCAGGTTAGAGAAATAGTTTCTCCATTTGTCTAGTGCCACTTCCGGATTTCTGACCAGATTTCCGTGCTCGTCCTTCAATAGTGTGACTCTGGGCTTAAAACCTTCGGTTAGTTGCCTAATCTTTTGGTAAAATTTTCGAGTCTCACTCCTTCCGAACAGCACTTCGACTTCCTACCTCATGCGCTTTTCCTGCTCATTTTTCTTCCTTCTGAAAAGGCGCTTCTCCTCTCTCCTTTTCTCCCGGTATCTCTCATTAACAGCCCGCGTTGCTCCCGACTGCAGAGTTCTCCTGTAGGCAGCGTCTTTCTCTGCAGTAGCGCGGCGGCACTCATCATCGTACCATGACTGTTTTCGGGAGTTTTCGGCGAATCCGAGAATCTCCTTGGCAGCTGTGCTCATAGAGTGTGCAATATGCTTCCACTGTTCGTCAACATCAGGAGTTCCAGGTGGGGTTTCCCTGAGCAGCTGGGTGAGTTTTGCTGAGTAGGCTTCGGATGTCCGTTGTGATTGCAGCTTCTCAACGTTCAGCTTTCGGCGTGTATTAGACTGTGCGGCATGTGCCACACTGAGCCGTGTGCGTACTTTGGCTGCAACAAGGTAGTGATCCGAGTCAATATTGGCTCCTCGGCGCACACGTACGTCTAGAACACTCGAAGAGTGCCGTCCGTCTATCACAAAGTGATCAATCTGGTTTCGTGTTGATTGGGCAGGGGACATCCAGGTCGTCTTGTGGTCGTTGCGGTGTTCAAATCTGGTGCTACTAATGACCATGTTCCGGCCCGAAGCGAAGTCTATTAGCCTCTCTCCATTATCGTTGGATAAATCGTGTAGGCTAAATCCGCCGATAGTCGGGCGCTGAGCTTCTTCTCTCCCGATTTGTGCGTTGAAGTCGCCTAGCACGATCTTGATGTCGTGATCGGGGCAGCGCTCATATATGTTAGGTCTTCTAGGCGCTCATAGAATTCGTCTTTTTCCGAATCGTTCTTTTCTTCTGTCGGGGCGTGCGCACAGATAAGACTAATATTAAAATATTTTGCCTTAAGTCTGAGTGCGGCAAGTCGCTTGTCAACTGGTGTAAAACTGATGACAGAGCGGCACAGTCTTTTGTTGACTGCAAAGCCGCAACCAAACTCGTGCTTTGAATCATGTCCACTGTAGTAGATCTCCCATGGGGCTTTGGATTTGGATGTTACCTTCCTACACCCCTGTCCAGTCCATCTTATTTCCTGAAGTGCGGTAATGTCCGATGAATGTTTCTCGAGGGCATCCACCAGCATAGAATCCGCGCGCTCTCTATTGAGGGTGCGAACATTCCAGGTGCATATCCTCAAATCGTGGTCCTTAAAACGTTTGCGTGGGCCGTCGTCGTCGGGGGGGTCCGTATCCGAGGCATTGTGTTAGTTTTCATTGGCGGGTGGGGATACGCCTATCGGGTGCCAAGCCCGATGCGACGCCCCCTGTATGTCCCAAGGAGAGGTGCGCCGCTCACGTTAGCCAGCAGCTTTGCGGATGCATTGCTCTGTTACCAGGGGTTACCACGGGGAGGTGTGGGTCGACTTGGGACGCAGTAAGCTAGGATCGCGCTGGGTTTTCCATGTTAAACCGATCAGCAACTTTACCTCACTACATACGCCCCCATAACCACAGGTGGGTTCCTGCCTTCCGAAGAAGCCCATTATCTAAAAAGCTCAATTTTGGTGTAATGCATGCTGAAAACTTTTTGGAAGCCCTTAGAAAAAAATTCGTATTTCATTCCGCATACCTTATACATCCTGTTGAAAGCCAAGTCATTCAATTGGTTTCTTTACTTATAATTTAGTAATCATATTTATCTTGAATAATCTCTAATCTAAAATGGCTTGTCGCAGCCACATAGGGCCAAAGACGAGCTCCTCTCAATCTCTTAGCTTTGTGTGCTTCTAATTTTCGCACAAGAGCTTTTTTAAGGCTAATTTTTTCAAAACTAGCGCCAAATGCAGTTAAGGTGACCTGGTGTGTAAGTTTTTCTAAAAAAAATTTTCATTAGATGTTCCGAGGCGGTATCGAACACACGGCCTCTTGCACAGCGATCGCACACACTAGCCGCTTAGCCACACCCGGCCACCACTTTATCTTGTCACTTTACATAAAAAAAAAGGGGAAAGTTAACTTCGGCTCGGCCGAAGTTTTGTATACCCTTGCAGCTTCCATTGAAAACAAAAAAGTTTTTCTAAGACTACTTTTTAGACATTACTTTTCTATGGGATCTATACTATAAAGATGCCTGATTTCGATTAAATTTGGTGAAATCATGGAAAAGCATAATACACTGTTAATTGCGAAATTTGGAGGCGATCCCATTTAAAACAAAAAGTTTTTCTCACTAGAACTTCTTTTTCGACCGATCATTCATACTGCAGCTATATGCTATAGTCATCCAATTTTAGTAAGACTTTGTAGAAATGTGTCCAAAGTATATAAAATAAGTGTATGCCAATAAAAACGACGTTTTCATTAAAAACACAAAGTTTTTCTCACTAGAACTAGTTTTTCGACCGATCGTTCCTATGGGAGCTAGCTATACAACCAAAAGAATTGTGTAAAAGTATATAAAATAAGGTATGCCAATAATAAGGATGTTTTCATTAAAAACAAAAAAGTTTTTCTCACTAGAACTAGTTTTTCGACCTATCGTTCCTATGGCATCTATATGCTATAGTCATCCGATTTCGACCAAACTTAGTGAAATCATGGGAAGGGATAGTTAACTAAGATATACGTTCTTCGGAGGCGTTTCCATTAAAAGCAAAAAAGTTTTTCTCTTTAAGACGAGTTTTTCAACAGATCGTTCCTATGGCAGCTATATGCTATAGACCTCCGATCCGGCCGGTTCCGACAAATGTGCAGCGTATATGTACCAAAAGACTTCGGGCAAAGTTTGGTGAGGATAGCTTTAAAACTGACGGAGGAGATAGCATAGAAACAGGGCTAAATCAACTCAGCTCGTCGTGCTGATAAAGAATATATATACTTTATGTGGTCGGAAATGCTTCCTTCTATGCGTTACAAACATCCGGACAATTTTATAATACCCTCTGCAAGGGTATAACAAAATCGTAAGTTACTTCGATATACCCGTTACTCAGGGAAATTAGTGTTGTATAGTATAGCCTTCCCATATTTTCAGTATCGAGAATTAACATCAATAAGAACATTTCAACATTATGTAAGTATGCAACATTTATTATCCGATCTTTAGAGATTTCAGAGATTGTAGATATTGGCCACATACACTACGATGCCAAAAATGAGCTTGATATCTTCAGGAGCTATTCAACATTTTTAATTGTGGGGCGTAAGGGGGCGTCGCCAAAGATCTAGGTGTTCATACAGACAGACGGACATGGCTATATCGACTCGGCTGTTGATGCTGATCAAGAATTGAAATACTTTATGGGGTCGGAAATGCTTCCTTCTGCCTGTTACATACATTTGCACGACATTAGTATACCCTCTTTACTCTACGAGTAACGAGTATATAAATAGGGGAAACATAACTTCGGATCGGCCAAAGTTTTGTATTCCCTTGCAGAATTGAGTAAAAGTATATAATATAAATCTAAGCCAAGGTAAGGGACGTTTCTATTGAAAACAGAAAAGTTTTTCTCACAAGAACAAGTTTTTCGACCGATCGTTCCTTTGGCAGCTATTTGATATTGTCATCCGATTTTGACAAAACTTTGTAGAATTGTGTGGGGGTGTATAAAACGAATACAAGCCCATTTTGAGGACATTTCCATTGAAAACAAAAAAGTATTTCTAACCAAGACTACTTTTCTGACGCTACTTTTCTGACGCTACTTTTCTATGACAGCTATACTATACACATAGAAGTCCGATATCGACCAAATTTGGTGGAATCATAGAGAAGCATAGTAAACTAAGAAATACGAAGTTTGAAGGCGTTTCCATTGGAAACAAAAAGTTTTTCTCACTAAAACTAGTTTTTTGACCGATCGTTCCTATGACAGCTATATGCTATAGTCATCCGATCCGGCCGGTTCCGACAAATGTGCAGGATAGCTTAAAAACTAACGGGGGAGATAGCATAGAAACAGACGGACGGACAGAAGGACAAACGGGGAGGGCTAAATCAACTCAACTCGTCATGCTGATCAAAAATATATATTTAGAATATACTTCTGTGGTCGGAGATGCATCCGAAAAATTTTATAATGCCCTCTGCAAGGGTAAAAAAATAAGAAAAAAAAACTTATTATTTGTAGGTCAAACAATTTTTTTGTAGGAAAAATTTTTTTATTACTTCGGAGGCCGAGAACTCTCATTTACTCATGTTTAATATTGTATTTTTTTTTAATGAATTGTGTAACGAAATACAAAAACAGAATGACAAAATCGTTTCCCGATTTCTTTCCACACAAAAAAAAGGTAAAATTCAGTCTTCTAGACCAGAAGAGAGCCCTAATAAGCCACGGATTCTGGAAGCCTTAAAAAACAGCAATGGACATGGAGTAGCCGTTATTAGACCGAAACACTTCTAAGCGTGTTGAAAAATGGAAAAAACCGAGCTCATTGCGCATTATAAATCAAACAAATGTGCATAGTTCGAAATAAACTAAAATTAATAAACTTCCCAACAACTAACTTGTGTTTTTATTCATCGCAAAAAACATTCCGAAGGCTTATATGGGTCACCCTGTAAAAGGCTGTACTTTGGAATGTAGTTTTACCAAATGCTTTTATTGTTTTTTGTATTAAGCAAACGAAATGAATGTATTGTTTAGAGCAGGGTTCGCCAAGAAGACAGAAATAGTTTAATTGAGGATGGTGAATGGTGATTTGTGTAACTTTATTTAAACAATTCATACAAGCTGCGGACGTACAGTCGATCCAGGCCAAGTCCATTCTGCTCGTCATGCTGATCAAGAATATATATATGGTGGCTGATGAATATTGCTACATTAAGTACATTAACTCAAATAACTTTTTTTTCAGTTTATGGAATTCATTTTTCGTTTATTCATGTTAAAGCTTATTCAATTAGTTTTAAAAATAATAGAATTTAAATGCCCCCCTGCTCGTTGATGCATGTGAGCAGATAAGTTCCTTGTCGAAACTCTTGGATTGTTTTGTATGGCAGCAGCTACAGCAGCGATTGTTTCTTCCGTCCGAACTGTAGGGTTTCGATCGTGAGGACTTCTTTCGACTGTCCCACGCTCGGCAAAATTGTCTCACAGTATGGTTCATCTGCCGATACTCTCTTTGAACCGAAACTACGGACTCCAGGGCGTGACAGCGGCGGACAATCCAAATTCTTGTTTTAGTGTCCCATTTATCCATTTTCCTCGAATTTAAAAAAGAACAAGAATAACCAAAATAATGCTTTCTGTTTCGACCAAAATAATGCGTTCTGTTTAGACCGTTGTATAACTTGTGGACTTTCTCAACGCACCAAGACTGCTTAGAATATCAGAGAATTTTTATGGAAGCAGTACACAAGGAATGGGAAATATGCAGCAGGCGGGTATCTCCAGCTCTTTGACTCCATCACAATTTATATTAATATAACAAAGGAGCATGCAAGCTATGGGCGGCTTCTGTGCACCTTTTGCATAAACTTAAGGATTTGATTGTTGTTTTTTCTTCGCCCGCCATGTCACGCGTATCCGTAACGCAAACATCCCTGCATGAGCAGTCTTTGGTATTACATGCACAACCGTAAAGTATTCAATTTGTTCCTCGTTGGAAGCTTTGACAATGAGTAAAAAGTTGAACAAAGGCAGCCAACTTAAAATAAAATACGAAGACTGCACAATAGTAAGCGGCGTAAGTTTTACATACTATGGGAATAAATAAGATAAATAATAAAATAGAAGAATTGGCATCGGCAATCTTAGTGCCCACTCGTCCTCCAGCCAATTAGTAAGTGTATATTATGCCAACCCCCCAGTTAGTTCGTTGTTATTCAAGCATATCCCTTAATTTGTACAAACTTATTGCCATGGCAGTGCGTAAAGTGATGTGAAACTTCGCTTTTACCCACTTTTCTTACTCATCTAACGCGCAATGCTTGGAGTGTTGTTGAAATAAGTTGATACAAGTTTTAGAAGCAATTCACACAGATTGCTATTATATTTAATAATTTTCAATGTTATTACTACTACTTCGTTTATGCTTAAGGCCTATACTCAAATAAGATAAAAATTTAGTTCGGCTCAATACTCAATACAATTAAATAATTTTTTTTTTCTTTGTACGAGGGCTACTCAAAAAGTTGTCGGCCTTCAAAGTTGGACGTCGAAAAAAAGGTATGCTGCTGGCGGCACGGATAACGACACTTCGGGTCATCTGAAATGGAAAAGTATACGGCGTTAGATTCAGTACAGATGTGTTTCGGGCCCCTATTTTTTTTTACAAAATGGAGGCCATTGATAAATGAAAAATCGATTTTGGTCAATTTTTTTAAGTAAAAAAAGAAGAAGGTCGGTCAAGCCCGACTATATTATACTCTGTACCAGTTGGGGCCGCCTCTCGCATTTGCTCCCGATTATATTATATAAAATCGGTATCCAAGGAACACCACGAGGAGGCCATTGCAATAGCAATGGGGTCGATATATGAATAAAGACGTGCGAGTCGACTTGAGTTGCTTAAATACTTTTCATTTAAGGTGCTGTTACATACTTTTGCACAAACTTATTATACTCTATGTACCTTTGGTACAGAGTATAATTAGGAGAGCGAGGGAGAAAGAGAGGATTGGCACGCGCCGCAGACCAAAAAAAACCTTTGTATTGCCAGAGCTAGAGATGGGCATACATCGAAAACTACGCGGGACTCCGGAGTGACCAGAACGACTTAAGATCATTGTGATTGCTTGATATTATGTTAGAATTAAAGAACTAGACAATTTTTATATTATTTGCGATTTAAACAATCCTCGTCTTAGTAGTCAGATGGGTATCGGGCGATATATTTGTCCCGCGACCATCTCTAATTTCTCCCTCTCAATATTGTGTATGTGGGAAAGGGAAGGGGGAAAAGGAGAGCGTCCCAGTTGGCTGCAGGAATCCAATTGGATCTAATGAGCTAGCCATAGCTGTTTGGTTTTGTATAGGATTTCGTTGTTGGAATTACTCAGACAATATATATGCAGGTTTAATTCATTTAAAAGGTGGAATTTTTGGCGGGGCGGGGTCATCACACCCACAACGATCCAATATGAATCGTTAAATAAAAATTTGTCCTAAAATATTGTTGGCTATCACTTCGCTGTGTAGTCGTTGCTCATATATACATACATCTACATACATATGTATGTGTTTTGCTGCTGCAGGAGCAGCCCTGATATATTGAATTTTCGTTTGCTCATATCTTTACTACCGTTCATCCGATCTTTACCATTTCTTTGGCGGATCGATAAATAATCCTGATTACTAAATATGTCCAAAAGAACGAACCTTCTATCTATAAAACTGTGGGAGATATTACGTTTTTTCCAATTTGCGGGGGTGGGAGGTGGCGTGGCAAAAATTGAAAATAAACTTGATCTGCCTGCAAGTATAAGAAGCATAAGTCCCATACATGTCAAAACTCTTTCTCTTACCATCTCTGAGATCTGTGCGTTCATACGGACAGACAGACGGACATGGCTATATCGACTCGGCTGTTGATGCTGATCAAGAATATATATACTTTATGGGGTCGGAGATGCTTCCTTCTGGCTGTTACATACTTCTGCACAAATTTATTATACTCTATGTACCTTTGGTACAGAGTATAAAAAGGTAAAAAATATTTAAAATTATGATTGAAATAGGGGCTATAATGGTGACAATTCTGCGTCGATTGCACTTTGTTTCATTAAAATCGGCTCAGAACTACGGGTTTCAAGATAAACGCGCTTAAGGTTTGCAGTAGCTAGGCGAATCGAGTCACCTTGGGTCATTAAAAGGGCTATATCTTCTAAAGTATTAGGAATTTCAAAAAATGCTTTTAGGTCAATATTTTCAAATATCCAAGCTATAAAAATATATAAAAAAACTAAAAAATTTTCTTGCCAAGCAGCAATACCCCCTTAAAGTATTATTTTAAATATGCATTAAATCTCATTTACTTAGTACTCCTTTAACTAGTCAAAAAGTCTGAGTGAATGTACAGTGTGGACTTGTTTGACTCTGCCATAACTGATAATCTAGTATCTTTCAAATTGTTAAAAAAAATAAAGTATTTATTTTAATGCGAAAAAAAAAGTTTTTTTGTAAGCAAAAACGTAGTAAACAATTATGATTAAAGCTAGCTACGGAGAACGCCAAACTGTTTGTGCGCACAAAAAAAAGCCATTTATTGCAAAAGTGGATATCCAAAACGAAATAGTGTGCTGAGATAGCCAAAAAATACCAAGAACGCCAGATAAGTCGTTATTGGTATTGGTTAAAGGTGCGGTTCCACTTTTCCCGGCTTACTAACAATTTAATGAGGATTCCAAATCGCAACAATATAACAAGAAAGAAAGTCGGTCAAGCCCGACTATCACATACTCTGTACCTGTGAAGTGGTGCCCATCACCGATGCGACCGGTGCTGCCCATAATTGTTTGTTTTCATTATAACTGGACAACCGTTCATCCGATCTCTACCATTCCTTTGGCGGATCGATTATTAATCCTAATTACTAAATGTGTCCAGAAGGAACGAACCTTCTATCTATAAGACTGTGGGAGATATTACGTTTTTTCCAATTTGCGGGGGCGGGAGGAAGCGTGGCAAATTGAAAATAAACTTGATCTGCCTGCAAGTATAAGAAGCATAAGTCCCATACATGTCAAACATCTATCTCTTACCATCTCTGAGATCTGTGCGTTCATACGGACAGACAGACGGACAAACGGACATAGGTACAGAGTATAAAAATTTAGTAAATGAAATGATGATCGTTAATGTCCAATTGCTAAGCCAGGAGGCAGTTGTCCCCCTATATTACAGATTTTGTATCTGAATGCTCAAGTTTTCATTAATGCCACACAAATTGCCTTGGTTGTGGAAGGCAGAGCATACAAGAAGCAGACGCTAGCGTCTCAGTTGCCATATTTGAAAGATTTGCTAACGAGATGAGTATATTGACAAAGCTGAGAGAGATTGTAAGATCTAATGTGATTTCACCCAATACTTCGAGTCCTAGAAGTGTTCATTCAAAACTTCCAAGTGAGCGCCAACAGTTTTAATTGGCGCCAAAACAAAGCACCTGGTGGATGCGCGACAAAAATCTGCTGGCTTGCGAGATCAATAATAAATGTTACATATTTTCATTATTTATTTGTTATACTCTGTACCTGAGGTACACAGAGTATATTAAGTTTGGGCAAAAGTGTCCCTCTGTCCGTCCGTCCGTCTGTCTGTCCGAATGAACAAACATATCTCAGAGATGGTAAGAGATAGAGGTTTGACATGTATGGAGCACATGTTTCTTATACTTGCAGGCAGATTAAGTTTATTTTCAATTTGGGCCACGCCCCTCCCGCCCCCGCAATATCGAAAAAAACGTCACATCTCCACAGTTTTATTGATAGTAGGTTCGAACCTGCTGGACATATTTAGTATTCGGGATTTTAAAGATCGGATGAGCGATATTCGAGTTATAAGCAAAACAAACAATAATTGGCAGCACCGGTCGCAACGGTGATGGGCAGCACTTCACAGATACAGAGTATGTTATAGTCGGGCTTGACCGACTATCTTTTTGTTTTTATTTCATAAAAGTTAGAATATATTACTGAGGTTCCTCTTCATCGGCATTGGCCGGTGCAAGCAACAAATTTGTTGCTGCTCTTTTTAGATTTCGAGGCTGTCTATGGCAACTGAATCAAAATACTCTACTGATAAGGCCCCAAATCGAATTTTTATTATTTAGACATATTTTTGCTCTACCGACCGTCAAAATAAATAAATTTAATTAGTTTGGGCGCATAAACAAAACTCGAACAGCTGTTCATTAAAATCCACATGCGCAGAGTAGTTGGTAACTCGAGGACGCCAGTGTGGATTTTACCACCCCCTGTTTGCTTGTCAGCATACTAGTCGTAAAACGTTTTACGTCAAAAATTTTTCAAGCGGTTTTGCAGTTTCATTTTTATATGAAGATTTTTTTTGCGAGCGCTATTTTGCGTTCTCCGTACTAGGCTTAAATAAAACATCATGTTTTTATACCCATGCAGAGGAATTATTAAATTGTCCGTATGCTTGAAACGCATAGAAGGAATCATCTTCGACCACATAAGGTATATATATTCTTGATCAGCATGACGAGCTGAGTCGATTGAGCTTTGTCCTTCCATCCGTCCGTCTGTCTGTTTCTACGCAAGCTAGTCTCTCAGTTTTGAAGCTATCGAGCTGAAATTTCGCTCAGAGATATCTCTTAGCTGCACACTGCACATATGTCGGAACCGCGAAAATCGGATGGTCCCTTCTTGTGACTGCCATACAAATTTTTTTTAAATTTTTTTAAGTTTTTTATTTAATACCCCACTGACACAAGACATAAAACTATAAATTAAGTCATTGGTCACAAAATTAAGTCATTGGTCACAGAAGTTTAAGCACAGCCGAATTTAGCTTTGTTATCTCGTTGTTTGTCAAAAACACTATTCGAAGTTATGCTGCTAAGTAAGATGGCTAAGTGAAATGTGGCGGGGGAGCGAGTTTTTCTTCTCCTTGCTTTGCCTGAGCGCTTGAGGTTGTCGAAATGAACGGCAAGTTTCTCTCTTGTGCTCTTCCTCAGCTCAAACTGTAAGTCATAGTGAAATAAGTACAGTCCAGTGTTGCCAACTCTTCAGGGCCCAAGCACGCTGGATCATCATTCTAAAATAGCCAAAAATAGCTAGAAATTTTTCAAACTACCTATATAAAAAGCATATAATGATTTTTTATACCCTGTTCCCATTAAAAATGGGAAACCTTTGTAACAAGGAGAAAGAAACATTTCCGATCCTATATAGTATATATATTCTTGATCAGCATCAACAGCCAAGACGATGTAGTCACGTCCGTATGAACGCACATATCTCAGTTGCATTGTCCGTACCGACTCCAATCCCATTTCAAATGATTAATATAAACTTCCTTAGCTCTTGGCACGGGGGCATGAAATAACGCCAGGTGAAATAACGCCCTCGGGCCTTATATCACTTCAAAAAGTGAAATAAAGCCCGCGGGCATTATTTTACTTTCAAGAGTAATATAACACCCGCGGGCTTTATTTCACTTTTTGGAGTTGCGTTATTTCACTTTTTAAAGTGAAATAACGCCCGCGGGCTGGATTTCTCATTCATCGGTGGCGCTATTTCTCATTTGTGATTAAAATGAAAATATTAATGAACTGAACGAGAGCGTTAGACGGACCCACACGGCGATATTTTCTTTTCAAAAGTTAAATAAGGCCAAGCGGGAGTTCTTGAACTTTTTTCATTAAGAAGAAAATGATAAGTATACAGGATTTTCCTTAAAGAACACAAAAAAACGATGAATAAAATAAGTGCGAATCAGTTGCATTCGTCAAGGTGACAGATGACTAACCATCCTCATATCGTATATCTTCCTGCAATTTATAAAGCCCGACACATTCGAAAGACGGTTTTAAATCTCTAACTTGAATTCTTGCTTTGGGATTGAAGTTGAATCGGCGGCGATTTTTTTTTAGGTCCGTATCGCAATGTTTCTTTGAATTTTTTCTCCCTTCACCTTTTATATCCCTCATTCCAACTCATTGTCAAGCAAGAAATCGCTTGCGTTGCGTAGTCCCGAAACAAATTTATATCCTTGAATTAAGTTTGCCACACTAAGGTCATCTGGTCACTTTGACTATTAACACTTTCAGGATCGAATTAAAGTGAGTGCACTTAAAAAACTGTTCAGGGCATAATATTAGTAGTATGGCCATTAAAGTTTACTTCTATAAATTTCAAAGACCTATGACCTAAATAGTTCCATGTCTATTGATCACAATAATTGATCTTGTACCTGAACAAACTGCAAAGAAAAATAATTAGAAACGTGCTACGAGGACGGTCCCAGAAATAGCCGACCTAACTACTAAAACACAAAAATTTATCATTTTTTTTCTTTTTATTTTTCAACATAGAATCCTTTTAGGTCGATACACTTTTCCCAGCGATGTTCAATAGCTTCGATACCTTTTTTATAATAAGAACTGTGAAGCTCTTCAAAATAGGCATTAACCTCGGACTCCACCTCTTCTTTGTTGCCAAATCTTTTTCCTCCGAGCCATTTTTTCAAGTTTGGAAAAAAGAAATAATCAGAGGTAGCTAAGTCTGGCGAATAAGGGGCGTGAGGTAGCAATTCAAATTTTAACTCATTAATTTTAGCCATTGCAACGGAAGGTGTGAACCGGCGCACTGTCATGATGGAACAGCAAACGCGGCACCCATCTTGCGCATAACTTTTTCATGTTCAATTTTTCGGTCAATATGCGATGTACAGCACTTTTTGAAATGCCTACACATTCAGTTAACTCACGAACTTTCAATCGCTTGTCACTCAATACACATTTTTTAATTTTGGCCACCATTTCTGAAGTGGTCACCTCATTTGGACGCCCATTACGATGTTCATCTTCGCAGCTCAAACGACCTCGCTTAAACTCAGCCACCCAATATTTTATTGTTGTAAACGAGGACTAAGACCTTTTATATGAAAGTATTGTATCACATAAAAACTTTGCATGGTAAATACACCAAACTTCAAACTTAAGCTTTTAATAGTCGGTACTTCCCTTTTTAAATATTTTTTGTGAACATTTTCCAACACTACTGTGCTATGTCGGCCATTTCTGGGACGGCCCTCGTATGAGGATTACTTTTCAAACTTGCGCGATTTTTAAAAGAAATTTTGCCTGCTACGAAAATCTTCCAAATTTTGTCAATTCAACTCAAAAACAATCTAAGGGGGGATTGTGGAAAAAAAATTTATTTGCATTTTTGTATAGCCTGGATATTTGAGAATATCGTCCCAAAAGGAGTTTGTGATATTCAAAATAGTTTAGTAATTATAACCCTTTTAAGAGGGGATTAAACCTCTTTTAAATAAAAATCTTATTTCAAAACGCAGAGTTTTACCAATTCTGTTTTTTTATTTTGTTAGAAATAGATCAAAGTAAACAAACAAAATTTGTCTGCTTATCGATAACTTTTTAAGCAGTCCTCTTATCGAAGACGGCTGCTTAAAAAATTCTCGGCCGTCAAAGTGGGGTGCCAAAAATAGGTACATATAGTGCTGGCGGCCACGATTTCTCGTCTCCATTTCAAGTAAAAATAGGGAAAAGTTAACTTCGGCTCAGCCGAAATTTTGTATACCCTTGCAGTCGGTTTTTTTCTAAATAAGACTACTATATAGATATACGATTTCGACCAAATTTTGTGCTATCATGGAAAAGCATAACAATCTGATAATTACGAAATTTGGAGGCGAAACGAAAAAGTTTTTCTCACTAGAACTTCTTTTCCGACCGATCATTCATACTGCAGCTATATGCTATTGTCATCCGATTTTGACAAAACTTTGTAGAATTGTGTAAAAGTATATAAAATAAATTTAAGCCAACATAAGGGTCGTTTCCCCTAAAAACAAAAAAGTTTTTTTTTCTGCAGAACTAGTTTTCGACCGATCGTTCCTATGGGAGCTATATGCTTTAGTCATCCGATTTTGACCAATTTTCGTAGAATCGTGTGGGAGCATAAAAAACAAATACATGCCAATTTTGAGTTCATTTCCATTGAAAACAAAAATGTTTTTCTAACTAAGACTACTTTTTCGACTCTACTTTTCTATGACAGCTATACTATATAGATGACCGACTTCGACCAAATTTGATGGAATCATGGAAAAGCATAGTAATCTAAGAAATACAAAGTTTGGGGTCGTTTCAATTGAAAACAAAAAAGTTTTTCTCACTAAAACTAGTTTTACGACCGGTCGTTTCTATGACAGCTATATGCTATATTCATCCGATCTGGCCGGTTCCGACAAATGTGCAGTGTATTTGCACCAAAAGACTTCGTGCAAAGTATGGTGAAGATAGCTTTCAAACTGACGCAGCATAGAAACAGACAGACGGACAGGGCTAAATCTACTGAGCTCGTCGTGCTGATCAAGAATATATATACTTTATACGGTCGGAGATGCTTTTTTCAATGCGTTACAAACATCCGCACAATTTTATAATACCCTCTGCAAGGGTATAAAAACAATGTTATAATCAGTACAGATGTCATTATGGTCTGAGCCTCTAAAAAAATTTTTTTTATATTTTTGACACAAGGGTGGTCATTGAAAAAAAATCGATCTTGGGCCCTTTTTTGGTAGTTTAGTGTAAAAACAAAAAAAGAAAGTCGGTCAAGCCCGACTATAACATACTCTGTACCTGTGAAGTGCTGCCCATCACCGTTGCGACCGGTGATGCCCATAATTGTTTGTTTTCCTTATAACTCAAATATCGTTCATCCGATCTTTAAAATTTTTTCAGCGGATCGATAAAGAATCCACAATACTAAATATTTCCAGAAGCTTTAAACCTTCTATCTATAAAACTGTGGGAGACGGGAGGGGGCGTGGCAAAAATTTAAAATAAACTTTATCTGCCTGCAAGTATAAACATAGCTCTATCTCGTACCATCTCTGAGATCTGTTTGATCATACGGACAGACAGACGGACGGACAGACGAACACTTTTGCACAAACTTAATATACTCTGTGTACCTTTGCTACAGAGTATAATAAAATATCAAAAAATTTTTTAAAATTTCGATTGAGGTTCAGATTAAAATGGTGATAGTTCTGCGTTGATTGCATTTAGTTTGATTAAAATCGGTTCAGTGTAGCTTGAGATTTCATGGCCGCAAGCTCGAAAAACGTGGTTCCGAGATAAATGCGCTCAAATTTAGCATTTGCTTGGCAAATTGGGTCACCTTGGGACATTTATTCATATAAGGATAACATGCCGCCTAGATGGTGCGATATAACGCCTTTCTATCGGGCCAGTATAAAAACGATACCATTGAAAACAATAAAGTAGTGCTTTGGCACCAGCTGAACTACAGGGAAATTTTATAAATGCTAACAATAACTTAAAACTTTTTGATTTAGAGTCCATTTCTGCAGAGGATGATGGTGGCTCACCAGAGGACCAGCTGCGAAAAGACATGCAGCTTAAAAGAAAACCTGTAATAAAACAAAACAATTTAAATAAAAAATTAAAAAGTATTTTGTAAATAACCTAACCCCATAACACGTAAAAGTAAAAGTATAATATAATGTTAGTTGTCATCTTTATTCTGCAATTTGGATTTACTGAATTTCAGGTGCTATAAAAGTAACATAAGGTGTGAAAAAATTTTTTTGTATATGAAATGCCACAAACCTTGACCGAATAAGTTCTAGTTTTAAAAAACTAGCTAAGTATCGTATTATGTATGTGAGAGAGGACTTAAGAGTAGCGGTTGCGGAGAGTCAGCGAGTATTAGACTGTACGAGAAGCAAGAGAAAAGATCGAGGGAAGGAAGTCGTCGCGAGAGCAGTGTTGAAGCAGAGTCGTTGTGAAGCAGATGTGTTGCTGAGTCGTCGGAGTTGTTAATTGCGTAGTTGTGTTGTATTAAACTTTAATTGAAAACTATTAAGATCCTTAAATCATATTGAACTTATCATAAGCAAACTGTGCATTCAGCATCATTCAACGGAGTATCATAAGAAAATGGGCGTATTCAGCAGATAAATCCGATTTACGATTTGTGATTTATGATTGCCGATTTTACCTGCTGAATACAGTGATTGCCGATTGCGATTGATAAATTTGACGAACATGATTGCTGAGATGGAATCATATAAAATGTATGATTGGTGAGACCGTTTACCGATTGCAAGGCCAACTGTTAACCCAAAACTAAAAATAAACTGACAGCTCTCAAAAATTGTGCATAAAATGAGTTGTGGAAACATGACTTTAATTGGGACGGTCTTTTGTGAGGATGAATTTAATATGGGTATAATTGCTGATCTGGTCCATGTGCAACACAACCGCTATTTGGGCAATCGAAAAATCAAAAATCGCTCTAAATCATTCTACGAGGACACAGTTCCCAGGTACAGAATGGACCAAGGCAAAAGCAACAATTCATATTGAACAGTTAAAAAAAGATTAAGCTGGAATAAATAAAAATTTTGCGACTTTTGCTGCTTCGACTGAAGCAATATAAACACTGGTCTCAAACCGCATATTCTGTGCTAGTGTGACAGCTAGGTACTTATACTCTTTCACAGTTTCCAGTTCTGTCTCGTCGAGGTACCACTTCTCTGCTCTAGCAGATTTCTCTGTATTAATAATAAGGCTCCACTGCATACAATATTCGGATACTTTGTCAATTGTAAAATGCATCGCTTCTGCATTTTCGGCCAGTAGTACCATATCATCGGCGTACATAAGTATCTTACAAGAGACAGCTCCTAGGCTTGCTTCTCCGCTTCGGTAGGCTTGTAGGTCTTCTATAAACAGTGCGAAGAGCAACGGGCTCAATAGACATCCATGTTTGACTCCTCTGATTGTCTCAAACCAGTACGAGCACTTGTCTCCGTCCCAAACTGTCGTCTTATTTTCAATATAAAGACTCTTAATATCTCCAAGCATTTTCGACGGTATTCCTAAATTGCTCGGTTTGTAAAAGAGTGCATTCCTGTTAATTGTGTCGAAAGCTGCACGAAAAAACAAAAAAAAAAAGCTAACTTCGGCTCGGCCGAAGTTTTGTATACCTTTGCAGCTTCCATTGAAAACAAAAAAGTGTTTCTAACTATGACTACTTTTTGGATGTTACTTTTATATGGGATCTATACTATATAGATGTCTGATTTCGACCAAACTTGGTGAAATCATGGAAAAGCATAATGCACTGTTAATTACGGAAGTTGGAGGCGATCCCATTTAAAACAAAAAAGTTTTTCTCACTAGAACTTGTTTTTCGACCGATCATTCATACTGCAGCTATATGCTATAAACATCCGATATTTATAAAATTTTGTAGAAATGTGTTGAAGTGTTTAAAATAAGAATATGCCAATAAAAAGGACGTTTTCATTAAAAACAGAAAAGTTTTCCTCACTCGAACTAGTTTTTCGATCGATCATACCTATGGGAGCTATATGCTATAGTCATACGATCCGGCCGCTTCCGACAAATGTGCAGCCTATTTCTACCACAAGACTTCGTGCAAAGTTTGGTGAGGATAGCTTTAAAACTGACGGAGGAGATAACATACAAACAGACAGACGGACGGATGGACAGACGGATAAGGCTAAATGAACTCAGCTCGTCATGCTGATCAAGAATATATATACTTTATGTGGTCGCAGATGCTTCCTTCAATGCGTTACAAATATCCGCACAATTTTATAATACCCTCTGCAAGGGTATAAAGATGTACGCGGTGTGTTCAGAGGAAAAGGCGAATTTGTAATTTTTTTATAAAGTACTTATATATTCATCAATATCACTTTTGTCTCCTTCAAAGTAATCGCTCTCGGATATAATACACTTGTGTCAATGTTTTTTCCATTCCTCGAAGCACTTCTGAAATGCGCTTTTCAGAATGGCTATTAGCTCGTTCTTCGATTCTGACTTGATCTCATCAATTGTGGCAAAACGCTTTCCTTTTATTGGTCTCTTCAGTTTTGGGAATAAGAAAAAGTCGCAGGGAGCTTAATCTGGTGAATACGATTGTTGAGGATTACGATGTGGTTTTCGCACTATCGTGATGCAGAATCCACGATTTGTTTTTCCACAATTCCCATCGATTGAGCCGTATTGCTTCACGCAAACGTTGCATTACTTCCTTGTAGTATTCCTTATTAACTGTACTACCATTGTAATCAAAGAAAACCGTGAGCAAAACCTTCACATTTGATCGAACTTGGCGTTTTTCGGTCTTGGCTTATCTGGTCGCATCCATTGGGATGATTGGGCTTTGGTTTCGATGTCATAACCATTTACCCACGTTTCGTCTCCAATTATGACCCGTTTGTGCAAACCCGGATCGGCGTGGTCCGCACCATTACATTGACATGCCAATATTACATTTGTGTGAGTGAAAAATGAGAGAGAATGACTTCGTCAGTACCGTTTTTCGGCATTACACAGATGTTAAAAAAAATTCAAATAAATTAAATTAAAGAAAAACGAAAAGAAAATAAAATATGTAATAAAATTATAAAAAATAGTACAAAACTTTTACTTTATCTTTTATCCGTAATTACAAAAAAAATGTAGTTCAATAATAAAGAAAAGAAAAGTAAAATAAAAAATTCAATAAAATAATAATAAAACTTTCAATAGCTAATTAATAAATAACATGTAACTATGACGATTTTCTAAGCGCATCCAAATTAATCTCCTCTTTAAATTCTTTTATTCGCAAAACGTCGGCAAAATGTTGATCAGAGGTTTTATTTCGCAATTTGCTTAAAATAATTTTCATGTTGGAAATCGCCACTCATTGAATATAACATATAAGGTATTTCTTAGGTTTGGTACTTATTTTCGTTAATTCGAACCCAAAAGTCTTTCCCTGTCTCAAATGGTATATTAAAGTCTCTCCGTTAAGCATTAGGCTCTTCGCGAATTACTTCATCTAAATTATTAACCTCACAGGAAAGTGGATAATTATGTAAATTACAAATATATTTTAGCGCACTAAGGTCCTTAAATCTGTATTTTATGTTCTAATTAAGTGACTGAATTATGCCTAGGAATTTTTGTATTTTATCAGAACTGTTAATATTTAATTCTAAAACAATTTGATTTCTTTTTTCTAAATTTATGAAACTATTATTTTCTAATTGATTAACTAATATTGAAAGTTTTCTATGAAATAAATCTATGGTATTAATTAAATCAAAAATTAACTTATTTCTGCCTTGAAGACATAAATTTACTTCATTAAATATTCTAGAAATATCGCAAAGAAATGCAAACTCAAGCAAGAAATCTTCATTTTCTAATGCAAGATATAACTCCTCAGCATCCTTTACATCAGTTTTTAAAAAACTGACAACTTCATTTCTTAAATTAAAAAGGCGTTCTAGACATTTCCCCCGACTTAGCCATCTAACTTCGGTATACATAATTAAATCCCCATATTCTGCACTTAACTCCTCAGGAAATTTTTTAAAGTTTCTATGCGTTAAGGCATTATGCCCACCACTTATTGTATTTATTATTTCTATGCAGACCTTCGTTGTATCAATCATTTTTACCTCTTTTGCGAATAGAGCTTCGTGATGAATTACGCAGTGAAGAAAAGGACATAAAATTCCATTTCTTTGAAAAATCCCAGAAAGCCCTTTGTTATTCCCGGTCATCACTTTTGCTCCATCAGTGCAAACCGAACTTAATTTATCTATATTATCTCTAGTAAGTATTTTTGAAAAAAGTGTATCGAATAAAATTTGCCCCGTTACGTGGCCGTGAATAGAAATTACATCGAAAAATTCCTCCAAACTTACGAAATTTTTATCCACAGTCTTAATACATATTATAAGCTTGCAGATATTATTGATGTCTGTACTTTGATCCAGGCATATTGAAAAATATTTACAGCTCATAAGCCTTTCTTTAACCTTTGAAAAGATAAATTGGCTAATATCTTCGGTTCTTCGAGTTACTGTTCTTGGTGATAACGGAATGTTTTGAACCTCTTCTATAATGTCTTTCCCAATAGGTCCAAAACATTTCACCACCTCGATCATTAAATACCCCATCCGTATACGACCTACATTGCTTTGCTAACGCTAAAGCAACTGCAAATTATGCTTTTTTTAATGGCAAATTTTCTTCATTTTCTTTAGCCACATATATAAAAAAAAATTTGCTTTAAGCTCCAGTAATTTTAACTGACGCTCATCAGTTAACTTATCAAAAATTAAATGTTGACTAGAATAATGTCGTTTAATATAATAAAGTGAGCATGTTGCTGGAATAAAATCGCATATCATGCATGGTGCCTCGCAATCCATATTTTCTATGAAAAAGAATTTATTTTTCCACTCTGGGTCAAACATTTTGCTCCGTGTACGTTTGCTTTGTTCCGCAGCGCAGTCTTGCATCGTTGACTGCTGTCGAGCAAGTGATTTGACTTTCTGTCCCTCTGCATTGCGTTGCTGGCAAAGTTCTCTTTCATAAGTAACAAGACATGACCAAAAAAAAAAAGATATCGTTTTTCTTATATGCATAATAACTAGCTATAACTAAAAAAACAGCTATTAAACGCTAAAAACGGCTAGATTTAGCTACAACACGACAATGCGGCAGCACTAGCGCTGTGCTTTAATTTCGTGAGAGCGTAGCCGAAGACCTTTGCCGAAGTCACACGAACGTTTATACCAGAGGCAGGCAAGAAATACATTCACATTTTTGCATTGGTGTGTGTGAGAGCAGCGCAAAAATTTCTCTCTTTTCCAGTAGCAACAACATCGTCGAGAAACACGTAACGCAGCGGAGCTTTAACAGTTTAAACCGTGTGTGTGGAAGCAGAGCTGCATTGAGATTTTTCGTATGCACGCCAGATAGCAAGCTGCCGGTCCCTGGTATATACTATGCATAAGCGGCAGCGACGCCGACTGAAAAAAATCCTATCCCGCGGGATAGGGCCGTGCCGACCGCTGTACTAATGCGATGTGGCTTTTGCTCAAAAATTAGCAAAAATTATTCAAAAATCGAAGATTACACAAAAACGTGACTAACCTTTTCAGTTCCCAAAAAGCAAACTATTAATCGAAATAGACTGCTAATGCAAACATATGATAAACATATGTGTCCAAATATAACAATAACAAAATATCGATAATCGAATGTACACAGCCCGCGCAAATTCAAAATTCACCTTTTCCTTTGAACACACCTCGTACAGCTTTTGTTTCCGTTCCAGGTAATGCTATGCGATGCTGGTTCTGTTGATTTACCCAAGCTATAAGGCGGGCCAAAATAACTTAGGAGAACACCTTTACCATTGCGTTTTGAAACGAGATTCCTCTATAATTCTCTGCTTGCGCTGAATCGCCTTTCTTGTATATGGGATATATAATTTTTAGTCGGAAGGAAACTGGTGCTGCTGAGCGATGCAAAATAAGATTGTACGCATTCGCAAGGCGCTCAATGAAAACCGGAGAAGCTTCCTTTAAAAGTTCAACGGGAATGCGATCAATACCTGGAGCTTTTTTGCATTTGCATTTTGCGAGCGCTTTATTAACTTCCGCCGCTGAAATCGTCACATCGACTTCGCTGTTCTCAATCATGGGTAAAGCATAACACAGCTGGACTTGTGGCAGACCCTTAAAAAGTAGCTTCTGAAAATAGTGTACCAGTGCTTTAGGTTCCGCTTGGACTCCTTTATTTGATTTTCCACCGTTTACTTTTCGTGCTATTTCCCAGAAGTCTTTGCTATTTCTGATTTTTGAGAATAATACGCGTCCCGCTTATCTTTGCACATTTTCTTGTAAGCTTGTTTAGTCTAGTGGAAGAGAGCTCTAGCTCTGCCACAATCGCTTTGCTTAGCAAGATTAAGTGCTTCGAAAGACGTTACTCTGCCCGCTTCACATACCTTATCAAGCCATGGCTGAATATTATGCCTTTTAGTTGACTGTCTTCCCATACATATTGCTGCGTTGTTCTACATTCTTGTAGTGTCTCAATAGTGTACCTAGTTTGCATCAGTTGTATTCAGCCTTTGATTTTCCAATAGTTGATCAGCCTTATTCTACACCCACCGCAGCTGTGGCAAAAGTTTTTCCTCCTTTTCGTTACCAGCTACTGGGCGTATTTTGGTTTGCGTTACCACTGGCAGATGATCCGAAAATAACTCGTTTACTACAGAGACGTCAGTTACCATATTATGCCATTTTCCTCTTATAATTTAGTAGTCTATCTCGTATCTAGTAGATGCGGTATCTCCTCTCATGTACGAGTATTCACCCATAGCATCGCCCTCAGTTCTTCCATTTAGTGCTGTCAATTTCAGCGTTTCACACATCTCGATAATTTGGCACCCATTCGAGTCCCTTTTTCGATCCTTCGATTCTCTGGTTACAAGAGCAAAACCATGAGCCGATTTCGGGTCTTCCGTAATAACCTGGCTTTCTCCAACTCGACCGTTTAGATCCCCTACAATCATTTTGTTGCCTTCTATGCACTCCAGCAAGTAATTATCAGCCATGCTCCCATTTTCGCATTCGCAAGAGTTTTGCGATTTGCAGAGCATTGGTTGTAAGTGAGAAGTTAGCACCGTAAAGGCTTTGTAAGATCTGTGTTGCTGGGTTGTTGTCACTCATGAGCTCACCACATCTGTTCCAATAAAACCATTTGTCTTCAATAACCATCCTGTCATCTCTAACAAAAATTCGTTTAGTAAAATTAATCGAAAGAATTTCCTTCCGCAGAGTAAGCATTATCCTTTTCTGCAACTGTCTCCTAGCTGTTAGATCCTTTTCCACCTATTTACACCGTTGTTCCCTTGAGCTATTTGGTCTTCTTCAGGATAGTTTATGTAGCCGAGGTCGATGCAAATTCTATCAACACCGTCATCTTCCCGTCTTTTCCGATAATTTCCTCACGCTCACTATTGGTGCCGGTGCTGGGATTTGTAGTTTTGTTGAGAGAAGTGCCTTTACTGCTGTGGGTACTTATGTGAATTCATGCCTCTAAAAACGAGGTTCCAGTGCTTGTCGCTTTTTTCAACCTGTTCATGTCGACGAGTTTCGAGTGCTTGTTTCGATCTCAATTCCCGCAGTTCCGCTTTGAGTGTTTCATTTTCTTGGGAGAGCTTCCCACCATGCTGTGTACTTCGGAGACATCAACTTTGATGCTTTCGATGTCTTCCTTTGTAGCAACAGTTGTTCTCAAAATGCAAATTTTGAAGCATTGCAAAGCTTAATGAGGTCAGCAAATTGCATTTTCAGAGATGGCGAAGTTTTGTAAAAATTTGCTTCAGTGTGGAAGCTTTATTAATCTTAATACTTTCGATTTTTATAGCAGAAAATCTCTAACCCAAAACTCAACCCTAACAACGAATTAAAAATTGACTTTTCCAAATAGCACTGTTCTACAGTGAAAAGTATCCCGAGGATCTTTTATTAATTCCTGTAGACAAACCTATGCTGAATACGAGTTGGAAGGTCAAAGTCTTAACTTTGAAGTAGCCTTTTTAGAACGCCTATCAAAATTTGGGGAAGGAATTAGAGGCCTGTACGATTAATTCCGGAACCGTATGATTACAGGTAAAAGTAATCATTTTTACGATGCCTCGATACTTGTGTGTAATCATGTAATCGTTTATACGGTGGCGAGTAGTAATCGGCACCATCGCATCGAATGATTATAATCGTAGCACCGTCAAAATTTTATAAATAAATACTATAAACGTGAAACGGCTGAAAGAAGTCCGCTGTATAACCTTGAATAGGACATCTTAAACATTTAAAAAGCGGACCAAAGACCGGCAAATTTTCAAAATATTAAAGTGAGAATTTCTGAATGATATTGATGTTCAGACTATTCCCTGTAGTTCAGCAGCACCGGTGCGGCATTAACGAATTCTGTAACTCTTCGTAATGAGCACTCGCCACCAGATCAACCACCAGCCAAGTATTTGCCTAACGAATTTTGTATGGGAATGTCCGGAAAACGTACCGATCGGTACGACCCTGCATTACCAGTCGTTAGGCCTGGTAGTGCCTTGACACCAGCTGAACTACAGGGTTACGAAGGCGTTGGTGAATGGACGGTGAATACCAAATGGTCCAAAATATCGCAATTTTGAGTGCAATGAGTGCAGTTTATTACGAATATTTGATAGATGACAATTGTGAGCTGGTAAATAGGAAGTGTTTATTGGACGGCCCAAAGAATCGCAAACTTTTAAAATTCAGATCAGGTAATTTTATTATTTCAATTAATATTAATAAAATTAATAAAAGATTCAAATACCAACGTTTTTTTAAGGGTTTATTCAACTAATTTTGTTCTTTCGCTTCCGAATGTAAGAAGAGTATTGCATCCACATTTTCTGCCTTCAGGTTTGTTCTCATATCTTCCAAAACCCTTTTTGCCGAGCTAAACCCCCGCTCACTCGAGACGCTGGATGCAGGTAAGCACAAAATAAGAAGAGCTATCCTAGAATCTTCATAAAATCACCAATAAATGCTTGGTGTGGCCTTTAATAATTTTAAACGGTCAAAAGCTGAACTAATAAGATATGACAGACGGGCGGACAAGGCTCAATCGACTCAGCTCGTCATGCTGATCAAAAATATATATACTTATGGGCGGAGATGTTTCCTTTTATGCGTTCCAAAGTTCTGGGCAAAATTATAATACCCCTGTAGTTCCCCTGGTGTCAAGGTACATTTTCCGGACATTCCCATACAAAAGTCGTTAGGCAAATACATGGCTGGTGGTTGGGCTGGTGGCGAGTGCTCACTACGAAGAGTTAGGGAATTCTTTTATGCTGCACCGGTGCAGCTGAACTACAGGGACACTTTTCAAGTGTATAAAAAGAGGATGGAGATAAGACATTTTAATTATTGTTAAGGCACTTCATTTACTTTGGCAGTAAATTGTTAGATTCAACTTTCTTACGGGGATAAGGAGTATAAAATGTTGTGCTTACGATTGATTTCGCTAGAATCAATAAATAAAGCGACCTGAATTGACTTAAGTCTTTGGATGGTGGTGATGGCGTGTAATTTATGTCATGCAGATGTCACGTGTTCCTTTTGTGTGTTTCCCTTTTCTGGACGCAATTTGACTGACTGAGCGGTGGGCGTGGTCGCAAGTCCCATTGAAATGCTACCCTTGAGTGAAATATGGCACAAGTTCATTGAGGAGACGACATCAAAATGATGAAGATGGCAACGGCTTCTATTGCAATCAAGAATTTATGTTTTCAGCGCACAGTTTGTCTTTGCTGAAGGTGGAGACGTGGAGTGGGCCTGGGTTTGTGATTGCTTGCTTGGTTAAACGCAATTTAGCTGTGCTGCTCGAATTTCCGAAGCTCTGTTGCATTACGTTTTTACCCGTGATGAAGCCTGCGGGGCAAGTGTGTGCTTATGCTTAGATTGTCAAGAATTGTGACTGAGCGGAAGACGACAAATGTAATCTAGGCAATATTATTTGAGTTAAGATTTGAATAAGGTTTATAATGCTACGCTTAACCATTTGGAACACAGAGCGAAAAAAGTTGGACTAAAATTAAGTTCGAACGAACTCGACTGCTAAAATACTAAACTTGCCTAAGTTGAGTCCAACAACCTCAAAACAAGTAAAAAACAAACTTATAAGTAGTAATATCAATCTTAAATAAATTATTGGTCTTTGCTTTAAAATATGCATAGTATAATATTATTTGAGTATAGTAAGTTATTAGTAACTTTTAAAATTTAAGTTTTAATACTAGATTTCAATATTATTAACTTAATTTACCGCTGAGAACTCTCTTTTGTTCATAACTTGACTTTCGTTAATCCGATGTTTACCAATAACTCTGCATTTCGAAAAATAGTCCGGATTATTAAATATGTCCAGAAGGTACGAAATTTCTATCTATAAAACTGAGGAACATACGTCTTTTTTTCAAACTGCGGGGGCGAGAGTGGGTTTGTCAACAATTGAATATAAACTTAATTTTGGGATCGTAGAGTATTGTAAAATAAAAAAAATTTAAAAAAAAATATAGAGGAAAGTTACCTTTGGCTCGGCCGAAGTTTTGTATACCGTTGCAGTTTGTTTTTCTGAATAAGATTACTTTTCGGACCTTACTTTTCCTATACTATAAAGAAGTCCGATTTCGACCAAATTTATTGGAATCATGGAAAAGCATAACAAACTAGCGTGTACAATTTTTGAAGGCGATTCCGTTTAAAACAAAAAAGTTTTTCTCAATAGAATTTCTTATTCGACCGATCATTCATACTGCAGCTAAATGCTATAGTCATCCGATTTTGACAAAACTTTGTAGAATTGTGTTGAAAACAAAAAGTTTTTTTCACAAGAACTAGTTTTTCGACCGATCGTTCCTATGGCAGATATATGCTATAGTCATCCGATTTTGACCAAACTTTGTAGAATTGTGTGAGAGCATATAAAACAAATACATGCCAATTTTAAAGACATTTCCATTGAAAACAAAAAAGTTTTTCTAACTAAGACTACTTTTCTTAGGCTTCTTTTCTTTGACAGCTATTCTATATTTGGTGGAACCATGGAGCAGCAGCTGGAGGTAACTACTGCGTCCACAGAGGAAATGGATGATGCAGTGATGCCTGATGTGGCCACCTTTAGTGAGCTCACCTCACGTAGATATTTTGATGGATATCTCATCAGCAAGAAGAAGATTAATCGACGTGGCGCAGAGACAAGCGAGTGAATGACTCATTTTCGCAAAAAACTTCACGGAATGGATTTCTTTAAAAAACCCAACGGATGCGTTTTTCGGCGTGTGCAATGTGCACTACCAGGTGTTCCTCAAGGAGTTTGCAGAAAACCCTTATCGCGCCAAGATCTGCACTTTTATTTTTGAAAAGTGTTTAAGGGAGACGCAGCAAATGCATCCGATGTGTTTGATAAAGCCAACCCGTGCTTTTATCATCGCCAAAACCTGTTGAAAACTATGCTGGTCATTTTGTTGCGAAAATGGGCAAGGTGGCACCACGAGAACCTTGTTTCTGGCTGAAAGCAATCGAGACGTGCTGACAAACACCATCAGTCAAAATCCTCTCCAACTCCTTATTTTCTTTTTCCATTTTTTATTTAATTTTAAATATTTACTTTTGTTTTTGTTTTTTTTAATATCTTATGTTTTTTTTTTTTCGTTTGTTTAATTTTTTGGTTATTTTATTCTTTTATCTTTTTATTTATATAATTTTTTTTGTTATTTTCTTTTAAATCTTATTTATATTTATATCTTATTTAATACTTTAGCTTTTTTTCTTTATACATTTTAAGTTTTTGAATTCCTCAGGAAAAGAAGTATATGTGCATAAATGGTTTTCTCCTTTTTTCAATAATAATATGGTTACATTAGTTGCTTGTATACAAAAGTGTGTTTTTGTATTCTATTTTTAGAATCCCTATGCGAAATCTTGCTTTGAACACCTTTCGTAGTAGTGAGTAATCCTGACTTTTATGTGGAGTGACGGCTTTCTCATTTTTATATTTTTGCTTCAATTATTGTATCGCTTCAAAAAAAAACACTGAAGTTAACTAGTGAAAGCAATTACAGCATAATAGAATTATTGTAGATGTGGTTTTTATACTAGCATGCCTTGTGGAAAGCATTTCTCAGCTGATGAGCTTAGATTAGATATATGGCTCAAGGAAAGTGGCCCTCAAATGGCTGATATAGCTGTGAGATTCAACCGGCATAGAAAGGCGACTTCAATCTCTTTGTAAAACAGTCAAAGTTCAACCGAAATTTATGCACGCTACAAACGGGAAATTTGGCATCTTGCAATTCGGGCAGACATTTCTTGTAACGAGACAAAGTGTCATTTGGACCTTAATGCAACTATAACAAGTAAGGGAGCTGTAGTCGAGTGCCCCGACTACAAAATACCCTGTTCCCTTCACTTCTTGTGTTTCCATACACATATACACACACTCACACATACACACACACACTCTAACATACGCACACACGCATGGCATGCGGCCGCGCGCGATTAATGACAATGCAAGACCCCCCCCCTCTGTCCCACAAGCAAAATTGATTCGTATATAACTTCGGTGTTTTTTGTCCAATCTTATTGATCTTTTCAGATAGATATTGAGCCTTACTTGATATATATAAAGTTTGGAAAAATTGTGGCTCTGACAGTTTTTTGCGCTTAAAGGGAGGAGGGGAGGAATTTTCCAAATCTGAAACAAACTCGTTTTGAATCGGGTATACACCTATCTACATGCAAATTTGTGGCTCTAGCTCTTATAGTCTCTGAGAAACACGCGTTCATACGGACAGACGGACAGACAGACAGACGGACGACGGACGGACAGACGGAAATCGACTCGGCTGTTGATGCTGATCAAGAATATATATACTTTATAGTGTCGCAAATGCTTCCTTCTACCTGTTACATACTTTTGCACAACTTCATTATCCCCCTTTTCCCATTTTCAATGGGAACAGGGTATAAAAAGTTTTCATCAAGTCTTAGATGAAAACAGTTACGTTTCATAGACTTTCAGAGTGCCTATACTAACAAGAAAGAAAGTCGGTCAAGCCCGACTATAACATACTCTGTACCTGTGAAGTGCTGCCCATCACAGTTGCGACCGGTGCTGCCTTTTTTCCTTATAACTTGTTTGTTTTCCTTATAACTCGACAACCGTTCATCCGATCCTGACCTTTTCCTTGGCGGATCGATAAACAATCCTGATTACTAAATATGTCCAAAAGAAACGAACCTTTTATCTATAAAACTGTGGGAGTTATGACTTTTTTCCAATTTTGCGGGGAGGGAGGGGTTGTGGAAAAATTTAAAAATAAACTTGATCTGCCTGCAAGTATAAGAAGCATAAGTCCCATACATGTCAAACCTCTATCTCTTACCATCTCTGAGATCTGTGCGTTTATACGGACATGTCCAGATCGACTCGGCTGTTGATGCTGATCAAGAATATATATACTTTATGGGGTCGGAGATGCTTCCTTCTGGCTGTTACATACTTTTGCACAAACTTATTATGCTCTATGTACCTTTGGTACAGAGTATTTAAACTATTTCCTTGTCACCTGAAGGCTCGCTCTGCATTTGCTGAAAGATATAAATTTAGGCTAACAGATTTTTTCAATGGGGTTTTTGCCGAAGGGAAACAGGTTTATTTATACGGCACAGGACTAGTACGTGCTGTATTTTAATTTGAACTAATGCCGAGATCAATGGACTGTTTTTGTAAAGCGAACTTGTTGAATTTGCAGATGAACTTTATGAGATAGTTCGATTTTTTAACGAAACAACGCCTTGATTCACAATTCACCCTCTACAAAGGTTTCTCTGCCTTCATCCTGAAACACCATTAGGGACCTCTGGGGAAACCTGTCCGACAGAATTTTTACGGGAACACGGATCTTAAAAAATTGGTAGATTTCATGGATTACCTTGAAGAGGTTATAAAGGCAAATGGAATGGAATGGCACATTCGCTAATAAATAATAAACAAAAGAGAAAAAATTATACAAAGTTAAATAACATAGGCAAAAATGCAGACAAATGCAAAATGCACATATTCTTATTTCATTTGATTTTTATTTATTTACTAGCTGAATACCCGGCGTCGCCCGGGTTCTGATTCTCTAGTGATTCTCTTCTATTCAATCTAGTGCAGGCTGCATGTCGGTATAAACAGTTTGGACCGTTCGATCTTTTTCTCTATATAAACGTTTTCATGAGATTCTAAAATCAAAAATATTTTGCATCCTATGTATTTACCCGTCTACAATTGCTGTCTATCAAATCTTCACAATAATCCAGTCTCAAATTTCGCAATATTTTGGGCCGTGTAATCTAAGGTTTTTGACCATTTCCGGCCCATTTCATCAATTTAGATACCTTCGCGGGCAAGCGTACAACCATTCCTCAAAGCTTCATCAAAATCGAACATTTTGCAAATTTCGCGGTTCTTGGACCATTTTCCGCCCATATCTTCTACTTGGAAACCTTTCCGGGTAAGGGTTGAACCACTATCCAAAGATTTACCGAAACCGCAAATTTTTTAATTTTCGCGGTTTTTTGACAATTTTCTGCAAATTTCTTCAACTTAGAAACCCTCCCGAGCAAGCTTTCAATTCATTCCCCAAAGTTTGACTGTAATCGGATATAACGGTAAAATTTTGCGAGTTTCGCGATTTTTGGACCTTAGAAACCTTCGCGGCCAAGCGTCTAACCATTGACCAAAATTTCATCGCAATCGGATGAACGGTATAGTTTTTGAATTATAGCGGTTTTTCGACTATTTCCCGACCATTTCTTGAAATCAGAATCCACCAAAGTTTTATTACAAACGAACATTTTGAAAATTTCGCGGTTTCGTGAAGATCGGTTTAGCGGTTTAGACGCCCACAAGGGACAAACATACAAACATACAAACATACAAACATACAAACATACAAACATACAAACATACAAACATACAAACATACAAACATACAAACATACAAACATACAAACATACAAACATACAAACATACAAACATACAAACATACAAACATACAAACATACAAACATACAAACATACAAACATACAAACATACAAACATACAAACATACAAACATACAAACAACAAACATACAAACATACAAACATACAAACATACAAACATACAAACATACAAACATACAAACATACAAACATACAAACATACAAACATACAAACATACAAACATACAAACATACAAACATACAAACATACAAACACACAAACACAAACACAAAACATACAAACAAACAAACATACTTTCACTTTTATATAGATGTATAGATTGTTTAATTTTTTTGTTTAATATATTTAAAAGCATAAAACAATTGGAATTGTTATTGGCATATTTTATATTCTTTTCATAAGAACTAAAACAAAAAATAAATTAAAACTAGGGATTAATACCGGAACCGGAACCGTTAACCGAAATAAACCGTTTCAAATCACGTACCGGAACCGAAACCGATACAAATTTTTTTTGAGAACCGAATACCGTTTACCGTTATTATTGGAACCGATAGAACCGGATCGAAACCGAAACGATGGTACCGGTATTGTTTCGGTTTTTATTTTTACTTTTGCAGAGCGCATTGTAAATTTGGTCAGATTTCTGTAACGCAAAGACGGAATCATAAGACTTCCTTTACACGATGTAAGATTTTCTTGCCACCTTTCATAGAAGGCGTAAAATGTAAGCACCCTCTGTAAAATGACTTGCACGAAAATCTCGCAGATTCCAAAAGGCGCTTAACGTATGTTCGTAAAATGACTGATTTGTTTTACATACATACATAAGATGTCTAAAATATGTATGTGCATACATACATATGTACAAAGGCCAGTCAAATGGAGATTCCGGGCCCGAGGGGTTTTTTCATGTTGTTCATAGTCTATTTAAGTTTTCGCCAAAAATCCGGGCTCCAGGTCTCTCTCATAAGTCTGGGCCCGGGGGGAAACACCCCGTCCCCTGTCGACGGGCCTGTATGTATATATATGTTCATGTATTAAAATAAGTGACTCGGACGTCAGTTGTACATGTGCCGAGAACTTAAACACGGGCCACCACATACATAAGTACATAAATAAGTACAAATTGTCGATCCTTTCTTTGTATGTACATTGTACATACATACATACTTACTTACATAATAAATTCGGTTGTCTTTCATCGATTATTTGTTAAAAATGTTTTCTGAAATTTTCTGTTGAGTTGCGTTGCTTTCCGCTTATACGCCACACTTATTGCAACTTTGCTTAGATCGCGATATTACCATTCACAAACAAGACACTGAAGCGATAGCTGCGATAGATATTGCGGAATAATCAAACGTGTAAACGCTTGCCACCTTTTTTTCCTATTTCTTTTTCAATTGTTAGAAAGAGACAAATGTATAGCTTAATAAGCAGCCAAAGATAATGTGCAAAGTTCCAAGTACTGCTGTCTTCTGCTTCTGCTGTCGAAAAAAAAATTGAATTTGTGTCGGGTCAATTAATTAATAAAAAACTATGACTCATGCTAAAATCCCTATCGGAAATACTTTTTGCTTGATATTGAAGCATGCTGTGTACATGGAAAAGATGGTGTTAAGTGTGGTCATCAAATTATGGTGAGTTCTCATATTTACAAATGTACATACATATGTACATTTCCAAGGTATGTGTGTACAATGATAAGTGTATTGTACACACATACTTTGCAAATGTACAAACATGTGTATGTACATTCGATTACATGCATACATGTGTACTGTGTAGTACACAGTGTGTGCATTGTACACACATACTTTGCAAATGTACGCATTTTTTGGTACACAGTACATATGTATTAATAATTTAACAAATATTTATGCTCAAATTTCGTCGGTTGCTGATAAATCACTGCTTAATGATGAATGTTTTAATACTAGCTTATCTGAAAGCGTAAACGAAGTTGATGCATACGTGATGTTGCAAGAAAAACATTTGTTGAATAAAACTCATCAGTTTTGTCAACAAATAAGCTGCTGGATTCTATTAACATTTTTCTTGCACAGAAACGTACTCGAAACCATGAAAACATTCTAAAGTGGTGGGCAGAGTCCGCCACAACGTTCCCAGAATTGTTCGAGATTTCAAAAGTTGTGCTTTCTGTTCCAGCTACGCAGGTTAGCGTGGAACGCCTATTCTCTGGCGTGAAATTTATAATGAATCCGCTTAGAAGTCGTATGGACCTAAAAACATTGAATTCAATTATGTTACTGCGATCAAACCACAAGAATGCTTTGTTATGTTATGTATGACTTGGGCATATAAATCTAAAAATGAAGTTCGAAAAACAGTACTTAATATAATGTCATAAGTTCTCTAACATGTTAACTTCGTAAAATAATACGAAATGTGAAAGAAGCGTTAATTTTTTACTTTAAATGTCAAACGGCTGAATCTTTTATGTATAATCATAAGTTCTCTTACATGTTAACTTCGTAAAATAGTACAAAATTTGAAAAAAAGCGCTTATATTTGACTTTAAATGTCAAACGACTGAAACTTTTATGTTCAATATTGTTTCTTTAAATTACAAATAAATTAAATTATTTGGACTTATCTAAGAATTTACTTTTTACAATATTAAAAAAAATCTTTACTTATACCGGTACGTATCGGTATACCGAAATAAAAAATGGGTACCGTATCGAAACCGAAGGCCGAAATAAATTAAAAACTGAAATAGAGCCTTTACCGAAACATTCATTTCGGTTCGTACCGGAACCGAAAATCGTTTCGGAATTAATCCCTGATTAAAACTCATTATATTCCTTTAACATAACATATTTCTTAAAAACATCTATGCACGTATACTTCATTCGCTGGATACATGCTCGCGACAAAAAAAATTCCATTCATATTATTACAAGCAAATTTCAAGCCAGGTATTCGGATGAGCACACACTCCCATCAATTAATGCGTAGACAAATCATGCAAAGCAAAACAAGCAGTTTGACAACCACGCATTTTGCCAGGCAGCCATTACTATTTTTGTGTTTCGTTTTTCTCATTACTTTTCAAATCAGCTGTTTGTCCTTGCGGACTCCGAAAACTGCCACCGCCTCGATAGCCGCATGGTTTTTTTTCTGTTAAGTTAACAGTGAGAGCGAATTCCTCTCTGGGTATTTGAATTATAGCTCTGACTTACTCTGACTCTCTTAACATATGACTGCGTTCCATACTCTGACTTACGCGAGGGCCCTGATAGTCGTGAGTGTAGAGACGCCGCACTTTTCGATTGGAGATTTCCCGAAGGTACCGAGTTCGAGTCCCAGTAAGGCCAGGTAAAGTGTAGGTTAAAATTAATAATTTTTACAAGTTTTATTTGTTTTCAGAACAAACAGGAATGTATGGATATTTTAAGTTTGAAACGTACTTGCATCAAGTTGAAATGTTCTCATTTTAAGTATGTTTCGAACTCATTTTTTAAGTCCGCTAATACTCAAATCAAGTTTTCAAACGTACTTGATTTCAGTATGGCGAACTTAATGTTAGTAATTTAAGACTCAGTTGACTATCAAGTTCGGAAAAACAGAGTTTAAGTACGGAATAGTACGCAGAAGTTTCAATTTTGGTGAAAAAAGTTTCCATACAAGAATTATATTTGCGATTTGCATTCAAGCAATTTAATTCTATTATTAAATTTGCGCATAATGCGCGTAAGCGGTATTTGCATACAAGCGGTTCGTCATTTAACCGATATTTACTGTATTCACATTGTAATCATTAAATAGAATGCAAGCAATTGTCATTGGAAATAGAAAATGCAATATGCTACCAATAGCTCATGGTGTTTAGCTACGTTTAGTAAGTGATCACTTCCTATTATCGTCTGTGCAGAAGTTTTAATACCCCTGCAAGTGCTCGATTTGATATACCTATTTCGACCAAGTTTTGAAAAATCTGTTTGAAAGCGTGAATTACGCAGCGCAACAGCCATTTAGGTGCAGCCATTTCAATGCAAATTTTGGTTCCTGTTTTGTCCACTAATTCCATAACTGGTCTAGGTTTGGCACCATCAGCTCTTATTCTAAAGATAAGGCAGATTTCCAGAACACACGAAAATAATTCTTTATGTCGAACTTCATATAAAAACAGCTTTTGAGCAATTTATTAAGTCTTATTTATTTTCTCGAGCTTTGCCACATCGATAGCTTATGTGGGGTGCAAGCAGAGCCGACTTGGTGAAACTAAAATGAAAATAAATAACTTGCTGCACATTTTTTCAGGCAATATCGAACAAATTGGAATCAAACGTGGGGCGCAACAAAAAAGTACACGATGTAATAAATAAATTAGCATATAAATAGCACCAATTTTAAATTTTTATTGTTAGTATTTTCTTCTTGTTTTGAGTGTCTGCCAAGAATTAGTTCTAGCTGCTGACTTCACGAAGTTGCCCATATTATTAGTATTATTTAATGCGTCCTGGCAAGCTTTGAGGTGCATTTGAATTGCATTTTGAATACACTTGGCCCTCGCTTAACACGGACTCTTTTAGCACGAACTCGGTCTTACACGGTTACTAATTTGCTCCCATCCCCCTTTTACCTCGTTCTTACACGATTGCAAAATATCGATATATGTATATTTTTTTTTGCTGTCAATTAAAGCGGCCCACACACCACACAATGTTTTGCGCAATATTCACACGCATTTAGCCCACACATCACACAATCTTTTGCGCAATGTTTATTTTAAAGCAAGCTCTCGTCGAGTAGAGATGGAGATTGACGCAGCTGTTGCCGTTGCTTTGGCAGTGGCGGTGAAAAGAAAATGTAAAAAAGAAAAGAAAAAACGTTTGTGGACGAAGCCTTGGCTGCTTCAACGTCCAGTTTTCACACATGAGCATCTACTGAACGAATTGAGGAGTACATCGCCAAAGGACTTCAGGAACTTCCTGGGAAGCGCTCCTTGTATTTTTCAATCAAAATTTCATATTGGGAGTTCTTTATGTCTCTGTTGGCGTACTCCTTCGCTTTTATGTTCCACAGAGCCGGTAAAGCACGATAAACTTCAATAAATTCTAGAATAAAGTTATGCTCCGCTTCTTTTTCCATGATTGCAAGTTGCACACCGCCGACGACTTGCTAAACACTGACCATAATTTGCACAATGTGCCCACACATTACACAAACACACGAAAAACATTGCGCATAGAACCCAAAAAATCAAAACGTTTTTGATTTCGTTCTCGCATTGCGCAAATGCGTGCGTGTGACGCATACACTCATATTTCACTAACACACATAAGCGTTTTGCGCAAAACATTGTGTGGTGTGTGGGCCGCTTAACGCGTTAGTGCTTGTGTCATACGCATGGGGTGCTTGTCGAAAAAGGGGAATCCCACATTTGATCAGTCAGATGTAAGCGTGTTTTAGTAGGTGCAAAAATCTTGAGCTTTGCAGACGCGTAAATAAAAAGTCAAAGATTTTGTGGTAAGTAAAAAGGCTTGATTAAATCAAAAAGTGAATACATAATTAAAATAATTTCAGCTTTTACAATGGCAGGAAGAAAGAACAACGAAAAGTCATTTCTATAGAAACAAAAATACAAATTCTAAACCGCTTAGACAATGGGCCACGGAAATTGCAAGAAGCCTTGATTTAAATGAGGCAACAGTTCGCACTATCAAAAAGAATGAAACTGAAATACGACGTGCAGGAAGCATTGGATGACCCTATATCTACAAAATTTACCAGTAGAGCACGTGCACCAATTTTGGAGAAAATGCACTTAGCATTTGGATTGACGATAGCTACGAAAAAAGATCCCTTTAAGCCAGCGGCATGCCAGCATTCAGGAAAAGGCACTTAGGACTTATGGACTGCTCGAGCAAAATGGAGAGCCCTCTTCCAGCATAGATTTCGTTGCTAGTAATGGATGGTTCGAGAAATTTAAAAAATGGTTCTCCATTCATAGCCTCAAATTTTAGGGCGAAGCGGCATCGGCCGATGATGGAGCTGCTACCACATACCCAGAAGAAATTCAGGGGTTCATTAAAGAAGAGGAATTCCTGCCCGATCAAGTTTTCAATGCGGATGAAACTGGACTTTGCTGGAAAAAAATGCCAAATCGTACTTTTTTATCAAAGAATGAAAAAGTAGCTCCCGGCTTTAAGGCACAAAAAGATCGTTTTACACTTTTGCTGTGTAGTAATGCATCAGGCGACTTTCAAGTAAAGCCAATGCTTGCTTATAAGTCTTTCAATCCCCGTGCGTTTAAAGGGAGAGACAAGAGCAAATTACCCGTTTACTGGAAAGTAAATTCCAAAGCTTGGGTGACTGCAGAATTATTTAAAGACTGGTTCTTGAATTGTTTTGTACCTGAGGTTGAAAAATATAAAAAAAAATGAATTTACACTTTAAAGCACTATTATTATTGGACAATGCCCCAGGACATCCAAAAGATTTAACCCATCCGAATGTCAAAATAAAATTTCTTCCACCTAATACAACATCACTTCTACAGCCAATGGATCAGGGTATAATTTACACTTTCAAGACATATTACATCAGGCGATCTATACGCTGTATTTTGGATACAACTGAAACTGACTCCATCGATGTAACCAGTGCTTGGAAGAAATTTTCTATTAAAGATATCCTTGAGTTGGTAAACTTATCTTTAAAAGAGGTGTCAACATTAAATAGATGCTGGAGAAAATTCTGGCCAGAGGTTGTTAAAAGCCATGAAATAGGAGTGCCAAAACGTGGATTCCAGGATATATTGGACCTTGCTCACTTGATTGAAGGTGAAGGTTTCGACGACATTTCAAATGATGATTCGCAAGAGTTGTTTGAAGATGAAGAAATTAATGACGAATCATTGCTTGAGATTGCTGTGAATGAAGCAAACAATTCGAAATCAGATGACAGCAGCTCTGAAGCAACCGATCCGATTAGTTTAACGATAGAAAAGCTCCATGAAGGATTCGCATATGCTGTAAGTGCTATAAAAAAGCTTTAAAAGCCACCAAACAATCGAAAATGACTGATTTTTTTGATAAGGAGCCACTAAAAAACAAAACAAGTTGAAACAAACTGGCTTAAACTATAAGTGACATCTAATGCATTTCAAATTTGATATGAATAGAAACATTTGATTTCCTTACTTTTTAACATTTTTAAGTTTCTATAAAGTTTAACCTGTTAATTAATTATATGAAGCAACTTTTTTAATTTAATACCAACTTTTAATTTTGAAAATATGAATGTTATGCACTTATTAAAGGCATATACATAATAACTTTTGGTTAATTTTGAACAAATGTGTGAAACTTTAATAAAAACAGACAAAATTTGAACAATACAAAAATTTTTTTTGCTGCCAATTTTGAATTTTGAGCACGTAACCCCTTATTTTGTACTGAATCCATGTTTCGCTTAACACGATTTCGCTTAACACGAGGACTTCTAGGAACGTAACCCCCGTGTTAAGCGAGGGCCAAGTGTACAAGCTGCTTGCAAATCAGTGTGCCGTTTTGGGAAATATTAGTGTTTTTAGGACTTTGAGGTCCCACAAGAGCTTTCAATCTGCAAGTCATAAATAGTTTGTAATTTCGTGATAAAATAAGAAAATAAATTTTGCTGAATTTGTGGACTTAAAAAAAATTACGGAGGTCACACGGATGGAAAATTTGTGAATTTATGAGTCTTACGGGACAGAACACATTCTTATTAATGCAGCCTGGATGGACGAAGTTACAGCCTGTTAGTCCCGAAAAATTCAATATAAATTAATGGTAAGACAACTAGATCAATAAACAAAATGTGTATAGGAATTATTAAAAGGCTACGTGATCTAACATTGACATTACATTATTAGTCAAGCAAATGCACAACAAGTGGCCGGGTGTGGCTTAGCGGCTAATGTGTGTGGAACATCTAATGAAATTTGTTTTCTTTGAAAAATACACACACCCGGGCACCTTTACTAGCTGTTGGCGCCAGCTTTGAAGTAACTTGCCTTGAAAAATCTTCTCAAACTGACGTTCGAATTCGGCGTTAAACTGTAGGTCCATTTTTCTGGAGCGAAAAATAGAAGCACACAAGCCAAGACATTGAGAGGAGTTCGGCTTTGGCCCCTTGGGCTGTGTCAAGCCAAATATTACTATTATATATCCAATTTTTTAGACAAATCGACCTAAAAGTCCCCAAAACCCGTATATTGGGGATTGGAGTGTTTTTGGCTTTCCTAAAATCCACAAAACCACACAAAAACGCATATTCAAGCTATAGTGAAATGCTTAGAGAAAGTAATAAGCCTTGTGCCAGGTGAACTCTTAACGCATAGTTGTCAAACGTGAATCAATACACAACCTTAGCTTTTTAAAAACCGCTGCTTTATGATCGCTACACTAGACCTTTTTATTGCATTCTAGTCCGTGGAAAAAAGTAATACTTCAAACCATACTTTCTTATTTTTCTGCAGTTTTAATAAAAGTCAATCTTTACCGGCTGCTATTTCATAACTATTTTGTGAACGTCTTCCAAAGAAATAAGTGCTTTGGGTTCATCTTCTTTTGTTAAGTAGACGTCCAAGCTTAAGCAGTAGTTGTCATGCATGTTTTGCCAGGTGTCAAATTTCAGAACAATGCACTGATGTGTATGCACAGGTGTATATCAATCAAATTAAAGATGAAGGCTGTCTCGAGTGCCTCCAGTTTTTCGAGTGGAAGTTGGTTGGAGAGGCAGGCACTGGCAATGCACTTTTACCAACAATTAAAAGCCAACTTAATTAATTTTCCACACTGTCCCGACACAATGGTACTGATGACGAGGCAACTGCAGCCTCTGCAATTTGATTTATTGATGCCCGGCCATGTGCAAGGGAGGTTCGCTCCTAATTTGGCACTTAAATGCAGCGACGTGCGTGGGCCGTGGGACTGAAGTTTGCCGTGTGTAGGCATATGCACACGTTTCTGCTGTTGCTAGTCCTTGCTAGAGAATTCCTATCACGCGCCGCAAAATGGCGTTACGTGTTTGCCGACGTCTTCGCTGTGGTCATGACGTTGGTGAGAGGTGGTAAGTGGGAAGTGTGTCCCTAGTGGATTATGCTTTCCTGTTCCAGACATATTCAATAATTGGCGCGCACTCGTCGCAGTTTGACGTGCTGCCGGAAGGTATACTGTAGGGGAAGATGGGGTGTTGTGATCATAGTAAGGTTTTTCGAACATAACTTAGCCAAAAATCAATATTTTTTCAATCTGTAAATTTTGTATTTTGGTTTAAAGATGCATGTAACTTTGCCCGTCATTAGTTTTTGAAAAAAATTGTGTGGTTTTTTCATATAGTTTTTGAAAAAAGTTGTTTTTTTTGACCTTTTAAAAATTTGTGGGGTGTTGTGAGCCACCCGTTTAAAAGTTAAAAATTCGTGTTTTAAGTAGTTATTCTTTATTAAATCAAAAAAATAATAATTTTTCTTATAATCTGAATAAAAAATAACAATGAAAAATCGGCAGCCGCCTTGTTTTCTTATATTTACGAGCACATTATGCTGGTGGCTGTTTTTTTGGTTGCCTTTGTTATACCCTTGCAGAGGGTATTATAAAATTGTCCGGATGTTTGTAACGCATTGAAGGAAGCATCTCCGACCACATAAAGTATATATATTCTTGATCAGCATGACGAGCTGAGTTGATTTAGCTTTGTCCGTCTGTCCGTCTGTCCTTCTGTCCGTCTGTTTCTATGCTATCTCCTCCGTCAGTTTTAAAGCTATCCTCACCAAACTTTGCACGAAGTCTTTTGGTACATATACGCTGCACATTTGTCGGAACTGGTTGGATCGGATGACTATAGTATATAGCTGTCATAGGAACGATCGGTCGAATAACTAGTCTTAGTGAGAAAAACTTTTTTGTTTTTAATGGAAACGCCTCCAAAGTACGTTTTTCTTAGTTTACTATCTTTCCCATGATTTCACTAGCTTTGGACGAAATATGATGACTATAGCATATTGCTGTCATAGGAACGATCGGTCAAAGAACTAGTTCTAGTGAGAAAAACTTTATTTTTTTAATGAAAACTTCCTTATCATTGGCTTACACTTACTTTTTATACTTTTACACAGTTCTACAAAGTTTGGTCGAAATCGAATGACTATAGCATATAGCTGCCATAGGAACGATCGGTTGAAAAACTAGTTCTAGTGAGAAAAACTTTTTTGTTTTTAATGAAAATGTCTTTATCATTGGCATACACTTATTTTATATTTTTTTACACAATTCTACAAAGTTTGGTCGAAATCGGATGACTATAGCATACAGCTCCCATAGGAACGAAAACGTCCTTTTTATTGGCGTACACTTATTGTATATACTTTGGACACATTTCTACAAAGTTTTATCAAAATCGGATGACTATAGCATATAGCTGCAGTATAAATGATCGGTCGAAAAAGAAGTTCTAGTGAGAAAAACTTTTTGTTTTAAATGGAATCGCCTCCAAATTTCGTAATTAACAGTGTATTATGCTTTTCCATGACCTAGTTGAATCGAAAACAGACATCTCTATAGTGCAGATCCTATAGAAAAGTAATGTCCAAAAAGTATTCTAAGAAAAACTTTTTTGGTTTTCAATGGAAGCTGCAATGGTATACAAAACTTCGGCCGAGCCGAAGTTAACTTTCCCCTATTTTTTTTTTAATGTTTTTTGTCCTCTTTGGATCGTTTTGCTTCTGTCTTTAAGCGTATCATTGCAATATTCAAAACCGACTTTTTTGCAGGGACAAAATCCGGTGGCTCCCCATACATCACTTTTTTTTTTTATTGGCGCCACAAACCCAAAACAAAATCTTTTTCAAAAATTCATATTTCGGTCAAAAAGGCAATTGATCAAAGATATTTCTGTCGTACTTAATTTTAGAATTTCAAAAAAAATTTTCAACTATATTCACAAGCCAAAAAAAATATTACAATAATATTTGAAAAAACAAGGAAGAATGTCGGTCAAGCCCGACTATATAATACTCTGTACCAACGAACATAAATTTTGATGCTGCAGTGGCAGCGGTAAACAGCGCTGTTAATGCGCTGCTGCAGCATACACTCTTTTTATCATATCTCGAGAACCGTTGATCCGATCTTTATGATTCTTTTGGGAAATCGATAAATAATTTTGATTAGAGTATATGTCCAAAAGGTTCGAACCTTTTATCTATTAAACTGTGGGAGATATGACGTTTTTCTCAAATTGCAGGGGCGGGAGGGGGCGTGGCCAAAATTGAAAATAAGCTTGATCTGCCTGCAGATAGAAGAAGCATATGTCCCATACATGTGAAACCTCTATCTCTTACCATCTCTGAGATCTGTGCGTTCATACGGACAGACAGTCGGACAAGGCTATATCGACTCGGCTGTTGATGCTGATCGAGAATATATATACTTTATGGGGTCGGAGATGCTTCCTTCTGGCTGTTACATACTTTTGCACAAACTTATTATAATCTATGTAACTTTGGTACAGATTATAATTCCTCTATGTACCTTTGGTACAGATTATAAAAATCGAGTTCTCGTTCACCAACTTAAAGCACGTGTTGACTGATCGGTTGCTGGTCAAAAGTAAGGTAATAAGAAGAGAGAATCTTGACATAAACAAAAAGCTGTAATTTATTTTAGCTATTCAGGTGGCTCACAACACCCGATGGCTCAGAACACCCTATCTTCCCCTACTAAATTGTCACCTTTTCGAGGCGACTACCAAATTTGTGTGAAAATTGATTCAGAGCGGATAATAAACTTGTACTTGATTGAGCCAGCCCGCTATAAGTTTATGTAAGCAATTTTTATTTGTTTTGTCATATATATTGAAACTAGCTTATTCGCCAAGCCCAGAGTCCTTCCTAGAAATTTAATACCTCCAAAAAATGATTTAATAAAAGCCTTTTTTTTAATATAATGTGAAAAAGGACTTGCGGAACTCAATCCGCTAGCAAATTTTAAGAAGGTTAACCAAGTCTGGAATGGGAAAAGTATGCTAGCTGGCTGGAAAAGTTATATCTAGTAAGAGAGATATACAGCCTTGCTCCCATTTTCACCTTACTTTTACGATTTGGGCATGTAAACATTATGAATTACACTTTCAAATTGTTTAAGCATATACGTAAGTGACATAAAGTTCTTTGGTAACTAGATAAAGTCCAATAAAATTGTACAAATTTAAATCACGGCAATCACAGTTACCGTTTTCAATTCGTAAAATATTTTCAAATTTTGTAGTCTACATCTAGTAGCCACAGATACAAGTGCCATTTTCCATATAAAGCAACGAGTATTTGTTGTAATTTCAAATGTTCACGTGCTAAAATCGCAAAAGTAAGGTGAAAATGAGAGCTCGCTGATATTCCATATAGGGTGAGGCAAGCAGACGGCCTGTTGGTCACCTACCGTTTATCCACAGGTCTGACGGATGTCTCCTATTGAGCCGTCTCCAAGTCCGAGTTGTCGCTAACTCATTAGCGAGACGGTTTGTGAGGGACAGCAAGCGGTCTCTATATCTGCTGGTGTGGCGGTTGATTTGAGAGCAAACTGGCAGGTCTTTGTAGATGGTGGTGTTCCGCACGCACCAGGGAGCATACACTCTGAAAAAAACGGTTGCCAGCGTTCTAAATGAAACGGGATTAAATTTAACCCGTTTTGTTTTTAAATCTTATAAGGTTTACTTAAATTGAGTACGAAACATACCAAAATCGAAAAACGAGTGCTATTATTATTGATATGAGAGCAAATGTTCTTGAATCAAGAACATTTTGTACTTACAGTAAGTTCAAGCACAAAGTATATTAGATTGAGTACAAAATTGACTTATAATGCTAGCTCCGAAAAGTGTGCAACGGAAAATGCAAATTCTTTTTCAGCGAGTATGTTCTTAAAATTCCCAACTGATTCTTACTCCTTTCTTATGGAGTGATAACTTATTTCTGACCTACATTAGTTCTACCAAATAGGTTTATTTATGGCCCTTGGATATTTCCAGCCTTCTTTGGTTCAATACAAAGAACTCGTTTTAGGAGAACTTAGGAATGGGCTGAAACCAAGAACATTTTGTACTAGTTTGAAATGCTCATTTTTCCTTTTTATAATATTTTTGGGCTGACTTTAGAAATTACTGGAATTTGAGGAAAAACATTTTGTACTTATTTTGAGGGTTAATCCGGCTTGACCTAAGGCCATTTCAGCCTAAAAGTATGATCAAAAATATTTAAAAATAATTCGAAATGTACTTAATATATCCCGAAACAGTCTAAAGTCAAGTATTTTGGGATTGAAAAATTCTTACTTGATCCAAGAATTTTGTACTTGGATTAAGTATTTTCGTACTTACCGTACTATCGACTCCATTTGTACTTAATTCAAATACAAAATTATCGGTTTTTTTTTCTGAGTGTAGAGTGTTCTGCGTAAGATCTTGATGTGCATCGTCTTGACCCTTTTAATGGAAGTGTCGCAGACTGTACCCCAGAGGCAGATACCCCAGGTCCAATTCGGGATGATTATTGATTTGATTAATATAGTCTTTGCGCGTAGTGAGAGCCATGATCTTGCTCTAAGGAGCCAGTCTCATTTGTTAGCCTTGGCTTAAGTGGCAGCCACAGCTCGCCTAATGTGGTCAGACCAAGTAAGTTTCCTAACCAGTGTTATGCCAGTCTGTCTGTCTAGACTAGAGTGTTATACTAGAGAGTGTTATACTACCTGACTAGAGTGCTTATATGGAATGACTGAGTCGTTCAGCTTAAGCCTAGGAGTGTTGGCTCTCTTTTTTGTGAAGGTGCAGCGCTGGGTTTTTTCCGAATTGACTGCAATGTTCCTGCGGGATGCCCAAGCTCTATAGCCTTCCAATTTAATAAAAGGCATTCAAAATAATCACAGAATCATCTGCAAAGCCTGTTAGCAGATAATACTAGTCTACATTTCAAATTTGTTTACTCTAGCTCTTCTAGACTCGGAGATCTATATAGTATAGCTGACAGAAAAGTAGCGACAGAAATCTAGTCTTAGCTAAAAAAAAATTTTTTTGTTTTCAATGGAAATGTCCTCAAAATTGGCTTGTATTAGTTTTATATGCTCCCGCACAATTCTAACAAGTAAGGGAGCTGCAGTCGAGTGCCCCGACTACAAAATACCCTGTTCCCTTGATTTCGTGTGTTTTTTCTTTACATACACACACACTCACACATACACACACTCCAACATACACACAAACGCATGGCATGCGGCCGCGCGCGATAAGTGATAATGCAAGACCCTCCCTCTCTCCCACATGCAAAATTGATTCGTATATAACTTCGGTGTTTATTGTCCGATCTTATTGATCTTTTCAGAATATATAGATATTGGGCCTTACTTGATATGTGTAAATGCTTGGAAGGTCTATCTTAAAAATTGTGGCTCTGACAGTTTTTTGCGCTTAAAGGGGGGAGGGGGAGGAATTTTCCAAATCTGAAACAAACTCGTTTTGAATCGGGTATACACCTATCTACATGCAAAAATTTGTGGCTCTAGCTCTTATAGTCTCTGAGAAACACGCGTTCATACGGACAGACAGACAGACAGACAGACGGACAGACAGACGGACGGACAGACGGACAGGGCTAAATCGACTCGGCTGTTGGTGCTGATCAAGAATATATATACTTTCTTCTTCTTTGGCCATCACAACCGTTTTACGGTCTCGGCCGCTGCCACTAATGCCCGCCACTCGCCTCTGTCCCGAGCGACATTCCACCAGAAGGACACTCCCAGTTTCGCAATGTCTCCCTGCACCTGGTCACGCCATCTCCTCTTTGGTCGACCAGGCGGAGGAGTGCCTCCCAACTCTATCGCATGCCGATTGTACACACGCTTTGCTGGAGCGTTATCATCCATACGGGTAACATGTCCTATCCAGCGCAAGCGCTGTTGTTTTATGCGCTTGACTAGGTCAGTGTCCCCATAGAGCTCATACAGTTCGCGATTCATTCGGATGCGAAATTCGCCGCCAACGTTTAGAGGTCCATAAATCCTCCGAAGAACTTTTCTCTCGAACACGCCAATTGCCGCCTCATCCTCTTTTGTCATTGTCCATGCTTCTGCGCCGTATAGCAGGACTGGGATGATAAGCGACTTGTATAGCGCAATTTTCGTTTTCCGAGAGAGGTCTCTGCTCTTGAACTCCTTATTGAGCCCGTAATAACATCGGTTTGCAAGCGTAGTTCTTCTTCGGATTTCCAGACTGGTGTTGTTGTCGCTGGTAATCGTCGTCCCGAGGTAGACAAATTCCTTAACAACCTTGAAGTTGTAGTCTCCCATTGCAACAGATTGTCCAAGCGTAGACTCACTGCGCGTTGATTGTAGGTACTTCGTCTTATCCTCATTTACCGCTAAGCCCATAAGTTTTGACTGCTTCTCTATCTCTGAGAACGCCTTTTTTACCACAGATTCGCTTTTGCCGATGATGTCAATATCATCGGCATATGCAAGTAGCATGTTATCTCTGGTAAAGATGGTGCCCGTTCTGTTAGCATTTGGGCACTGGCGCAGTATGTACTCCATCAGTAGATTAAAGAAGTCGCACGATAAGGTATCACCCTGCCTAAAACCTCTTTTGGTATCGAAAGGCTCGGAGCGGTCTTTACCTATTTTGACGGAGCTTTGTGTGCTTCTCAACGTCATCATGCAAAGTCGAACGTACTTTGCTGGAATACCAAAGGTAGACAGGGCTTCAAAGAACTTTGACCTTATCGGCGTGTCAAAGGCGGCTTTGTAGTCAACAAAAAGGTGGTGGGTGTCGATACATCTTTCTTGGGTCTTCTCCAGGATTTGTCGCAATGTGAATATCTGGTCCGTGGTGGATTTGCCAGGTCTAAAGCCACACTGATAAGGTTCAATCAGTTCACTTATTCTCGGCTTTAAACGTTCACATAGGATGCATGATAGAACCTTATATGCGATGGGAAGCAGACTGATCCCGCGGTAATTGGCGCAAACCGCAGGGTCTCCTTTTTTAAATATTGGATAGAGTACACTTAGGTTCCAATCTTCGGGCATGCTTTCTTCGGACCATACTCTGCATAGGAGTTGGTGCATGCACCTTACCAGCTCCTCACCGCCAGCCTTGAACAATTCAGCAGGCAGCTCATCAGCGCCAGCAGATTTGTTATTTTTTAGCCTTTTTATGGCTAACAAGACTTCATTATGGTCCGGTGGATCTATCTCTATGTTATCGATTGGTGGTGTCGCTACTTCCCCAGAGGCGGCATTGTGTTCGTCATCACCTCCCAGCAGGTTAGAGAAATAGCTTCTCCATTTGTCTAGTGCCACTTCCGGATTTCTGACCAGATTTCCGTGCTCGTCCTTCAAAAGTGTGACTCTGGGCTTAAAACCTTCGGTTAGTTGCCTAATCTTTTGATAGAATTTTCGAGTCTCACTCCTTCCGAACAGCACTTCGACTTCCTCCCTCATGCGCTTTTCCTGCTCATTTTTCTTCCTTCTGAAAAGGCGCTTCTCCTCTCTCCTTTTCTCCCGGTATCTCTCATTAACAGCCCGCGTTGCTCCCGACTGCAGAGTTCTCCTGTAGGCAGCGTCTTTCTCTGCAGTAGCGCGGCGGCACTCATCATCGTTTCATGACTGTTTTCGGGAGTTTTCGGCGAATCCGAGAATCTCCTTGGCAGCTGTACTCATAGAGTGTGAAATATGCTTCCACTGTTCGTCAACACCAGGAGGGCCAGGTGGGGTTTCCCTGAGCAGCTGGGTGAGTTTTGCTGAGTAGGCTTGGGATGTCCGTTGCGATTGCAGCTTCTCAACGTTCAGCTTTCGGCGTGTATTAGACTGTGCGGCATGAGCCACACTGAGCCGTGTGCGTACTTTGGCTGCAACAAGGTAGTGATCCGAGTCAATATTGGCTCCTCGGCGCACACGTACGTCTAGAACACTCGAAGAGTGCCGTCCGTCTATTGCAAAGTGATCAATCTGGCTTCGTATTGATTGACCAGGGGACGTCCAGGTCGCCTTGTGGTCGTTGCGGTGTTCAAATCTGGTGCTACTAATGACCATGTTCCGGCCCGAAGCGAAGTCAATTAGCCTCTTACCATTTCCGTTGGAATCATCGTGTAGGCTAAATCGGCCGATAGTCGGGCGATAAACTTCTTCTCTCCCGATTTGTGCGTTAAAATCGCCTAGCACGATCTTGATGTCGTGATCGGGGCAGCGCTCATATAGGTCTTCTAGGCGCTCATAGAATTCGTCTTTTTCCGAATCGTTCTTTTCTTCTGTCGGGGCGTGCGCACAGATAAGACTAATATTAAAATACTTTGCCTTAAGTCTGAGTGCGGCAAGTCGCTTGTCAACTGGTGTAAAGCTGATGACAGAGCGGCACAGTCTTTTTGTTGACTGCAAAGCCGCAACCAAACTCGTGCTTTGAATCATGTCCACTGTAGTAGATCTCCCATTGGGCGTTGGTTTCGGATGTTATCCTCCTACACCCCTGTCCAGTCCATCTTATTTCCTGAAGTGCGGTAATGTCCGCCGAATGTTCCTCGAGGACATCCACCAGCTTGGAATCCGCGCGCTCTCTATTGAGGGTGCGTACATTCCAGGTGCATATCCTCAAATCGTGGTCCTTAAAACGTTTGCGTGGGTCGTCGTCGGGGGGGTCCGTATCCGAGGCATTGTGTTAGTTTTCATTGGCGGGTGGGGATACGCCTATCGGGTGCCAAGCCCGATGCGACGCCCCCTGTTTGACCCCAGGGAGAGGGCGCCGCTCACGTTAGCCAGCAGCTTTGCGGGTGCATTGCTCTGTTACCAGGGGTTACCACGGGGAGGTGTGAGTCGACTTGGGACGCAGTAAGCCAGGATCGCGCTGGGTTTTCCATGTTAAACCGATCAGCAACTTTACCTCACTACATACGCCCCCTTAACCACAGGAGAGTTCCTGTCTTCCGGAGAAGCCCTATATATATACTTTATAGGGTCGCAAATGTTTCCTTCTATCTGTTACATACTTTTGCACAACTTTATTATCCCCCTTTTCCCATTTTCAATGGGAACAGGGTATAAAAACGAAATGGATTAAAATAAACAGCGAAGAGTTTTGTTGGCTTGCAATTCAACTATAGTTGCAACAGTCGCTCTACAAAAGTTGCAAGAAGCGGTTGTGAAGACCACCAACAAAAGAAAGTGTTGGGTTAACCCTTACTTGCAGAAAAGATCCAAGAGGGGCAGTTTTGCTACAGTCGTAAGTATTTGTGTCTATAAATCAGGGGCCGGCAGCTTGCTATCTCGCGTATATAGGAAAATTCTCAAAGCAGCGCTGCTCAAACACGCATAGTATAATCTGTATAAGCGCCGCTGCGTTGCTTGCTTTCCTACGACGCGACGCAGTCGTTGCTACTGAAATTGAGAGCAATTTTTGAGCTGCTCTCACACACACCAATGCATTGCAATGCAAAAATGTAAATGTATTTTTTGCCTCCCTCTGCTATAAATGCATGAAGTGCAATTAATGCTTGTACATTAAATAGGTCGAAAGCATGGTACCATTGTAGTCACGATGAAAGTATAAATTGTTGATTTGACCGGAGATTATCATGACCCAACAAGGTAACACCTCCCAAACAGTCCAACATCGTGAAAAATATATGTAAAAATATATGTGACTATATCAGTGGCGGGCGCGAGCCAGACTCGCGAGTCTGGGAGTTATTCTGCCGGTGCTCTGCCGCGACACCGACAGTGTAAACGGTCGTGTGGCGTCGGCAAGCGTCTTCGGTTTAACTCGTGCGCGGTGTTTTGTTCGCTTCGCGGAATTTCGACAACGAAGCGCAAACGAAAATCAAATCAGTTGCTGTTCAGCCGCCAACGAAGCAAGGTCTCGCTGCGCAATTTACTGACAAAAATGTTTTTGGAAGAGTGGAAAGATGAATTTTTCTTTATTGAAAATATTGATGGGGATGCGGAATGTTTCCTTTTTTCTTGTTATTTAGTAATTAATTATTATTTGTTGTTTGAATTGTTGGTATTTAGTATCTAATTATCAATTTGTTAAATCTGATGCTAAAATTTGCTTTCTTATTTATGGAATTAGTTATTAAGTAACTAATTATTTCATCATTAATATATTTAGCAAGACGCAAATCATTTTGTTAAGTTTGAAGTTTCCTTTTTGTTGGCGCAGTGCAAAGCATTAAAACGTAACTTACAAAGCCAACTTCGCTTTTTTCTTACGCACACAAATGCAAGTCTTACATGTCATTGTATTTGTGTGCCCGCCACTGGACTATATAAAAGTATATTTAAATTTTCCACCTAACATTCGGAAAGTATACTTTTCGGGGCTTTTATGTTAACTGAAAAGTTATGAATATGCGAGAATCTTCGCGACGCTATCGGAATTAACAAGTTTATAGAAAATCAGATGGTCCATTCGCAAGCTATTTCATGTTAAGTGAGCAAAATGAGCACAAAACGGTTTTTGGGCCATATCTTCAGATTTTGTGGGTCCCCGAGGAAATCCAAGTATGAGGAAGTGTTATATGCGATCTGCTCTACAGCGTACGCTAAGTCATTTCCCGGGTTTTTGCACTTTTGTGAAATTTGTAGCACTGTGTAATTAGTATTTGTTTTTTTAAAATGATTTTCTTAATAAAAAATAATTTTTTTTTTAAATCTTGCTTTAATTATATCTCTAAAACTGGACTGAACGGCAGCGAACCCTTTTTTTGCTCATAGCTAGACTTGACCAATCCCTTTATGTCCAGAAGGAACGAACCTTCGATCTATAAAACTGTCGGGCACGCTGCAAGCATCCGCAGCCCCTACAGAGTAATAGTCAAGAATCTATAGTTTAGTAAAATGGGGTAGGTATGCACAACTCAATTGCTTTGATATAATTTCAACATAATTTAAATAGTAGTTCTTACTTAATCTTCTTCTTTGGCCCGATATGTTTATCACCTCCGCTTAACGGTCTCGGCCGTTATGCTGCTATTAATGTCCGTCAGTCGCCTCAGTTTTGTGCTGGCTGGCACATGTTGTCTTAAAGCACCTGGTCTTTCCATCTCAGTTTCGTTCGTCTCCTCCTGCCCTTTCTCCCAAAGTCTTTTGCATTGTTATAATGGGTACCATGACCGACGCACCAATTGTTGACATCAACCTAATATTTATTGGATTCCTGAAAAGCTTCGCGTCAGGGAAATGCTTTTAATTTTTTTTTGTATTTAGCAAACGGAAGCTATTATTTAGAGCAGGGTTTGCCAAGAAGACCGAAAAAGTTTAATTGAGGATAGTGAGTGCGGAAACCATTCGGCCCATTCGTAGTCAAATTCATTAAATTTGTATGTAATTTTCGCGAGGTTTTTTGATATTAAGCAGAAATGAATTAGTTGAAAATTATTTGAATCTAGTACTGCCTGAATGTTAATATTGTACATTTGCTTGACATTTAATGTAAGATCCATATTGGAATACGTAGGCTTTTAATAGATCCTATACACATTTTGCGTATTAATCTAGTTGTCCTGCCATAAATTTTAATTCATTTTTCGGGATTAACACGCTGTAAGTTTGCTGATGCTGCTCGCTTGATTTTTTAGGTCTGCATTGATATGTGTTCTGTCGCATAAGACTCACAAACGCAGATATTTTTGCTTAATGTGAACTCCATAATTTTTTCTAAGCGAAAAAATATGCAAAACATATTTTCCGCCATATTTTCAACCATGGAAATTTTTCTGTGTTGGCATATTTATTCATTTTAAAACAATGAGACATTGCCTTAAAAAAGACTGTACCAACACACAGCTTTGTTAGGTTGTTTGTCGAGAAAAAATAATGGGTTCCGCACATGTTACACCATCCTCAAATTTTGTACGCTTTTGTCGGAACGGGGATCGGATGATATTTAAAAGTGAAAAATTTTTTAATGGAGGGTTTATCTTATGACATAGTGGAGGTGATGGTTGTTTGTTTAGTGGGGTCCTTTGTAATCCAAGGGGGGGGTGGTTTGACGTCCTTGGCCTTTTTCTTAATCTACAAAGGGTCGACGGATGATTGGCGGCGGTCGCGTCGTGAGAACTTGTTGGTTTTTATCATTATTATATTGAAAATGGGAAAATGGGGATAATGAAGCTGTGCAAAAGTATGTAACAGGTAGAAGGAAGCATTTGCGACCCTATAAAGTATATATATTATTGATCAGCATCAACAGCCAAGTCGATATAGCCATGTCCGTCTATCCGTCCGTCTGTCCGTCAGTCTGTCTGTCTGTCCGTCTGTCCGTATGAACGCGTCGATCTTAGAGACTATAAGAGCTAGAGCCGTCCGTCTGTTCGTCTGTCCGTATGAACGCGTCGATCTCAGAGACTATAAGAGCTAGAGCCACAAATTTCAAGCAGGTAGGTGTATACCCGATTCAAATCGAGTTTGTTTGGAAAATTCCTTTCCCTCCCCCCTTTAAGCGCAAAAAGCTGTCACAGCCACAATTTTTAAGATACACCTCCCAACTTTATATATATCAAGTAAGGCCCAATTTCTATCTATTCTGATAAAATCAATAAGATCGGACAAAAAACAATGAATTTATATACGAATCAATTTTGCTTGTGGGAGAGAGGGGGGCCTTGCATTGTCAGTTACCGCGATTGCGCGTGAGTGTGTGCGTATGTTAGAGTGTGTGTATGTGTGAGTGTGTATATGTGTATGAAAACAGAAGAAGTCAAGGGAATACGGTATTTTGTAGTCGGGGCACTCGACTACAGCTCCCTTATTTGTTTATAATAAGAACTGTGAAGCTCTTCAAAATAGGCATTAACCTCGGACTCCACCTCTTCATTGTTGCCAAATCTTTTTCCTCCGAGCCATTTATTCAATTTTGGAAATAAGAAATAATCAGAGGGAAATAATCAGAGCTGGCGAATAAGGGGCGTGAGGTAGCAATTCAAATTTTAATTCATTAATTTAAGCCATTGCAACGGCAGAGGTGTGAACCGGCGCATTGTCATGATGGCACCCATGTTGCGCATAACTTTTTCATATCCAATTTTTCGGTCAATATGCGATGTACAGCAAATGCCTACACATTCAGTTAACTCACGAACTTTCAATCGCCGGTCACTCAATACACATTTTTTAATTTTGGCCACCATTTCTGAAGTGGTCACCTCATTTGGACGCCCATTACGATGTTCATCTTCGCAGCTCAAACGACCTCGCTTAAACTCAGTCACCCAATATTTTATTGTTGTAAACAAGGGAGCAGAATTACGTAAGGTAGAATCCATCTCCTTTTTAATATTGGTTGGACTAAGACCTTTTATATGAAAGTATTGTATCACATAACGATGACCAATTTTGTCCATGTTTGCAAATCAATAACAAGCGTTCTCTATTAAAATCGACCAAAAAAAAACTGTGCAAGGTAAAGGCACCAAACTTCAAACTTAAGCTTTTAATAGTCGATATTTCCCCTTTTTAATATTTTTCGTGAACATTTTCGAACACTACTGTGCTAGGTCGGTCATTTCTGGGACGGCCCTCGAATCTTCACTCATTTTGTTTGCAAAAACGGATAAAAAGGGCGGTTTGGGGTGAAGGCGTGGCCGAATCGTCAATAAATTTTTTCCGAAATTATATTTTGATCTAAGCACTATTCGTGCCAAATTTGAATAAAATATATTAATATTTAGACTTTATGCCAAAAAAATCGAAAAATTTCCCACTGTGCATTGGCAAGCTCAGGCGCCGCTTCTCTAACGGTCTCTCCCAATGCCTTGAGTGTGATTCTGTTCTAGCCTTTGCTTTTTGCTTTGTTTTACTTTTGCTCTAATTGACATGTTCGCGGGTGCAGCTTAATTTTTTCGCAGTGGCGCATTCTTGTTATCAGTCCCTCAAAACGCAGCCAACGGAAGCTTAACGCAAAAAGGGAAAACACGGTAGAAGAACCGGTTCGTTTGCTTCAAGGTCGCTGAAGGAATGGTCGGGGCAGGAAGGGGGGATGCTGCGCTTAGCAACAAGTGTTTCGTTTTTGACTCTGCCGGCTGAAATAAAGAAAAGGAACGTAGGTAAGTGTAAAGTAACAGCTGCCTGAATTGACATGGGCGTAGCCAAGTAAAGCACGGAGCAGCTATATGAATGCAAAAGGAATCCCAAAAGAACTAATGTATGATTCGCTTAAAAGTATAAATATTTATACCCTTGCAGAGGGTATTATAAAGTTGTCCAGATGTTTGTAACGCCTAGAAGGAAGCATCTCCGACCACATAAGTATTTGTATTCTTGATCAGCATGACGAGCTGAGTTGATTTAGCACTGTCCGTCCGTCTGTCCGTCCGTCTGTCCGTCTGTTGCTATGCTATCTCCTCCGTCAGTTTAAGCGCTATCATCACCAAGCTTTGCACGAAGTCTTTTGGTACAAATACGCTGCATATTTTTCGGAACCTCCCGGATCGGATGACTATAGCATATATTATTTAAAATGCTTTAAGCATTGTCTATATTTTTTAAAATGCTGCGTGGAACAAAAATCCTTTGAGGTACATTGGTTAAATTTACTCAGCCTTTTAATTAACCTATCATATAGGAGACGCTCAGTTGATTGGACACATATATTAAATATGTAACATTTTTTCCATTGGAAAATAAAAAAATAATAAAAAAATAGGGGAAAGTTAACTTCGGCTCGGCCGAAGTTTTGTATACCCTTGCAGCTTCCATTGAAATGTAAAAAGTTTTACTAAGACTACTTTTTTGACCTTATTTTTCTAAGGGATCCATATTATATAGATGTCTGATTTCGACCAAACCTGGAAATTATGGATAAGCATAATACACTTTTAATTACGAAATTTGGAGGCGATCCCATTTAAAACAAAAAAGCTTTTCTCACTAGAACTTCTTTTTCGACCGATCATTCATACTGCAGCTATATGCTATAGTCATCCGATTTTGATTAAACTTTGTAGAAATGTGTTAAAGTATATAAATTAAGAATATGCCATAGGAACGATCGGTCGAAAAACTAGTCTTAGTGAGAAAAACTTTTTTGTTATTAATGGAAACTTCCCTTACGTTGGCATATATTTATATTATAGACTTTTACACAATTCTACAAAATTTTGTGAAAATCGGATGGCTATAGCATATAGCTGCAGTACGAATGATCGGTCGAAAAAGAAGTTCTAGAGAGAAAAACTTTTTTGTTTTAATTGGGATCGCCTCCAAATTTCATAATTAACAATTTGTTATGCTTTTCCATGGTTGCTCTAAGTTTGTTCGAAATCTGACTTCTATATACTATAGCTGCCAAAGAAAATGAAAGGTCCGAAAAGTAGTCTTATTTAGAAAAACAAAACTTCAGCTGAGCCGAAGTGAACTTTCCACTATTTTTTTAATTTGTATATAATTATTCAGAAATGATTCTAGACCATTGAGTTTTTATTTATTCCTCAAAAATAACACAGTTCAACAAATATTGGGTCCATGCGGGCCGGGGAATGAAATTGAGACCGTTCGTTAGAGTTTATCAAGCTGAACACAAGTCAGGTTTCAGAATTTCTCTAGTACGTCAAGTTATTGAGAAATCAAAGGTCAAAGTTGTTAAAAGTGTTTAAAATGGTACTTTTCAAAAATTGATTAAAAAGCCATCTTGAACTGAATGATGCGCTTGATAATTTAGATGCATAGAGGGAGCTATAATCTTTGGACGGCAATAAACCAAATTCCTTGTTGTTGGTCGAGGATCCATAAATAAATGAAAAAATAAGTACAATTTATATTTTTTCCTTACAAACATCCTAAAATAGCTGTGTGTCAGTGGGATATTTTTAAAAACATATTTGGACGGGAAATTTCAGTTACCTCTTTTGTATTCCCAATGCTGGGAATTCCAACTTGAGAATTACATGCGGTCATATAAGCTGCAAAATGTCAGAAATATTTTGTTGAATACTTAAAGGCAATTCAGTATAAGTAGAATTTTATTAGCCTGACGACCAGCATGTGCGATAGTGCAACTGGTTGATTCAGCATCCCAATCGTGCTCAAGTCCAAAGGTTCCGAGTTCCTGTCCCCCACAGAGTAAGTAAAACATTTTTAGACATTCATTAAATTTATAGGGGAAGATGGGGGTGTTGTGATCATTGTAAGGTTTTTCGTACATAACTTCGCCAGAAATCAATATTTTTTCATTCTGTAATTTTGTATTTTAGTTAAAAGATGCATGTAACTTTGCTTATCATTAGTTTTTGGAAAAAAGTTGTGTGGTTTTTTCATATAATTTTGGAAAAAAAGTGATTTTTGTGAGCCACCCGTATAAAAGTTAAAAATTCTTGTTTTTTTGGTAGTTATTCTTTATTAAATCAAAATAATAATAATTTTGCTTATAATCTGAATAAAATATACCAATGAACAATCGGCAGCCGCCTTGTTTCTTATATTTACGAGCACGTTATGCTGGTGGCAGTTTTTTTGTTTGCCTTTTTTTTAATGTTTTTTATCCTCTTTGGAGCGTTTTGCTTTTGCCTTTTAGCGTATCATTGTAAAATTCTATTCGGAAGTCAAGCCCAATTTTTTTGTAGGGACAAATTCCCGTGGCTCACAACACGAATTCATATTTCGGTCAAAAAGGTAATTGATCAAAGATATTTCTGTCATTCTTTCTTTTTGGATTTCAAAAAAAAATTTGAACTATATTCACAAGCCAAAAAAAACAAAATTCAATAATATTTGAAAAAATCGAGTTCTGGTTCACCAACTTAAAGCACGTTTTGACTGATCGGTTGCTGTTCAAAAGTAAGGTAGCTGTAATTTATTTTTAGCTTGGGGCCAATATTCAGGTGGCTCACAACACCCCATGGCTCAGATCACCCCATCTTCCCTTCCATCCAAACCTAATAGAATTCTTCTGATTTTGGTTTCATTACAAAATAAATTGAATCTAGATTGGTTGACAAAATTTAAAAATAAAAAAAAACTTTCAGAGCCACAATTCTTTAGTTATATATGTCAAGTAAGGCCCAATATCTATCTATTCTGAAAAATCAATAAGATCGGACAAAAAACAACGAAGTTATATACGAATCAATTTTGCTTGTTGGGAGAGAGAGGGTCTTACATTGTCAGTTACCGCGTGCGCGCGTCCGTGTGTGCGTATGTGAGAGTGTGTTTGTGTATGTGTGAGTCTGTGTGTATGTGTATGAAAACACAAGAAGTCAAGGGAACAGGGTATTTAATAGTCGGGGCACTCGACTACAGCTCTTGCCTTAACTTCTCATTTTTTGGGTGCTTTCCGCTTTTCTCCGGTCGCTTTGGCTGCTCTTCCCCGGGTGCGGCGGTTGGGGCCGGCTCCGGGGCGCGGGCCGCGTGCCCCGGCTCCCGCCCGCCGCTCCCCCCCCCGCCGCTCCTCCCCCCCCCTTCCCCGCCCCTCGCCGCTCCTCTCCCCTCTCTGTGCAGTTGTTATAGGCGGGTTTTGTGTCGGAGGCGTGCGAGTGTTTCCTTTACGTTTATTTGGCAAATCAAAAAGTGTGGGGAGTGGGGACTTGACGAACTGACTAAACCGCGGGGGAGAGGAAGAGGGGGGGGGAAGGAGGAAGGGGGTGGAAGGATGGAAGGAAGGGGCGGGGGGGAGGGGGGGGGCTGTGTGGGAGTGTGGTTGGGGAGCGGGCGCTAAACAAACTTGCAATAGGTATTCAATTTTCATTTAATAATGTAAAACTTCAACACAGCAGCCCCACTACCCCAGCTGAAGATTGTGGCTACGCCCCTGTGAAATGATCCCTCGCCTGTTCGAATGATAAAAACAAATCGAAGGGGCAGAGCAGCCAGGGAGTCGAAAAAGCGGCTTATCGTTCAATTCTCTTCCCCCTCTAAAGCTATGCATGAATTTCCCGTTGTTGCTTACGCCAGTGGTAAAAACGAAATGCCTATGATGCTATGTATGATTTGACACTGTCCGACTAACAAACTTTTTGCAACTGGGGTATCTTGCTCGAAAAGAGACAAAAGAAAATAAACGAAACGATAACCAAGACGCAGGCTATTCTACTTGCTAGCTAATTGAACAGATCGAACGTGGCCTCAGCCACCGCTGCGCCGCTGCCGGGCACATCAGTTGAAATCGAATCGTTGTCGGGAACGCAACGCGTTCATCACACACACGAAAGTGAGCAAAAAAATAACACCAAACTTAAGGGCGAAGCACGGGAAAATATAAATCACTTAAACAACCGAACGACATTGACATTCAGCGGGTTTTAATTACCCAGCCGTTAAACGGAAGAACCCCAAACCAACGGGGGTCAAGTGCTCTCAATTGAAAGTGTCAGGTCGCAGTATGTGGCGGCTGCTACTACAGCTTTTCTTGTGTTCAGTTCTGGCCAGATCGGCTACAATATGCGGTTCATTGGAGTTGAAGCAACTCTCCGACTTTCTGAAGCTACAGAATTGCACCCACGTGGTGGGTCATGTGCGCATTGCCCTCATCGAGCTGCCCGGCAATGTGAGTCTGGATCAATTGCAAAGCGAGGTAACCGAGATATCTGACTATCTGATGGTGTACCGCTGCAATGGACTCCTCACACTGGAATCGGTATTCCCCAAGTTGCGATTGATTCGAGGTCAGGCCTTGTTGTTCGATCAGTATGCTTTGACAGTCTATGAGAACCGCAATCTGAGGGAATTAGGTTTGGTGCAATTGCTGCGTGTACAAAATGGCTTTATCAGAGTCGAAGGTAATCCCATGCTGTGCTTTGTGGAGACGGTGGATTGGATGTATTTGCTGGGTAATGGAACAATTCAGCATTTCTCACTGAAGGTAAATAAGTAAAGGACTTCTGGAATCTTTTGTAGGTGTACGTCCTATTTTGGGTTTACTTATTTATATAAAAAGCTTTTTTATACCCTTGCAGAGGGTATTATAAAATTGTCCGGATGTTTGTAACGCATAGAAGGAAGCATCTCCGACCACATAAAGTATATATATTCTTGATCAGCATGACGAGCTGAGTTGATTTAGCTTTGTCCGTCTGTCCGTCTGTCCTTCTGTCCGTCTGTCCGTCTGTTTCTATGCTATCTCCTCCGTCAGTTTTGAAGCTATCCTCACCAAACTTTGCACGAAGTCTTTTGGTACAAATACGCTGCACATTTGTCGGAACCGGCCGGATCGGATGACTATAGCATATAGCTGCCATAGGAACGATCGGTTGAAAAACTAGTCTTAAAGAGAAAAACTTTTTTGTTTTTAATGGAAACGCCTTTAAACTACGTATCTCTTAGTTTACTATCCTTTCCCATGATTTCACTAAGTTTGGTCGAAATCGGATGACTATAGCATATAGCTGCCATACGAACGATCGGTCGAAAAACTAGTTCTAGTGAGAAAAACTTTTTTGTTTTTATTGAAAACGTTCTTATCATTGGCATACACTTATTTTATATACTTTTACACAATTCTACAAAGTTTGGTCAAAATCAGATGACTATAGCATATAGCTCCCATAGGAACGATCGATCGAAAAACTAGTTCTAGTGAGAAAAACTTTTTTGTTTTGAATGAAAACGTCCTTATCATTGGCATACGCTTATTTTATATACTTCTACACAATTCTACAAAGTTTGGTCGAAATCGGATGACTATAGCATATAGCTGCCATAGAAACGATCGGTCGAAAAACTAGTTCTAGTGGGAAAAACTTTTTTGTTTTCAATGAAAACGTCCTTATCATTGGCATACACTTATTTTATATACTTTTACACAATTCTTTAAAGTTTGGTCAAAATCGTATGACTATAGCATATAGCTCCCATAGGAACGATCGGTCGAAAAACTAGTTCTAGTGAGAAATTTTTTTTTGTTTTTAATGAAAACGTCATTTTTATTGGCATACACTTATTTTATATACTTTTACACAATTGTACAAAGTTTGGTCGAAATCAGACATCTATATAGTATAGATCCCATAGAAAAGTAAGGTCCAAAAAGTATTCTTAGAAAAACTTTTTTGTTTTCAATGGAAGCTGCAAGGGTATACAAAACTTCGGCCGAGCCGAAGTTAACTTTCCCTATTTTTTTGTCCGGATGTTTGTAACGCATAGAAGGGAAGCATCTCCGACCACATAAAGTATATATATTCTTGATCAGCACGACGAGCTGAGTTGATTTAGCCTTGTCCGTCTGTCCGTCTGTCCGTCTGTTTCTATGCTATCTCCTCCGTCAGTTTTAAAGCTATCCTCACCAAACTTTGCACAAAGTCTTTTGGTACAAATACGCTGCACATTTGTCGGAACCGGCCGGATCGGATGACTATAGCATATAGCTGTCATAAGAACGATCGGTTGAAAAACAAGTCTTAAAGAGAAAAACTTTTTTGTTTTTAATGGAAACGCCTCCAAAGTACGTATTTCTAAGTTTACTATCCCTTCCCATGATTTTACTAAGTGTGGTCGAAATCGGATGACTATAGCATATAGCTGCCATAGGAACGATCGGTCGAAAAACTAGTTCTAGTGAAAAAACTTTTGTTTTTAATGAAAACGTCCTTACCATTGGCTACACTTAATCTATATACACAATTACTACAAGATTGGTTGAAATCGGATGACTATAGCATATAGCTCCCATAGGAACGATCGGTCGAAAAACTAGTTCTAGTGAGAAAAACTTTTTGTTTATCATGAAAACGTCCTTATCTTGGCATACAGTTAATCTATATACTTTTCACAATTCTACAAAGATTGGTTGAAATCGGATGACTATAGCATATAGCTCCCATAGGAACGATCGGTCGAAAAACTAGTTCTAGTGAGAAAAACTTTTTGTTTATCATGAAAACGTCCTTATCATTGGCATACACTTAATCTATATACTTTTATAACAAAAATTGTTGAAATCGGATGACTATAGCATATAGCTCCCATAGGAACGATCGGTCGAAAAACTTTCTTTCTTTTTGGCTACACTTATTTTATTTACTTTGGACACATTTCTACAAATTTTATCAAAATTGTATTTTCCACTTCCCCTTTCGTTCCACTTCTACAATATTCTACAAATATTTTATATTTTACCCATATTGCAATTTTTTCTTATTTTTTCCTTAAGGGTACTGTATACCTTCAGGTGCCATTTTTTAAGGTTTACAAAAAATTAAATTAAAAAAAAAACTAAAAGTGATATTTACAAGCAGCTTTTTTATTCGATAGGAAATCGGCATGTTTTTGTACTCCGGATCAAATTTGATCAAAAAATAAAATCATTGGCTCAAAAAAAAAAATAACTGTGAACCGATTTTCCATTTAATTACCTAATACTATTTTCTGGTCGGTAACAAAATATTTAGGATCGTTAAAAAAAAAAACCATGTTATGGGGTTTCAAAGTCAAAATTTCGAAAATCGACTTTATTTTACCCCTTTCATTGGTCTAGCTCCGTTATTTGTGTCCGATCCCAAATATTTGGTACCGACCAGAGGTGAGATATTAGGAGTAACAAAAAAAATTTGAAAATCGGTCCACAGTTACTCTTTTTATTTGGGTAACAATTCTTAAAAAATGCTTTCGAGAGAATCACGTTTAAAGTTTCGACAACTGTTTTCGATAAAATAAAAATTATTTTAAATAGATTTAAAACATGAATTTGATTCATTTAGGTGTTAGCTTTTACCGAGAAAAAAATTATCAAAATCGATTTAGTAGTTTCCGAGAAATTTGGGTCAAAGAACGTAAAACCGTGGTAAAAAAATTTTCGTAAGAAAATTATAAAGTTTTATTTTGCAAAATGTTCATATAATTTAATTAAAATATTAATATTTTTTAACTTTTTCGTGTTTTTTAATGATTTTTTCGGAAAGAACACTTGATATGTAAAAAAATATTGACATGTTTGTTTTGAAATACGACGATACCGACGATACTCGACAAAAAAAAATTCTAAAAAAAAATCATTTTGTTGTTTTGACTTGAAATTTTAAGGAGATGTCTTTAACACCCTTACACATAGTTTAAGCAAAGAAAAAAAATTGAAAAAATATTTTGCTGAATGTATACTGTCACCCTTAAATTTCGTTTGTGTGAATATGAATTCTTATGATTCACAGAATTGGTGTTTGAGATTAGTTATTATTCAAGAAGTAATCATAATTATACCCTGTTACAGCGAAAATATACTTTTGAAATGACCAACCGTACGTTGTAGAGCAGGTCGAGTATAGCATTGCCTCATACAGAAAAATTTATCATTTTTTATACCTTTGCAGAGGGTATTATAAAATTGTGCGGATGTTTGTAACGCATTGAAGGAAGCATCTCCGACCACATGATCAGCATGACGAGCTGAGTTGATTTAGCCTTGTCCGTCCGTCCGTCTGTCCGTCTGTCTGTTTCTATGCTATCTCCTCCGTCAGTTTTAAAGCTATCCTCACCAAACTTTGCACGAAGTCTTTTGGTACAAATACGCTGCACATTTGTCGGAACCGGCCGGATCGGATGACTATAGCATATAGCTGCCATAGGAACGATCGGTTGAAAAACTAGTCTTAAAGAGAAAAACTTTTTTGTTTTTAATGGAAACGCCTTCAAACTACGTATTTCTTAGTTTACTATCCTTTCCCATGATTTCACTAAGTTTGGTCGAAATCGGATGACTATAGCATATAGCTGCCATAGGAACGATCGGTCAAAACACTACTTTTAGTGAGAAAAACTTTTTTGTTTTTAATGGAAACGCCTCCAAAGTACGTATTTCGTAGTTTACTATCCTTTCCCATGATTTCACTAAGTTTGGTCGAAATCGGATGACTATAGCATATAGCTGCCATAGGAACGATCGGTCGAAAAACTAGTTCTAGTGAGAAAAACTTTTTTGTTTTTATTGAAAACGTTCTTATCATTGGCATACACTTTTTTATATACTTTTACACAATTTTACAAAGTTTGGTCGAAATCGGATGACTATAGCATATAGCTCCCATAGGAACGATCGGTCGAAAAACAAGTTCTAGTCAGAAAAACTTTTTTGTTTCTAATAAAAACGTCCTTATCAATGGTATACACTTATTTTGTATACTTTTACACAATTTTGCAAAGTTTGGCCGAAATCGGATGACTATAGCAACTGGTTCTAGTGAGAAAAACTTTTTTGATGTCAGTGGGAACGTCTTTATCATTAGCATATACTTTGTTATATACCTTAATACAATTCTACAAAGTTCTGTCAAAATCGGATGACTATAACATATAGCTGCTGTACAAATGATCGGTCGAAAATGAAGTTCTAGTGAGAAAAGCTTTTTAGTTTTGAATGGGATCGCCTTCAAATTTTGAAACTGTTAGTTTGTTATGCTTTTCCATAATTCCACTAAGTTTGGTCAAAATTAGACTTCTAAATAGTATAGCTCTCATAGAAAAGTAACTTCCGGAAAGTAGTCTTATTTAGAAAAACAAACTGCAAGGGTATGCAAAACTTCGGCCGAGCCGAAGTTAACTTCCCTCTATTTTTTTTTATTTTTCAACATAGGATCCTTTTAGGTCGATACACTTTTCCCAGCGATGTTCAATAGCTTCGATACATTTTTTAAAATAAGAACTGTGAAGCTCTTCAAAATAGGCATTAACCTAGGTATCCACCTCTTCATTGTTGCGAAATCTTTTTCCATCGAGCCATTTTTTCAAGTTTGGAAATAAGAAACAAGTAAGGGAGCTGCAGTCGAGTGCCCCGACTACAAAATACCCTGTTCCCTTGATTTCGTGTGTTTTTCTTTACATACACACACACTCACACAATCACACATTTCAACATACACAAAAACGCATGGCATGCGGCCGCGCACGATAACTGACAATGCAAGACCCCCCCCTCTCTCCCACAAGCAAAATTGATTCGTATATAACTTCGGTGTTTATTGTCCGATCTTAGTGATCTTATCAGAATAGATAGATATTGGGCCTTCCTTGATACATGTAAAGTTTGGAACGTCTATCTAAAAAATTGTGGCTCTGACAGTTTTTTGCGCTTAAAGGGGGAGGAATTTTCCAAATCTGAAACAAACTCGTTTTGAATCGGGTATACACCTATCTACAGAGAAACACGCGTTCATACGGACAGACGGACAGGGCTAAATAGACTCGGCTGTTGATGCTGATCAAGAACATATATATATATATACTTTTGCACAACTTCATGATACCCATTTTCCCATTTTCAATGGGAACAGGGTATAATAATCAGAGGGAGCTAAGTCTGGCGAATAAAGGGCGTGAGGTAGCAATTCAAATCTTAATTCATTAATTTTAGCCATTGCAACGGCAGAGGTGTGAACCGTCGTTTTTGTTCTGAAGTCAGCAAAAGCGGCACCCATCTTGCGCATAACTTTTTAACGTCGAATTTTTCGGTTACAGCACTTTTTGAAATGCCTACACATTCAGCTAACTCACGTACTTTCAATTGCCGGTCACTCAATGCAAATTTTTTAATTTTGGCCACCATTTCTGAAGTGGTCACCTCATTTGGACGCCCATTACGATGTTCATCTTCGCAGCTCAAAAGACCTCGCTTAAACTCAACCACCCAATATTTTATTGTTGTAAACGAGGGAACAGAATTACGTAAGGTAGAATCCAGCTCCTTTTTAATATTGGTTGGACTAAGACGTTTTATATGAAAGTATTGTATCACATAACGATGACCAATTTTGTCCATGTTTGCAAATCAATAACAAGCGTTCTCTATTAAAATCGACAAAAAAAACTGTGCAAGGCAAAGGCACCAAACTTCAAACTTAAGCTTTTAATAGTCGGTACTTCCCCTTTTTAATATTTTTTGTGAACATTTTCCAACACTACTGTGCTAGGTCGGCCATTTCTGGGACGGCCCTCGTACTTGGTTCCTTCCTAAGGGCCTATACCCAGGAACAATACATTTTATTTTTGACAAAGTATTTCATATGAATAGAACACCATTACACACCTGTTAAAACTAAAAACTTTTGCACAACTGTCTTATTCACACGAAGCATTGTGTCAAAAATAAAATGTATTGTTCCTGGGAACAGGTCTTTACACCGCCCAAAATCTAAAGTAATGGCGCAAAAACCGCTCTTTGCTTTTTTTACTCATTTAAATTGAAATAACTCGCAACTGGACTGTCTGATTGTTTATAGCCTTGGAAGATCCGATAGCGACGAGAGGAATCTAAAGTATGGTAAATAATAGTTTGACAGATTTAGCCTGATGGCTAAGAAATGCTCTACTTTGACCCCTACTGGTTTCACTATTTTATTCAATGCGATTTTTTCTTAACTTATATTGTATAAGCCCATTGAATTCAATGAATATGGTTACCGTTTGACGAAATCATTTCCGTTTTTCTGAGTACACATCGACAATCCAGTATTTAATTTTAAGTGGGCATTTTTAGCAGTATAATATGATTTTTATGAATTTGCCGAAATAACAAATTTAAATAATTCTTAAAATATACCTACAATTTAATTTTACATTTACGTATATGTTTGTCAATTTTCTGACCAAGACTAGCATTCTCCGAATAATGTTAACTAAGAAATATTATTTTGGCGAATCCAATAGCATTAAGCAATAGTGACTATTTTTAATACCCTGTACCAAAGGTATGAAATGGTCCCTAAACCGCAGTTTTTGGATTATTTTATGAAACCTCCGCGGGCTACTGTTACTGCTGAAAGCAGCGCTGCTACTGATTACTACATATGTTTAGAGCAGCGATGTTTAAGAAGAGTTTGGAGAGACTGGCTTGCCTCCCCAATTGGCCAAGTTAACCGAATGAAATAAAATTAACACGGCCATTGATTTGATTGACATTAATTATAGGTTGGCAAAGTTATAGAAACTTTACATGGGCGGCAAAGCGCTGTGTTTCCGGCCCGAACAAAGAGCAAGGCCAAAAAGTGAGAGTGTGTTGGTGTGCGATATAAAAGCGACACAGCCCAGCTTTGAACTGCCCTCAACGACGGCTGGGCAACGAATAAAGGCAAAGAGAGCTCTGCTTACGCTCATATTCCCGACTTCGGCCTGCTCTCGGCTCGTGTGCGTGTAAATGGCCGATTGCGCTCGGCCCCTGGGGGCTACGGAGGAACATCGCTGGTTTAGAGGGTACGAGCCACCCATCTTCAATTGATCCAAATTGTGGAGTCGGAAGGGGGTGTGGCCAAAATTTAAAATAAACTAGATCGGTCTGCAAATAAAATAAGCTTATAAGCCATAAATGTCGAACCTCTATCTCGGAGATGATTCCGCGAAGGTTTCATAAGATGATCCAAAAACTGCGAAATTTGCAAAATTACCATATGAGTATTTATAAAAGCGCTTAATGTTTAGATTACAATGCAGGCGCTGTGAAATTTAAGATGTGGATTAACAGTCTAAAATGTTGCGAGCTGTCAAATTTTTCGTTTCAGCCAAGATTGTTATGAAGACATAAGCACTCAAATGATGATTTTGGAATTTCACGATTTTTGGAACATCTTCCGCACATTTGTTCAATTGAGAAATGTTCGCAGGCAAGCGTCCAAACATTCCACAAAGCTTCATCGCAATCGAATGATCGGTCTAATATGGCAAAGTACGCGGTTTTGGGACTATTTCATACACAGAAAAAAAATTTAATTATCTGGGGTCAATGTTATATTTTTTCATATCATTAAAAAAGCCGATATGATAAAGTTGAAAATGACCTTGTCGAAAATATCAAGTTGATATTTCGAGCGTTGATATTTTATAATATCATTTTGACCAAATAAAAAAATTTAGGAAATGCCCTGAAATTCTTATATAACACCCAACACTACTACACACTGTATTTTTTGCTAAGTATTATTTATAATCTTATAGAAATAGAAAAACAACTAATTTAAATTTTTTTATATTTGCTTACCTTACCGCCTTTACGGGGGATCGAGCTCAGGACTCTTTGCATATAACACGAATTGCATGGCGTGCATCACTATCTGGCACGCGTGTGCTCACGCGCCACAGCTACTTAAATATTTTGTTAGGTTGTCTGAAGTTTCGAAATGTAACACTATTTGTCTCTTTCATTCTATACATTTTCTATGCTTCCTTTTCTCTTTAAGGTCAAAATGACATGTTATATTTTATAAATTATATGAAAATAATTTTGTTTGACAAAATATCAACTTGACCAGTCCATATCCAATTGATATTGACATTATTTTTTTTTATGTGTATCTTTGTTACAGGGTATAAAAATAGTCACTATTGCTAAATGCTATTGGATTCGCAAAGCTAATAATTCTTGGGTAACATTATTCGGAGAATGTTTATCTTGGTCCAAAAATTGTGCAACATATACGTAAATCTAAATTTACTTTGTTGGTATTTGTTAAGAATTATTTAAATTTGCCGCCAAACAAATCATATTATACTTTTAGCGGCCTTTATGTTAAAGCACATATAATATGTCTTATCTCCTTATTTGGCCCGATATTTTTATCACAACCGTTTGACGGTCTCGGCCGCTGCAATTAATGCCCGCCACTCGCCTCTGTCTTTTGCGAGCTGGCGCCAGTTGGTCAATTTAAGCGCCTCCATGTCTTTCAGCACCTGTTTTTCCCAACTAAGTTTCGGTCGTTGTCCGTATCCGAGGCATTTCTCTGATTTAAATGGGCTCTCACAATAAAACTTAAGAAAAATTTCATAGAATAAAATAGTGAAACCAGTGGGGGCCAAAGTAGAAACTTCGGAAAAAAAAAAAAATGCCAGATCTGTAACCCGCATTTCTTAGCCATCAACCTCTTATCGCTATCAGAATTGCCAAGGCTACAAGCAATCAAACAGTCCATTTGCGAGTTATTTGAATTTAAATGAGTAAAAAATGCAAACAGAGGTTTTTGGGCCATAACTTCCGATTTTGGGGTGTTAGGAGGAAACAGTCTGTTTCGACGCAAGCTTGTCCCTCAGTTTTGAAGCTATCGAGCTGAAATTTTGCACAGAGATATCTGTTAGCTGCACACTGCAGAAATGTCAATAGTCGGATGGTCGCTTCTTGTAGCTGCCATTCAATTTTTTTTTTAAAATTTTTTAGTGTTTCAATCACACATAAAGCTTATAAGTTATGTCATTGGTCACAAAATTAAGTCAGTGGTCACAAAAGTTTTAAGTGTATTTAAACCTTGGCAAAATCGAATTTAGCATTGCTTTGTCGTTTTTATTTATTCTTCGAACATTAATTGTTAGTTTTTTCTGGGCTGCAAGCCCCAAAAATTTTTTTTTAACTCCGGTCTAGGGTTTGAATCAAAATTTACCAATGGTTAAGGTTCGGAAATTTGATGATCAATATTTTAGGAGGAAGGTTTTGTTTCGAACCTTGACTCTGCCCATATTTTACAAAATATTAAAATCAAACAAGTAAGAAAGTAAACCAAGCCCGACTATAACATACTCTGTACCTGTGAAGTGCTTCCCATAACCGTTGCGACCGGTGCTGCCCATAACTGTTTGTTTTCCTTATAACTCGACTATCGTTACTCCGATCGTTATCATTACTTTGGCGGATCGGTAAAGAATCCCAATTCTTAAATTTGTCCAGAAGTTACGAACCTTCTATCAATAAAAATGCCGAAGATATGACGATTTTTCCAAATTGCGGTGGCGGGAGGGGACGTGGCCAAAATTAAAAATAATAAACTTGATCTGCCTGCAAGTATACGAAGTTTTTGTCCCATACATGTGGCACCTCTATATCTTACCATCTCTGAGATCTGTTTGCTCATATAAGAATAAATATACTTTAAACGTTCAGAGATGCTTCCTTCAGACTGTCACATTATTTTGCACAAACTTAAAATACTCTGTGTACCTTTGGTACAGAGTATATATAAACAAGTGTATTTGACCTTTAAACTACACCACTACACTATGAGAACTAGATCGATTTTGAATCGGCAGCAATTTGTAGAATACTTTGAAATATTAAAAATAATCTACTGTGAAGTAAATATGCAATTTCATAGATTAATAAAAAAGAAAAAAAAAAAATCGTCCCTCAAAAAACAAAATAAGGGGCTGTGAGGTGGTGAGGGGGGCTAGGGGTTAAAATACACGGTTTTGGTGGGGGGTGAGCCACCCATTTTTAATTGTTATCAATTTTGTGTTGGGAGGGGTGGGCCAAAATTTAAAATAAACTAGATCGGTCTGCAAATAAAATAAGCTTATAAGCCATAAATGTCGAACCTCTATCTCGGAGATGATTCCGCGAAGGTTTCATAAGATGATCCAAAAACTGCGAAATTTGCAAAATTACCATATGAGTATTTATAAAAGCGCTTAATGTTTAGATTACAATGCAGGCGCTGTGAAATTTAAAATGTGGATTAACAGTCTAAAATGTTGCGAACTTGCAAATTTTTCATCTTAGCCAAGATTGTTATGAAGACATAAGCACTCAAATGATGATTTTGCAATTTCACGATTTTTGGAACATCTTCCGCACATTTGTTGAATTGAGAAATGTTCGCAGGCAAGCGACCAAACATTCAACAAAGCTTCATCGCAATCGAATGATCGGTCTAATATGGCAAAGTACGCGGGTTTGGGACTATTTCATACACAGAAAAAAAATTTAATTATCTGAGGTCAATGTTATATTTTTTCATATCATTAAAAAGCCGATATGATAAAGTTGAAAATGACCTTGTCGAAAATATCAAGTTGATATTTCGAGCGTTGATATTTTATAATATCATTTTGACCAAATAAAAAAATTTAGGAAATGCCGTGAAATTCTTATATAACACCCAACACTACTACTACACACTGTATTTTTGCTAAGTATTATTTATAATCTTATAGAAATAGAAAAACAACTAATTTATAATTTTTTTTATATTTGCTTACCTTACCGCCTTTGCGGGGGATCGAGCTCAGGACTCTTTGCATATAACACGAATTGCATGACGTACATCACTATCTGGCACGCGTGTGCTCACGCGCCACAGGGCCTACTTAAATATTTTGTTAGGTTGTCTGAAGTTTCGAAATGTAACACTATTTGTCTCTTTCATTCTATACATTTTCTATGCTTCCTTTTCTCTTTAAGGTCAAAATGACATGTTATATTTTATAAATTATATGAAAATAATTTTGTTTGACAAAATATCAACTTGACCAGTCCATATCCAATTGATATTGACATTATTTTTTTATGTGTATCTTTGTTACAGGGTATAAAAATAGTCACTATTGCTAAATGCTATTGGATTCGCTAAGCTAATAATTCTTGGGTAACATTATTCGAGAATGTTTATCTTGGTCCAAAAATTGTGCAACATATACGTAAATCTAAATTTACTTTGTTGGTATTTGTTAAGAATTATTTAAATTTGCCGCCAAACAAATCATATTATACTTTTAGCGGCATTTATGTTAAAACACATATAATATGTCTTATCTCCTTATTTGGCCCGATATTTCTATCACAACCGTTTGACGGTCTCGGCCGCTGCAATTAATGCCCGCCACTCGCCTCTGTCTTTTGCGAGCTGGCACCAGTTGGTCAATTTAAGCGCCTCCATGTCTTTCAGCACCTGTTTTTCCCAACTAAGTTTCTGTCGTTGTCCGTATCCGAGGCATTTCTCTGATTTAAATGGGCTCTCACAATAAAACTTAAGATAAAATTTCACAGAGAATAAAGTAGTGAAACCAGTGGGGGCCAAAGTAGAAACTTCGAAAAAAAAGAAAATGCCAGATCTGTAACCCGCATTTCTTAGCCATCAACCTCTTATCGCTATCGGAATTGCCAAGGCTACAAACAATCAAACAGTCCATTTGCGAGTGATTTGAATTTAAATGAGTAAAAAATGCAAACAGAGGTTTTTGGGCCATAACTTCCGATTTTGGGGGTGTTAGGAGGAAACAGTCTGTTTCGACGCAAACTTGTCCCTCAGTTTTGAAGCTATCGAGCTGAAATTTTTCACAGAGAAATCTGTTAGCTGCACACTGCACATATGTCGAAATCGCGATAATCGGATGGTCACTTCTTGTAGCTGCCATACAATTTTTTTTTTTAATTTTTTGAGTGTTTCAATCACACATAAAGCTTATAAGTTATGTCATTGGTCACAAAATTAAGTCAGTGGTCACAAAAGTTTCAAGTGTATTTAAACCTTGGCAAAATCGAATTTAGCATTGCTTTGTCGTTTTTATTTATTCTTCGAACATTAATTGTTAGTTTTTTCTGGGCCACAAACCCTAAAAATTTTTTTTAAACTCCGGTCTTGGGTTTGAATCAAAATTTACCAATGGTTAAGGTTCGGAAATTTGATGATCATTGTTTTAGGAGGAAGGTTTTGTTTCGAACCTTGGCTCTGCCCATATTTTACAAAATATTAAAATCAAACAAGTAAGAAAGTAAACCAAGCCCGACTATAACATACTCTGTACCTGTGAAGTGCTTCCCATAACCGTTGCGACCGGTGCTGCCCATAATTGTTTGTTTTCCTTATAACTCGACTATCGTTACTCCGATCGTTATCATTACTTTAGCGGATCGGTAAAGAATCCCAATTCTTAAATTTGTCCAGAAGTTACGAACCTTCTATCAATAAAAATGCCGAAGATATGACGATTTTTCCAAATTGCGGTGGCGAGAGGGGGCGTGGCCAAAATTAAAAATAAACTTGATCTGCCTGCAAGTATACGAAGTTTTTGTCCCATACATGTGGCACCTCTATATCTTACCATCTCTGAGATCTGTTTGCTCATATAAGAATAAATATACTTTAAACGTTCAGAGATGCTTCCTTCAGACTGTTACATTATTTTGCACAAACTTAAAATACTCTGTGTACCTTTGGTACAGAGTATAAAACAAGTGTATTTGACCTTTAAACTACACCACTACACTATGAGAACTAGGTCGATTTTGAATCGGCAGCAATTTGTAGAATACTTTGAAATATTCAAAATAATCTACTGTGAAGTAAAATGCAATTTCATAGTCTACAAATGAACAAGAAAGAAAGTCGGTCAAGCCCTACTATAACAGACTCTGTGCCTGTGAAGAGCTGCCCATCACCGTTGCGACCGATACTGCCCATAATTGTTTATTTTCCTTATAACTCGATTATCGTTCATCCGATCTTTACAATTCCTTAGGCGGATCGATAAAGAATGCCAATTACTAAATATGACCAGAAAAATCGAACCTTCTATCTATAAAACAGTGAGAGATATGACGTTTTTCGATATTGCGGGGGCGGGTGGGGTCGTGGCCAAAATTGAAAATAAACTTGATCTGCCTGCACAAACTTATTATACTCCGTGTACCTCTGGTACAGAGTATAAGAGATACTACCAATGTTATGTTAAGCTCTTGTTTTGTGAATCATTTAATAAGCTTTTGAGTCAATCATCTTTAAAAACAGATAATGATAGCATAAGTTATTCTAAACGTGTTTGTAAATGTTTTATTAAAAAGTTTTTGTCGAATGTAGGAGTCAGTCGCCCAAAACCGATCAAATAACAGAAGAAGTCTCTCGACCGTACTTAATTAAAATATTTTCTCGTCTATTATTTTTGTTGAACCTAACCAAAATTTGTGGTTCCACACAGTCGGCGTTTTGGGTTCGAACCGGTTCGGTTCAAAACCAGTTTGCAGCCCTGATTTTTATACTCTCTACCGAAGGTACAGCAAGCATCTCTGACCCTATAAAGTATGTATATTCTTGATCGGCATCAACTGCCGAGTCAATGTAGCCATATCTCAGTGGTGGTAAGAGCTAGAGGTTATACATTAATGGAACATAAAGTCCCAATAATTGCAGGGAGCTCATGTTTATTTAAGTTATTCTGGACCGAATAGGTTTTTATTGGGGCTCGGCTCAGGACCGATTTGCAGCCTTGGTTTTAAGTGAAAGTTTTATGAATTGAATAACACTCAATGAGGCAAATTGTGTGTACGTATGGCAGAAAATACCCATATAATTCATTTCTTAAGTTCTACAAATTATTTATCTTCTTCTTACAGTACAACAAATCGCCAAGTAATTGTCCCGTCTGTGGTGGTCTTTCCGCTGATTATGCCTTTCGTTCCAATTCCTCGGAGTTCTGCTGGAATCTTAAATCCACTCAACTTCGTCCAAATCCGCCCCGTTTGATCGGCTGCCCTTCGGACTGCGGCCTGAATGGCTGTGATGATGCTGGAAACTGCTGTCAACCTAGTTGTATAACCGAATGCTCGGCGCAGAACTGCACTTTGTGTGCCACCTATCAACGCAATGGGCGCTGTGTAGATCAATGCCTTCTCAGCTATGAGCTGCACCAGCGACAGTGCATCACTGGTCGTGAATGTCGTCAGTTGGGAATGATTCCACTCACCGGTGGCTATCGGTGTGTGGACAAATGCCCTGTCAACCACAAGGAAGTGCGCGATGTAAATGGCACCATACATTGTCAGCTAGAGTGCAAGGGCGTGTTTCATGTGAAGCGTGCGTCCGACCTTAAGCCACTATGGGATTGTGTGACCATTAATGGATCGCTGATCATTGAATTGGTGGACATTAGGGGTGAGTAAAGTAATATTTATAAATTCTTTTAATGCTGGCTAAATATTATGATAAATTCAGAAAAAATTGTTTCGGACTTGGAGAAGGCTCTGATCAATGTCAAGGAGATTACTGGCTACTTGAAGGTTCTGCATTCGGCACAGCTCATGTCGCTGACTTTTCTGAAGAATTTGGACACTATTCGAGGAGATCAGCTCATCGAGAATAAGTAAGTAGTTAGACCTAAGAACTGTAAATTATATATTAGACACTTTTAAACGTCTCTTTGAGACAGATATGCCCTCTCCGTCGTAGACAATCATCATTTGGAGCACATTTGGCCACCTAATCGGCAGGTGGCCATTCAACGAGGCTCCATTTTCTTTCACCTCAATCCCCGCCTGTGCTATGAAAAAATTCTCAAGTTGGAGCCAGCCTTAAAAAGCATACAGCAGATATCCATTGCAGATGTGTCGCCCAATTCGAACGGCGAGCGCGTGATTTGTGGTAATGCAGTGCGGACTCTAACTGCGTTGGTCGAGGACCTGAACTCCACCGCGGCACGCATTGCGGTGGACTTTATGAGCTGGGAGGGCATGGAAACATTGATAGGTTACTCCTATTATTATATGGAGGCCGTGGAACGGAATGTGACCATGTACGATGGACGTCACGGCTGTGGGCATGATGAGTGAGTGAGGCGAAGTAGATAGAAAACTGTTATGTGTAATGAACTCACATTAAAATGATTAACTTTTCCACTTTTAACAGCTGGCTTATGGATGTCTCCGCTAGCAAAAATCGACGCCATGTCATCTCTGGACTGCGACCCTATACTCAATATGCGTTTTTTGTCAAGACCCTAACACGCACTGACTATCACATGCAGATTGATGCCTATTCAAAAATTCTTTACTTTCGCACGCTACCCAGTAAGCCAACGCCGGTCACGCGTATTTTTGGAAGCTCTGAGTTTAGTACACATATTGTAAGTATGAGAGTCCAAAGGCATGAAAAGAATTTCTGGCATTTTCTCTTCTTAAACCTTATGGTTTGGCTCTGTCAACGTTGAAATACATTTGCCGTTCCAAGATAAATCGCTTTGATCAGTGGAAGTTGAGTGATTTCCAATCACAACGCTTGCTAAACGATGCATTTATCTGATTTCGATCAGACTCCCGATAATTGTGATGTATCAGATAATATTTATAATTCAAAAGATTGGGTATGAAACCGTAGGGGATGAAAATAATTTTTAGACGAGTTTTCAGTTGGTTTTTTTATAGAACTTTTACAGCCATGCTCCGGCTTCTTACGATTTAAGCCAATCGTACGATTTCAATAAGTTTTTATTATAAATAATGTTCCATTTCCAACTTGTTTTGCGACACTTCATATAACAAAAACGCTCAGAGCGCCTAGATAGTCATATAGATATATCCCGTCCAAATCGCAAATTGTGGTTATTGTGAGAGTTTAACCCTTGTAATTCGTGTGTCTCTATTAAAAAATGTTAAAATATACTCTTAATCAAAAGAGTAGGAGACTCCGTAAGAATAATCTTAAAATGTTAAAGAACTAAATAAAAATAGTGGGTGTTTTATGCATCACCTATAATTTTCATTTACTTTTCTTTCACGGACTCGGATGTCGCCGGTTTAAAAACGTCAAAACTTTGCGATTTACGAATGTCGGGGCACCAACTTTTACGATTTGGCGATCAAATCGCAAAGTTTTTGCTATAGCGAAAATGGGAGCATGGCTGTTAATGTTCCTAGTAAAAATTATACGTATTAAACTTCAGGCATCATTAATTGATCAGAACTTTTAGAGTAGGTCTTAAAAAATATGAAATTTGAATGGGATGCGCTTTTTATACTCTGTACCAAAGGTACACAGAGTAAATTTACTTTGTGTATATATATATTCTTGATCAGCATCACCAGCCGTGTCTATATAGCAATGTCTGTCTGTCCGTTGTATGGCCGTTGGCATGTATGGGACATATACTTCTTATTCTTGCAGGCAGATCAAGTTTATTTTCAACTTTGTCCACGCCCGCAATTTTGAAAAAACGGTTTATCTCCCACAGTTTTGAAGATAGATGGTTAGTACTTTTAAGACATACGTATGTATCAAAATAACATAGCGAGGGGAGGATAGGACATACGATAGTCCAGTTATGAACAAAACAAAGTTCGATGCAGCAGCGCTGCTTTCAACTGCTACTACAGCAGTGAACTACATACTGAGCATTCACTTTCGTTGGTACAGAGCAGAGGCGTAGGCAAGGGGGTTTTGGGATAAGAATAATGTCATTCCCCTACAAATAAAGTCCATTATATGCTTAAAAACTCGCAAGGATCCCTCAGACAACAAAATTGTTTGGTGCAAAATTGGTAACATACTTAAATTTTCAAATTTTTCGAAAACACTTCCCCATGATTTTTTAGATGGTTTACCAATAAACTAACTAAATCCAAAAACATTGATCAATTGTGAATATAAGGTTGGCTCTCTTTTGGAAACGTATTTTTTTAGGTCTCATAGAACAAAATCATTTGATTTGATGTAAAACTAAAAAATATACAGGCCTGTTCTCGATTTCGATTGGCTACCTGTTCCGGTCACAATCGATAGATTTACTCGATTTGAATTCACATTGCTTGGACCGATGAATTCAAAGTAAATGCGATTTTGCACATAAAGGCGTCAAATTAATGGCTTATTAATTTTGTACCAATGTTTAGTGTTTTTGGATACTTTTTGCAATTTTACATTCCCTTAAAAATTATTTTAAAAAAAAAATTAATAATTTTTATGAACAGCTTCGATTTGCCACGTGCCATCAAATCGAATTCACATATTTTGTTCAAGCTGCTCTGGTTTTCACTTGTTTATGAAACGCTGGGAAAATGTTAATAAATTGCCCTTAAAAATTGAAACGACATTTTAAACACCTATATTCAACTACTACACTATTTTGAGTGATTATTTATTGGTTGTTTTGATTCACCAGTTGATTAAGGTGAAAGTGTAGTCAACGGAAACAATTTGGAAATGAAACACTCGAATTGCAAATCGTTCGAATACCAGAACAGCTAAAACGAAATCGTTCGATTTTGTTTTCATTTGAAATCGAAGAAATATGTGAAAGCCGGAACAGGCCTGATAAAGGTTCACTCAGATTGATGAATGTTTATAGGTCGCTCGAAAGCCTTTTTATACCCTTGCAGAGGGTATTATAAAATTGTCTGGATGTTTGTAACGCATAGACAATATAAATTATATATATTCTTGATCAGCACGACGAGCTGAGTTGATTTAGCCCTGTCCGTCCGTCTGTTTCTATGCTATCTCCTCCGTCAGTTTTAAAACTATCCTCACCAAACTTTGCACGAAGTCTTTTGGTAAAAATCCGCTGCACATTTGTCGGAACCGGCCGGATCGGATGACTATAGCATAAAGCTGTTTTTAATGAAACGCCTCCAAAGTACGTATTTCTTAGTTTACTATCCCTTTCCATGATTTCACTAAGTTTGGTCGAAATCGGATGACTAAAGCATATAGCTCCCATAGGAACGATCGGTCGAAAAACTAGTTCTAGTGAGAAAAACTTTAATGTTTTTAATGGGATCGCCTCAAAAGACACATTTCTACAAACTTTTATGAAAATCGGATGACCATAGCATATATCTGCAGTATGAATGATCGGTCGAAAAAGAAGTTCTAGTGAAAAAAACTGTTTTGTTTTTAATGGGATCGCCTCAAAATTTCGCAATTAACAGTGTATTATGCTTTTCCATGATTTCACCAAGTTTAATCGAAATCAGACATCTTTATATTATAGATCCCATAGAAAAGTAATGTCCAAAAAGTAGTCTTAGAAAAACTTTTTTGTTCTCAATGGAAGCTGCAAGGGTACGAGTATACAAAACTTCGGCCGAGCCGAAGTTAACTTTCCCCTATTTTTTTTTTTACATTCACATTTACAATGCTGGGTTTATACTGCCTCACAGAGTGTAACATTTCACAGCTCCATACGAATTTGACATTGTGACACTAAAATGTGAAACTCTGTGACGCAGTATAAGCCCAGTATAAGCCTCAAAACTAGTTGAAACAACTCTAAAAATGCAGAGGGTGTTATAAGATTGTCAGGATGTTTGAAACGCGAAGGAGGGGCGTTCCAGGCAAAAAACAAGATTAGGAATTGCGATCGTTTTACTTTTTTATTCCACTCGGAAACGGGAACAGGCCTGATAGTATTAGGGACCTCTCAATGGAAAAAACACCAAAAAAGTGTTGATGTCATAATAGATTAACACAATAACTCTGTACCAGAGGTACACAGAGTATTTATTGGAAAGGTTGGCTCATGGCATTTATTTATGAAAAAAAAATTGGTCAAATGACCACCACGGCTGACTTGGAAGAAGCCCATTCGATCCACCCAATTTTTGAGAACATTTTCAATTGTTTCGGCACATATGTCAGCAATAGCAAATCGAATCTCGTTGTTTGCATAACACTTGTCCTTGATCGTTCCCCAAAGATAATAGTCTAACGGTGCCAGATCAGAGCTTCTTGGCGGCCAATTCAAATCACCATATTTGCTGATTATTCAATTTTCGAAGATTGTTGGTGCGCAGAAGATCGATTGTGGCGTACGCTGTGTGGCACGTAGCGCCGTCTTGTTGAAACCAAATAACGTCCAATTCTTCCGCTTCAATTTCCTCGAAGAACCAATCAATTAACCACCGCGGAGCAAATGTGCTTCATCCGATAAGATGATTTTTCGGTAAAATTCACCATCTTCGGCCAAACGATCTTCTGCCCAACTTGCGAACAGTAGACGATTAGGATGGTCAATTGGATTTAGCTGCTGCTCTAATTGGCTTGAAGGTCTTTATGCAAAATTCGCTTCAAAGAAGTGTGCGAAATGTCCAATTGTTGAAATTGATGTCTAGTTGACGTCGATGGTTGTTCACGCACATTTTCAGCAACCGCAACAATGTTTTCGGTCGAACGCACCGGAGGAGTACGTAAACGGGTTGGTTTATCAACCAACATTCTAGTTTCACGAGCTGGCTTCACGAATTTATCCACAAATTGAGTTTTCGGAACATTTTTTTGGTTAAATGTTTAATTTAAACGGGTTGGTTTATCAACCAACATTCTAGTTTCACGAGCTCGCTTCACGAATTTATCCACAAATTGAGTTTTCGGAACATTTTCTTGGTTAAATGTTTTATTTAAATTTCGCACAGTTTGAGTCGAGGTCACCACTTTGGAAATAAGTTTTTAATATTTCCCAACTTTCTTCAAGCGGATAACGACCCATTTCGTAAATGTCAAAGTTTTTACCATGGCTGCAAACCGGTCCGGAACCGAACCCCTGAGAACTGGTTCGGTTCGGGTTTTTCAGGGTTGGCGAACCGGACCATGAACCAGTCCCCTTAAATTTTTTGTTCATCGAACTCGAACCTGAGTAATAATAAGTAATAGTTTCAAGGAATAATTGGAAACGACTGGAGATTTAATTATAAACGATTGCACTTTTAACTAAGCGTGGATGATTTTTTATGTAACATAACAAGATAAATTATGCTAACTAGTTTAAACAGAAGGTTTCATTCGCTTAACGTGAGCCTTCTGATCTAATATCCGAGTATATTTGTAAATCTTCACATATTAAGGCAAATCGCTGCTGCGCAATTAAAGCGGCCCTTAGCACTAAGTACTTTGCGTTAGATATAGTAAACTAGTTTGCTTAAATAACCACAGAACAAAATGTATGTTAGTATTTTTATGTACGTATTTATGTGAATTTGGCGCCAATTTACTATTGTTGCTCGTGATGACAGGTATCGGAAGATGACTCGTGATAGCTGCCACAAATTTAATAGCCCTAATCACTTTCATACTAATATAGGAATGAACAAATGTCATATGTACGTCAGATTCATAAAGATGACGAGATCCGCGTTTACACGCTGGCGATGAAAGAGGTCCACGTCCAGTATAGGAGTCCAAAACTGACTGCTATCATTCAAGAAGTTCTCCAAACATGGTTCGAGCAGGGGAACTTTTAAATGATGCAGAAAAGGAATGAATCTATGAAGAATGTTATACCGAAGACGATGACAAAGTTGGACCATGACAAAGTTGCCTCAATAGATTCCCTGTAGAACTCTATTATCACAGTTCGTTGTGCTGCACACACTTTAAATTTAATGGTTAACGATTTTATTAAGGAAGTTCAATTTGACATCAGTAGAGTTTGTACTCTTTGTAAAAAAATCCGTACTCAGACGATATTAAATCTATTGCATTTAGAAAAACTAAATAAACCAGTGCTAAACTGTGTGATGGAACTCAACTTACAAAATGTGTAACTCTTAAAGATTTTTGCATTAAAAGTTCTTTAAAATAACTCCACCTAAAATAAAATTGCAACGTTCTTCAATATGTTATGCCAATATGTTTTTTGCTGCATCCAATTTATAAAACCTCGTTAAAACTGCACAATTAGTTACCACCAAGTGATTAATATTACGCTTGGTTTACATGTCGAGCAAATGTTCGAAAATCTGCAGCAAAACATTGTTTATTATTATCTAATTGCCTCGAAAAACGTTTTTTTATTATAAGCTCAATACTAATATTGGCTGCTGTGTTCTTATACCCAAGATTTCAAACTTTGCTTACTTCTGACAAAAAAGGTGCAAAGCAGCACATTGCAGACAAACTAAGGCGCCAAAAAAATATGCTTAATGAGAGTTTTCAAAATTCGTCAATTAATGACACAGCGTCTGATTGCGAAGACGAGAATTTTATAAAAAAACAAATCTTAAATATTAAATCATTTTTTACGAATTATTAAATCGAAAGTCAAACTTTTCTTTTATGTTCATGCGAACCAATGGTTCGAACCAGAACCTTAAACTTTACAAGGGGTTTGAACACACGGACAGAACCTCCTGAAGAATTTCAAAGGCTTGGTTTTTAATAAATATTAGTCGCTTTCCGAATGACATTTGACGTGTTTAAAGTCATATTATGAATAGATCAAATTCCAAACACAAGATAAACTACCCTGTATATATATTCTTTAACAGCATCAACAGCCGAGTCGATCTAGCCAAGTCCGTCTGTCCGTCCGTCTGTCTGTCTGTTAGTGTGTCTGTCTGTCCGTCTGTCCGCTTGAACAAACAGATCTCAGAGATGGTAAGAGATAGAGGTTTGACGTCCATGGAACAAAAACTTCTTATCCTGCAGGCAGATCAAGTTTATTTTCAATTTTTGCCACGCCCCCTCCCGCCCCCACAATATCGAAAAACGTCATATCGCCCACTGCTTTACAGATAGAAGGTTAGTTCTTTCTGGACATATTTAGCAATCAGGATTATTTATCGATCCGCCAAGGGAATGGTAAAGATCGGATCAACGATAGTCGAGCTATAAGGAAAACAAACAATTATGGGCAGCACCGATCGCAACGGTGATGGGCAGCACTTCACAGGTACAGAGTAAGTTATGGTCGGGCTTGACCGACATTCTTTCTTGGTTCGGTTCAGTGGTTCACAAAGTCTCTGAACCGCCGGTTCGGTTCATTACATGGTTTTTGGTGCTAACTGAACCACGGTTTCGGTTCGGTTCAGTGGTTAGAGAAAAGTGATTCACGTTTTAAAACTCATAAGAGAACTGAACCGAACCGCACCGTTTTTCTTTTTAGTTTTCGGTTCGGTTCTGCATTTCTGAAAGGAAGTCGATTCGGTTGGCGGTTTGGTTCACCAGCTGGAAACAGCGGCTCAGTTCGGTTCGGTCAGAACCGGTTTGCATCCCTGGTTATCACATATTAAAATTTGGTACTGATAAGAGCGGGGCAGTTTTTGAATGCTTGTTCAGCTAGGCCCTTTCAGAGTTATGTTGGCCGTAAGAAAAGTTGCATACTTTTCTGTTTGTGCTGCTTGCTAACATAATGTTGATATGCTTACTTAAATGTACTCTCAAAAAATAACTCACCCTAATAAGGGCCATTTTCGCCCTTATTTTTAGAAAATCGCCCTAAAAAAGGGCCAAAGCCGAATCACCTAATTTTTAAGAAAAACTTTTCTAAAAATTATAAAAATTTGTTTCTCAATAACAGGGTGAAAAGCCCTAAAAAATAGAAAGTTTTTCTAAATTTTATGCCTATTTTTCTAAAAAGTAAAAAAAAATTTGTCAAATTTACGGTCTCGGACACGCCTATTACCACCAAACACACTCCACCACTCCCATTTATTTATTACACTGTGCAAGTCGAAAAAAAGACACGATTAGAGTCGACGGATCTCCCCTATATCGGGTCCTAGGAATTGAAGGGTCCTAGGAATAAAGTATATATATTCTTGATCACCATCAACAGCCGAGTTGATATAGCCATGTCCGTCTGTCTGTATGAACACCTAGATCTCCGAGACTAGAAGAGCTACAGCCACCAAATTTTGTATGTAGACCAGAGGCAGGCAAAATATACATATGCATTTTTGCATTACGTATGTGTGCGTGTGTACAACACGAAGTTGACGTTTTGATTCGGCGCGCTGCTGCGCTGCGTGCTCGGCTATTGTTTAGCTTCGTCGTTGCTTTCGCGCAGCAGAAATAGAATCAGTTGCTGTTCAGCCGTCAACAGAGCACGACCGCGCTGCGCAACTTTTTTCTATTACACTGAGCCAAAAATGTTTAATGAAGAGTGGGAAAATAATTTTTTTTTATAAAAAATATGGACGGTAATCTCATAGCAGATTACGCATTGGGCATCCCCGTCCATATTTTTTATAAAAAAAATTATTTTCCCACTCTTCATTAAACATTTTTGGCTCAGTGTAATAGAAAAAAAGTTGCGCAGCGCGGTCGTGCTCTGTTGACGGCTGAACAGCAACTGATTCTATTTCTGCTGCGCGAAAGCAACGACGAAGCTAAACAATAGCCGAGCACGCAGCGCAGCAGCGCGCCGAAGCAAAACGATGTTTTTACACAGTGCGTGTTTTGGGCAGCGCTGCTTCTAGACTTTTCCTATATACGCCAGATAGGAAGCTGCCGGCCCCTGATGTAGACCCCTATTGTCCCTACGCAGATCAAGTTTATTTCAAATTTAGGCCACGCTCCCTCCCGCCCCCACAATTAAAAAATGTTGAATAACAATTTTGAAGATATGAAGATCTTATTTTGCAGTTTAGTGTTTGTGCCCAATATCTAAAGTATCCGAAAGTTTCAGAAAGATCGGATAAAAAATGGCAGAGTTATAAAAGTTATCAAAAACGTTGCATACTTTTTGGCGCTATATGCACTTTTTGCTCACAACATAGTTTTTTACTTTTTTTTTCATTTAAATAGTTTTTTATAGGTGTTTTTTATATTGTCTATATTTTTATACTACGTACCAGAGGTACACTGAGTATATTAAGTTTGTGCAAAAGTGTCCGTCTGTCCGTCCGTCTGGTCGCCACGGTGATGGGCAGCACTTCACAGGTACAAAGTATGCTTTAGTCGGGCTGGACCGACTTTCTTTCCTGTTTCAATGCATTAATCGATAAATTATGAATTCAGGGTATATGAATATAGGTTTAACGACCTGTTTTATTTTTAGTCAAAGTAAATGTTAGCCGCCATAGTAAATCCTTTATCAGTACACTTTCAGTTGCTGTCACACCAACCAGAAAATTCAACAGAGATACATTGAACAACCTTCAATGCCAATGCATATACCTTCAGATACCCTAAAGAGCGGAGCTTAAAGCTAGTTGAAAGTTCGTGCAATTTGTGCACTTGCAATTCTCAACTATTTATTCGCCGACTGGGTAATATAAATAGGATTTGCAAATGGCTTGTTGGTGTGACAGCAACTGAAAATGTACTGACGAAGGCTTTGCTATGGCGGCAGCCGAAACGGCCGTCTACACAGCCACAGCTACTGTTCATGTTCAAATGTATTCTCTGTTGATAATATAATTGAAATATAATCAAACCTCGACCTTGAGCCTGCTAACATTCACTTTGACTAGATTCAGGGTATATTTACCATTTATAAGGCAATTAAAAAGCAGATTCTTCAAATTTCAGGAATCACTTTTTCTGAGTGGTGTTTGTGGGGGGAAAAAGTTTTGGGGAGAGAAAAATTCAACTCGTTCGCAACACATATCTGCATTCTTCACACATTGCAAATGTGCAGTACTGCGGGTACACAAGTGCCGTCACAAAGACGCTCGTAAACCGTTATGATAGCACACTGTAACTTCGAAAAATTTTAAGAAGAGGACGATTTAGAAAATTTTTCTTAAAATTAAGGTAAATTTTCTTAATTTTAGAACAAAATGCCCTTAATTTTCAACGATTATTTTCTAAAGCCAAAGGAAAAACTACCCTAAAATTAAGAAAAGGCAATTTAACAAATTCACCCTAAAATTTAGAAAAAAGTTCACATTTTCTAAATTTAAGAAAAGTTTTTCTAAAAAATTTATATAAAGGGTAGTTTTAATTAATAAGAGAAAAAGTTTTCTTAATTATAGATATTTTTCTTAGTTTTAGGGCGATTTCAATTCTAGGGTGATTTTCTAAAAAAATATAAAAATTATTTTCTGACTATACACTTTCAAAAATGCTTTCTTTTGCCTGTTACATACTTTTGCACAAACTTAATATATTCTGTGTACCTCTGGTACAGAGGATACTCTGTACCTATGAAGTGCTGCCCATCACCGTTGTGGCCGGTGCTGCCTATAATTGTTTGTTTTCCTTATAACTCGACTATCGTTGATCTGATCTCTACCATCGATCATAATCTTGATTACTAAATATATCCAGAAGAAACGAACCTTCTATTTATAAATGTGTGGGAGATACGACGTTTGTTTCCAATTTGTGGGGGCGGGAGGAGGCGTGGCAAAAATGAAAAATAAACTTGATCTGCCTGCAAGTATAAGAAGCATATGTCCCATACATGCCAAACCTCTATCTCTTACCATCTCCGAGATCTGCTTGTTCATACGGACAGACAGGCGGACAGACAGGCGGACAGACAGATGGACATGGATAGATCGATTCGGCTGTTGATACTGATCAAGAATATATATACTTATAGGGTCGGAGATGTATCCTTCTGCCTGTTAAATACACTCAAAAAAAAATCAATCCAAACGGGATTACATCAATCCGAAACAGGACTGAAAACAAAACTATCCCGGGTATTCTTAAGCCGATCCGAAAAAAGATTGATTTGATCCCATTTTTTTTTTTTATCCTGAAAAGAACAAATTTATCCAGCGGTAATCCCATAAAGATTAAATTAATCAAAAAAATTCGAGCTCAATTTAATCCCAAAGCAGGATCACTTTGAGCTTTTTCGAGACTAATTTGCTCCCAGAAAGATTCCTCCACTACCTTTCCTCCTCCATTTTCCATAGGACAATCCTTGTACACTTCAACAAGACCCACCGACACCAGTTTTGGTATATTTAAAGCTTCTGAAAAAAACCAAAGTAATATAAAAATTATTGTAGTATTTTCTGGCACTCGATCTCACCACCTTGCAGATTTGCACTGATCACGAATGGATTGGCATCTCATCGCTCAGCACCATAGCACATGATTGTTGCCACATGTCTAAAATGCTATTTATACCATACTTTTCCGCTCTTGTTCCTATTTTATGAACATGTAATATCGAAAAGGATTGAAGAAAGCAGATTTGGAATGAAACTAGCTCGAAAGGATTGGGCCAAGACTTAAATTATTGAATTGAGTAGAATATCCCGTAAATCGAGATTAAATTTTTAAGCTCGTGCCGGGATTACTCTAAGAAAAAAAGATTGAATTTATCTCGCCGTGTATTTTTCTGTGTACTTTTGCTCAAACTTAAAATATTCTATGTACCTCTGGTACAGAGTATAACAACAAAAATAGGGGAAATTGACTTTGTATATAAGTAGTTCAATTCGCATTATAAATACCAATAGAGGATTAAAATAGTTTTTGTAGAACAATTTCATTATCGCCTTTTACAATATTACTTGAGTGATTTCCCAAATTGACCAATAGATCTGTGACCATCTGGTATCAAACTGAAGCACCAACTGTTGGTTAATCTACTGTTTCCACCAAAAAATAGATTAATACAATTATTTGATTGTTCTCAAAAAAGCTTTTTTACAGCTTCTTTTAAATATTTTTAACTAATTCAGTTTTTTGAACTTTTTATTGTATTCCAGCTTCTTCACTGGTGGCCTCCAATACGTCCCAATGGAGTCATTAGCACGTATTATGTGACCTTCACACCACATAACCTCACCAAAGCGGAACAGGACAAACATTACCCAAACAACATTCGACCAAATAAAAGCGAGATCGATTGCAAATGCAATGATTTAATTCCTTTCAACTCGGGCCCACAACCAGATGATGAGAACTATTATAACAAAGAGCAAATTACCTATGAAGATGCCTTGCCCAATCTGATCTATGTTTCGTAAGTTATCATAACTTTTTCATCAACTTATGTTGAGTTCACAATTTCCCTTTCAGTCGCCACAAAGATCTACACAAAAAGGAAAAGTTTGAAAAAGTCGTAGACTTTAAGGATCTTTTGGTAGGACCCAAGCAACAGGAGTCAGCAGAGCCAGCGACAACTCCCTCTCCGCCTCCCAAAAATCTGACCATACTGGCCCAGCGACAATACGAACTATTTCGACGACAGGCGGAGGAGAAGCAACGAGCCATCCAAGATACAGGCATTACGGATTTTCCCATCTTAAAGGCGCCATCAAAATGTGCCGATGATCATGCCTCGGTGGGTCAACAGCTGGAGGAGAAATGTTTGGTGGAGGAAGAGCCGAATGGTATTAAATTGCCAGGCACCCAACACTTTTATTATCTAATGGGGCTCCAGCCGGAGCAACACTATCTCATAACTGTTCGTGCCTGTGTCCAGGGGGTGGTCAATGGATGTTCTCATCCCACAGAGGCTCTAGTGAAAACTACCAGTCTTGAGGTGGAGCAATTCATGAAGGGTTAGAAATTAGAGAGAGATTGTTTTAAAAGTTTAACCGACCGGATGGTGGACAAGGACAATATTTCATTGTCTAAGACTTTTCATTAAAAACGGGATTCATTAACGAGATTGATAAACACAGAACGGCTTCTTCATTCCTAAGCCGTATTATATGTCATTATAAAAGTGATAAATGTTAACTGAGTATTGTAATGTTTAATGTGCTTGTTGCTAAATGTTCCTCTTGATACAATATAAACGTAAATCCCTTTAACGGACAACAATTTTCGTCTTTCTATGCTAATTTGACTTATCAGCTCGTTGGGCTTACAGCAGCTTTTAAAGCCTTAGCGCCTATCCAGAAGGAACCCCAGCAGACGCATACTCTCACACAGAGGGAAAGGTAATCCTATACTGGCAGCAGTGATTTTTGACATTTTCAACTTGGTAGAAATCTGTAAGCCTACGCAAACTAACAACAGCAACACCTGAACGACCTGGCCCCACCCCCGCCGCATCGTTAGTTGCAAAAGCCCAACGCATGCCACTTAATATGCAAATATGCCACAAAAGAGCTTTAAACTTTAAAACACTGCCGAAAAACTAAAAATAATCCCCGGGACTAGCAGGGCGGGGGTTGTGTTGGACGAAAGCCGAGACGAGCTCGAAGTCGAGTCGAGTACGTGTCATGTGTCGCCTTGTTTGTGGTGAACTTTCAGCGCAGCTGGAAAACTTCCACGCGAACGTGTCCCACTCAATGGCTGAAAACGCTTCGTGATTGACGTAGGATGAAGGAAGTGCTTGCAAAGAAAAAGGATTTCTCTGGCGCTGACAAGTGACGCACAATTTAACTGGCATAGACGAGAGCACCGCGCACTCTGCCGCCAACAAGGGTCGGGGTGAACTGAAGGTGGGGTTTAGGAAAAATCTTAAAATGCCACAACGACTGCATATCAAATTTCCTAAGTTTTGCCTCAGCTCTGATCTTCCTCCTTCGTTCAGGTGGTTTCTGTGTACTATCCTGCCAGCCCCCAGACAGGAAAATCCAAAACCAATTGTACTTCAATATTTCAATGTCTTTCGCTGCTTTTACTGTTGCGTCATTTTTAGCACCGTTTCCGTAGTCGAAGTTGGTGCCGTGTATCCTCGTTATCCTTGCACTCGTTTGTTATCTATGCACTAGCAGGGCAAGCACTTGGCAGTGTGTGTGTACTTGTACTCTCCCCACCGTCAGTCAGTTGGACAATTTAACTGAGTGCTTCACGACTCTCTGCTTTACCTCGTATGCTCTTCAATTGTCCTTGCCACGGCTGTGCACAAAAACAGTAAAACCCAAAAGCGTCGACTTCGACGCACTTAACTATGCGTCTGACCGTTTTTCTCGGACTTTGCCAGAAGGAGCCGCCGTCAGTTAGTAGTAATGGTAATGATGTGTACTTGGTTTACAGAGCAGAAGGCCATTGATACAGACTTATGTTCTCAATGATGAAGCTGCGGTAAAAATGAATAATGTTATATTCAATCTATGTTTTCAAGTAAAGGAATACTGTTTGAACCGCTCTAGTACCCGAATCTCTACAGCCGCTTAAACTGCTGCTTCTCACCTAATATAGAATTCATTGCTAATAAAATTTAAGCTCACGATTCCAATATATTTTTAACTTGATCCTACATTCCTCTTGCCTCTGTGCTAGACATTTGATTGTTTAAGGCCCTCTTCTGGTTTAGAAAATTTTTGTTCGATTTTTTAAAAAAATTTTTTTTTCAGCTTCGATATTCAAAAAGGCTATAAGTAATGTTATAAGTTCGAAATACTTTCGGAGATTTAGCTAACTTTGTGGAGCCATGTTTTTGCATTTATGAGGCATTCACAAAATACTTAAAACATTAAACACGTTTTTCTCAAAACAACGTTATTCGGGGGTGTCCTGGAAATCTCTAGAGATTTTGGCTTCGGTTGGTTTACAAATCGCTAGAGAAATCCGTCGGTGTCCCAGAACTTCGAGAGATTTCGTTTTCTTCGAAAGTATAGTTCGAAAGTCGAGTTCGAAAGGTGTGTGTGTAAGATTATGGTCCTACTACAAAAACAGTAATATACTGCGTCGGTTTGAGAATTCGCTATTGGTTGGTTAATGTATTGTCTGGTTTCTGTATTTGTATTGGTTGGTTTGCCAAAATTTCCCAACACCGAGAATTGGTTTTGGGTAGGAATTTGGTTGGAAGAGATTTCTGGGACACCGCCGACTCAAACTGGTTCGCAGCTTTTCTCAACATTTACTGAACCGAAGATGAAGATGTACAGCTTAATGGACGCAGAATAAATTTTTACAAATTCAATTTTTTGTTTCATTCGGGCGTGTTCTACAAACCTCTTGCAACCCAAATGCAATTGTTCGTGTTCCGGAAATCTCTTTTGTTGGTTTTCAAATGTCGCAAATTTTATGGGTACATTTAGTAAATTTTTTGTTAAGGACTGTATCCAGCACTGCGGAAAATTCTTGCCAGGAATTTGCTATTTATTTTGAGTTTGTGGAACCCAAGTAAAATATTATGGACAAGTTTGCACTTAATTAAATTTTAACAAAATAACGCTAAACCAATAATATCTGCTCTCACATGCATGCAACAGAGTTGTCAATTAAAATAATTATTTCAACTGTTTAAATTTTTTCTGTTAAATTGAGTTTTTATGATCTAAATAATTTTATATTTTGGAATTTGGCTATATCAAAAACACACCTTTAGAATTTGTTTAGAGCAACCAGAAAAAAGTTGAAAAGTTTATTAAAGTCTACAACCCTGTCATGGCAGCAATAAGAAGCAGTCAGCTGTATTTGCCATTCGCTTTATACAACTCCGAAGCTAACTTCGAAAAATGAAATCTCCTACATTTCTGGAATACCAACATTTGGATTTTTAACAGCCCTCGCATTCACACATTTTTAATTTTGTATTGTTTTTAACGAACTGTGCAACCAAATACAGAAAACATAATTAAGAAACCTTTACCCGTTTTTTTGCACAAGTTTTTAAAAAACAGTTAAAATTCAATCGTCTAGTTCAGAAGAGGGCCATACAAAATTTTAGTTTGATTTTTGAAATTTTAAGAGCATCAGAAATCCTGACTTAACATATTTGCAATAGCTGATCGTCTTAATTATTTTGAAATACAAACAAATCATTATTCTTGTTCATGAAGCGACTATTGTCATTGGGAGAGAAGATTAGGCTTTTCGTGGCTAACAATTTTTCAAAACCCAATGAGGGAAATTTTAGACCTTTATTCACGCTTCGATGATATATTTTATTGAGTATTATTGCTACTTCATATTTCAATTTCGATTGGTCAAGGAAACGTTAGGGAAAAATCATCAGGAAAATTTAATGTTTTTAAAGAACAGGCGCGGATCTAGAATACGACTTTGGGCAACTCTCAGGAAAATTATTTTAAAACGAAAATTGTTAATTTATTGGTGTATTACGAACAGATAAGAAACAGAGAATTTCTTGCTTGGATCAAGAATGTTCGGTATCAAATGTACGGTAAGAATGCCAATTCTTAATCCAAATGCGAATTTCATGATCTAATAATTAACTTTTGATTCCGATTTTTATACCCTTGCAGAGGGTATTATAACATTGTCCGATGTTTGTAACGCATAGAAGGAAGCATCTGCGACCACATAAAGTATATATATTCTTGATCAGCATGACGAGCTGAGTTGATTTAGCCCAGTCCGTCTGTTTCAATGCTATCTCCTACGTCAGTTTCAAAGCTATCCTCACCAAACTTTGCACGAAGTCTTTTGGTACAAATACGCTGCACATTTGTCGGAACCGGCCAGATCGGATGACTATAGCGGATAGCTGTCATAGGAACGATCGGTCGAAAAACTAGTTTTAGTGAGAAAAACTTTTTTGGTTTCAATTGGAACGCCACCACACTTCGTATTTATTAGTTAACTATGCCTTTCCATGATTTTACCAAATTTGGCCGAAATCGGACTGCTATATAGTATAGCTGTCAGAGAAAAGTATAATCTGAAAAGTAGTCTTAGTGAGAAAAACTTATATGTTTTCCATGGAAATGTCCTCAAAATTGGCATTTTATTTGTTTTATATTTGTTTTATATGCTCCCACACGGCTCTACAAAGTTTGGTGAAAATCGGATGACTATAGCATATAGCTGACATAGGAACAATGGGTCGAAAAACTAGTTCTTGTGAGAACAATTTTTTGTTTTTAATAGAAACGTTCCTTTCGTTGGCATATATTTATACTTTTACACAATACTACAAAGTTCTGTCAAAATCGGATGACTTCCCACCCGACAACCGGTATCGAGAACGGATCCGTTTTCGACATTTTCTCGAAGGTTTCTCTCACAAAACTATCGAGAATGTGTTACGTTCTCGGTCCGAAAAAGTATTACCTGTCGCTCAGTTTGTGGCAGCAAAGCATAAGTTCTCGATATCCGTTTTCGGATCCGTTCTTGACACTTTCTCGATAGCGAAAACGGATCGAAAACATATCCGTTTCCAATACGTTTTCGCTATCGAGAAAGTGTCGAGAACGGATCCGAAAACGTGTTGCAAACGTTTAGTTTCGCGAAAGTTGAAAAAAGAGTTGCTGCTGCTCCCCACACACACCACCCCCACCAACCAAGCCGCCCACCACCCCCTCCCCCCCCCCTCCCCTTCCCTTCATACTTTTGCTGTGATAATTTTTTTTTAAATACAATTTTTTTTGATTATTATTTCGTTTTTTACTTACCCTTACTGGGACTCGAACTCAGGACCTCGGCACTCTAACACGAACGACGGACATCTTAACGCTCACCGATACAACAGTGTCGCGCGAGACGGTGGCGAAATGACAGTAAAGAATGCAATCAAGACCGGTGGTAGAATGGCAAGACATTTGCCGTGCAGCCGCGAGGTCGTGGGTTCGAATCCTATTCAAGGCATTGAAATTAAAATTATTTTGACACCTCTTTTTTTTTTTTTTTTTTGTTTTTTTTAGTTTTGTTGTTTTCAAAATTTTCTATATTTTTCCCATATTTTGTACAATGCTCTGAGGTCTCAAATACGTTATTTTTGTCAAACGCGAAGCTCGTTACTGCAAGCATCTTTCCTAAAATTTAGGAAATTATTTTCTTGTTTTTAGGTAAAGACGAATGCATCGTTTTTTTGCATACTTTTAGGTAAAGACGAGTGTTTTGCTTCTGACTTTCTGTACATTTTTCTTTTTCCTTTGTTTCTCTTCTTTGTTGCTGTCACAAATAGAGAAAAAATAGCTTATGTCCGATTGAAACCCGCATCTCTTAAGAAAAACGGATTTCGATTATAAGAGAAACTATCGTAATTCTCGTAGGTCCGGATACATACGAGATATTGTCGGGTGGGTTAAGCATATAGCTGCTAAGGAATGATCGGTCGAAAAAGAAGTTCTAGTGAGAAAAACTTTTTTGTTTTAATTGGGATCGCCTTCGTAATTAACAGTTTGTTTTGCTTTTCCATGATTGCACTAAGTTTGGTCGAAATCGGACATCTATATAGTACAGCTCCCATAGAAAAGTAAGGTCCGAAAAGTAGTCTTATTTAGAAAAACAAACTGCAAGGGTAAACAAAACTTCGGCCGATCCGAAGTTAACTTTCCCCTATTTTTAATAATTAAGCCTAAATTAAATGCGCGACCCCTGTGCAAGAAGTCTTGGGTTCGACTCCGCCTCGGAACATCTAATAAAAAGGCTTTTTTCTTTGAAGAAACTTACACACCCGGTCACCCCTCAGTGCTGTTGGCGCCAGCTTCATAGTAATAAACCATACAAAAGTTTCTCAAACTGCCGTTAGAAGCGCGCAAGCCAAGAGATTGAGAGGAGTTCGGCTTTGGCACTTTGGGGCTGTGTCAAGCCATTTTACATTTGTACAATTAATTATAATATTTATTTATCCACCTTGCGCTTTTAACTTTTAATGTCCGGATTAAGTTTCTTATAAGACCAAGCTTTACGCAATGTTTCCTATCAAGTGTGGTAAGATAATTTTTCTACCACCTACTACTGCTCAATGCTTAGTTGACCCAATTGGAATCTCACTCGCTGATCCCAAATCTGATTTAAAATCTGTGTAGTGAAGTTCTTTTTCACGTAATTCCTAAACGCATAAAAAACATTGATGCTTCGAAAACCCCTTTTTCACTCCACTAAAAAAAGCTAATATTTTTAGGTCACAACAAATCATCCATTGTTGATGGTATTTCAACAACTACAAAATAAACCTAATATTTTCATATATTTGTGGCATATTTGTTGCAACAGGTAATGAGGGATACTTATTCCTAATGTTTAGCAGTACTGCTTTTAAGCTGTTCGTAGATCCAGCGATAAAAAGACGCCACTCCTCTGGGACATGAGGGTGTCCGATTTCAATAATAAGAGCATCGATATCTGTACAATAACATAAAATAGTGTCTGTTTCATCGATAGAATACATGGCGAAATATATATAAAGTGACCAGGAATAGGTTCATATACGAGCTGATGTAATTTTAAAATTCTCTGCTACCAAAATACATTACTTTAAGCGAGATGCAAGCAGCTCTGCAGCTCTTTGAGACAAGCTTCCATCTCGAACTATGTCATTTAAGTCAGATTAAGTAACCAAGTGACGTTAAGTAAAAATAACTTATGGTTCAAACTCCAAAGAAGTAGTATCTTCTAGTACCATTTCTTGAATACTGTTATGATTAGTGTCGTCTATGACAGATGTTACATTATTCCCCGAAATAAATTGAGCTCAAATTACTGAGTCAACTTCAATATAGTTAATTTTTTCACCAACGCAAAGTTTTATTAAAAATTTCATACACTTTATTTATGCGGTATGCCTTTTCTAGCTCTAAAATATAAGAATTGGAAAGAAATGGGGAAAATGCAGCTTGCTGTCCTCATTGTTTTGCTTCTTCGTTTGTATTTTGAAATCATCTGTTCTTTGTTAACAATTAACCAAGTGACTAGGACAAAGGCATACAAATTAAACATAAATGATAAATAGGAGTTATTTAGCTGCTAGAAACATATCATCTAATGTTGGTAAGGGTTTAAAGCTCATCCATGTCAATTTCTTCTCTGTTTACTATTGCGGGGGCCAAGCCATTAGTGTGCTCTGGCCAGAAGTCCAACAGATGGCTTGCGGCCTCTGTACATTGGATTACATTGGAAGTCTTAACATTCTTAACATTTTGCCCAAAATACGAAAATGCAAAAGTGCAGTTGTAGTGAGGAGAGGGCATTAGAATGGACTAGCAAGAAGAAATATTCTGCTACCACTGTTAGATTTATTAGAGGTCTGCTATCACGTTGGCCAATTACACTGATAAATTTTCATATTGTACAGGACGTTTTTGACATGTGTGTATAAATTTTATAATTTTAAAGTAAAAGAAATACCCTAAATGGTCAATGTTGTTCAAAGGCAGTTGCTTGTAAAAAAAATGCCCATAGTCCTCGAACTAAGGGATCGACGGGGAATTTTTAAACGGAATTCGGTCTATTTTGATCTCTAGTTTATGACCTATATGGACTCGATAATGGGTGTGGTTAAGTGTGATTCATCATGTCGCGGTTTTAAGTTGTTTGTTACCATCTCTTTAGGGCACGATTTATGTGTCAGTATCTCAATAAATTTAAAATCTTAGGAAATTCTTCCGAGTGGTTTTCCATTTAATCAAGTTTCCAAGTTGGATCTCTATGGGCGGGCTACCAACCATTTCTCCATTGGAGGCGGGAATTTAGTATAACTATTGCAGTGAACCCTTTTATCTTTTGTGAATTTTTCAAAATTTTAGCTTTAATCTATTTTTAGCCAGCAACAGATGTTGTACCTGTAGCCGACTAACCTGTTCTTGTTCGTTGTTTTCCATTATACATCAATAAATCAAATAAAAGCGCGGCCGCGCCGTCTCCGACCCCTCTCCCCACAAGAAAAGGTATTAACTGGTTTTAGAATAGGGGCTTGTGGACGCTAGGGGGAGGGGGGGAATTTTCAAATCTGAAACAAACTCGTATTGAACGGGTGTACACCTACCTACATGAAACAAAATTTGCTAGCGTAGACGGAAACGGGACAGACAAGGCTTATGTTGATGCTGATCAAGAAATATATACTTTAGAGGGTCGCAAATGTTTCCTTCTAGTTAGTTACTCACAACTTCTTCCCTTTTCCATTTTCAAGGGAACAGGGTATAAAAATGGAGGTGTTGCTACCTCAGACAAAAAGTTCAATTTGGCACTGTGTAATTATCAAGACTAGTTTAAGTTATATTAGGAAAATTACAGTGTTACAAAAAAAAATCTAAACATACTTATCACGGAGCCCAGAACATATTGTCGGGCAGGTCGAGTATAGCATTTCCTCATTCTCGGTTTCTTCCTAACACTCCCAAAATCAGAAGTTATGTTTATAGCCTTGGAAATTACGATAGCGACGAGAGGTCTCTAAAGTGGTTCCATGTCTGTTTAACACTAAACAATTTGCTCACGTCGATTTAACATAAGTCATTTCAACAAATAAAAATTCTACAAACGTCAATTTATCACACGTCAATTCAACACAATACAAATTTAACACATTGAACTTTAACTCATTACAATTTTAACACAAAACAAGCTTTACACAACCAATTTTAACACAAATAAATTTAATCATTTGTCAATACAACACAAAAAAACTTCAACTCTAACAAATTGATAAAGAGTGAACTTATGACTTTGATGACTGGAATTAAATGCTATAAAATAAAACTGGAAGCTACTTACCAAAATACAAGTGAAAGTGTTGACTACATATTACAAATTTTTAATCGTGGACCCCTTATTCCTTCACAATGCATAACGGCAAATGTAGATGAAACTGAGCGAACCTTTTTAAATATATATTTGTTTGCAGTGCAACTCAATTTTACTTCGTTTCAAAATAAAAGCGTACAAAGGTTCCATGTCTATATAAGACGAAACAATATCAGCGCAGTCAACACACGTCATTTAATCACAAAAATTCTTCATAAATATACAAATTTAACACTCGTCAATGTAAAATTATGAAAACTACGAGGAAAGTAAATGATGACCCAATAAAAGAGCACGACTAAGATTACAAATTTAGCGGTTGTCACAATGATAACTCGTTATTGACTTGTGTTTATAGCGCTCCATTTTTATACCATTGCTTTTTTCTCATTAAAAACGAATAGTACAAGCAAAACAATTACTGTACGGAGTGTGGGGGGGGGTTATTTCTGTTTTATTATGTTAGTGGGTTTTGTTTTTGTGTGTGACGCTAAGGAAGCACGACCATAGAATGATAGAGTGGTCGTATAGGCGTGCGCGCGGTTGTTTTTCGTGTTTAAGACCAAACTCGGTCGGTAATATGATTGTGGCGGGATTATGATATACATATAGCGGGACGGTGAAAAACAGTCTTAGGAAACTTTTTAGTTTTTGGAAACGCCTCCAAAGTCGTATTTTTGTTTAGTCTTTCCCATGATTCTAAGTTTGGTGAAATCGGATGACTATGCATGCGCATGGACGGTGAGACAAGTAGGGAAAACTTGTTTGTATAAAAACGTCCTTAGGAATTATTATACTACAAATGTGGTGAAACGGATGCTATACAAGATGAAGAGAGAAAACTTTTTTAATGAAAACGTCCTTTTATTGGCATATCTTATTCTATACTTGACATATTCTAAAGGTTTATCAAAATCGGATAACATAGCATATAGCTGCAGTATGAATGATCGGTCGAAAAGAGTTCTAGTGAGAAAAAATTTTTAGTTTTACATGGGACGCCCCAAATTAACGCCTGTAATTAACAGGTATTATGCTTTCCAAGATTTCACAAGTTTGGTCGAAATCAGACATCTATAAGTATAGATCCGATAGAAAATAAGGTCCAAAAAGTAGTCTTAGTTAGAAAAACTTTTTTGTTTTCAATGGAAGCTGCAGGGTATACAAAACTTCGACCGAGCCGAAGTTAACTTTTTATGCTGCAAACTGCAAAGAAAAAACTTAGGTGTACTGAAAGGTGAACTCTGGAAATCGTGGTGTTATTATGTGTCCCCTTTCAAGAAGCGCGCCGCAGGCAAAATTATTTTTTTTTAAAAATCGCGTGCACTTTAGTCAAGACATTTCTTTAGTTTTTACTTAAATCTCTCGGCTTGCTGAATGCAAGCTGGTGTTTGTTCCTTTTTGAGAGACTCAATGAATTTTGGCTTTGATGCACAAGAGACTTGAATTTTTCCATTGAAGGAACAAGCTTGTCATGTATTACAACCTCACTGCAGTTCCAAAAATGAATTGTAAATTTATGATCTTTAGGGCGACCATTTTTTAGCTTACGTCCAATCCAAGTAGCTGTAAAATTCTTAACAATGGGTACTAAAAGGTCATTATTTGAATTAAAGAACTTTGAGTGTAATAATGTTTTATTAGTGATAAAATTGTAATTTGATGAATTTGATCCTCTGCTGAATTAACTTTTGCTAAAATTGAATTGTGATGAAATTCCTTGTGTAATATTTGACGAGTGTGGAATTGACTTGTGATGAATTCGGATGTGATAAAATTGTTTTGTGCTAAGATCGAATAGTGTTGAATATGCATGTGTTGAAATTGCTTGTGTTAATTTTGTGTTGTGATGAATTTGTGTGTTGGGTGAAATTGTATGTGTGTTAAACAGACGTGTCACCCTCTAAAGTATGATAATCAATGGTTCGACAGATTTAGCTTGATGGCTAAGAAATGCGGGTTACAGATCTGGCATTTTCTCTTTTTTTCCGAAATTTCTGCTGTGGGGGTGGTTTCACTATTTTATTCTATGCGACTTTTTCTTGAGTTTTGTGGTATAAGCCCATTTAATTCTCCATTGAACAAATGTTGGCCCAATGAATTTGGTTACCCTTTGACGAAGTCTTTGCCGTTTTTCTGTGTACACATCGATAATCCAGTATTTTTTTTGAGTGTGTTTACATATTAGTATGTTTTTTAACATGGGTGCCCCTAAAAGTATAATATGATTAGTTTGGCGGCAAATTTAAATAATTGTTGACAAATACTCAATTTCTGGAACAATATTAGCATTCTCCGAAAAGTGTTACCCATGAAATATTAGTTTATCGATTTCAATAGCACTAAGCAATTGTGACTATTTTTATGCCCATACCAAAGGTATGAAATGGTCCCAAAAGAGCGAAATTCGCAAAATTATACCGATTTTCCGATTGCCTGCGAAGGTTTCTAAGTTGAATTAATGGCCAACAAATAGTCCAAAAACTGCAAAATCTGCCAAATTATACCGATCATTCGATTGCGATGAATCTTTCGGCAATAATTGGACGCTTGCCTGCGAAGATTTTTCAGTTAAACAAATGCGCGGAAGATTTGAAAAATCATTGAAAGATTATTTATGAAATACGGTTTAATAGACGGCTAAATAGGAGATTAGACCGAACGGTCCAACAAATCGCTATATTTGCAATATTCTATAGTGAGTTATATGAGTTTATTTTTGATAGATGCCAATTGTAGACCGTTAACCCGTCTTCATAATAATCTGAACTCATATGAATATTTGGCAAATTTTGCATTTTTTTTGGCCGTTAGTTTTACTCCTCATATTTACCATTGTCTACAATTGTCGTATATCAAATCTTCACAACAATCTAGGCTCAAATGAAAAATTGGCAAATTCGCAACAATTTGGACTGTTTAATCCACATCTTAAATTTGACAACGCCTGCATTGTAATGCAAACATTTGACGTTTTATAAATACTCTTATAAAGTTTTCGCAAATTTCGTGGTTTTGGGACCATCTTATACCTTTGGTATACAAATAGTCACTATTGCTTAATGCTATTGGATGCGCAAAACTAATATTTCTTGATTAATATTATTCGGAGATTGCTAATCTTGGTCCAGAAATTATTAAAAATTGCGGCCAAACAAATCATATAACACTTTTAAGGGCATTCATGTTAAGACACATACTAATAAGTAAGCACACTCAAAATAAAATACTGGATTGTCGATTTGTACTCAGGAAAACGGGAATGACTTCGTCAAACGAAAACCAAATTCCTTGGGACAACATAGGTTTAACGGAGAATTAAATGGGCTTATATAATAAAACTTAAAAAAATCGCATAGAATAAAATAATGAAGCCAGTGGGGGTCAAAGTAGAAATTTCGGAAAAAAGGAGAAAATGCCAGATCTGTAACCCGCATTTCTTAGCCATCAAGCTTGGGCCCATAGAGGCCTAAGTGGGAGGGCGACTTGTCGCTCTCAGCCATCGCAACCTAGCCATTAAGCTAAATCTGTCAAACCATTGATTATCATACTTTAGATTACTCTCTACGCTTATTTATTTTAATTTAAATGAGTAAAAATGCATAAAGCGGTTTTTGGGCCATAACTTCAGATTTTGGGGGTGTTAGGAAGAAACCAAGTATGTGGCAATGCTACACTCGACCCACGCTACAGCGTATTTTCGCTGTAACAGGGTGTTATCAAACAAACAAACAAACAAATGTTTCTTTTTTTCCTGCTATTTACATCTGCGCAACTTCATGATCCGGGGTAAAAAACGATTGCAATGCTATAATAGTCGGAGTGCAGGAACGAAGTGAAAAACTTTAAGAAGCAAACTACATGGAGAAATCGAAGAGAACTTGATAATGCAAAATTCACAGTGTTAAGACGGACTTAGTCGCTTCATAATTGACAACAGATCGTAATGGAAATACGTAGTCTTTTTCGCGTGCAGTGGACTCTGGATCTGTAATGGCTCTGCGTAAAATTTTAGCAGCTGCTTTTATACCCGGTATCAAGAATATACAGAATATGGTGGGTGATGCATTTTTCAGGCTGTTACAAAAATTTGCACAAACCCAACATACTCTGGTTCAGAGTGCAATCAGGAGCGACTCTTAACATTTCCTTGAATGTACACTCAGAAAAAAACCAATAATTTTGTACTTGAATTAAGTACAAACGGTGTCGATAGTACGGTAAGTACGAAAATACTTAATCCAAGTACAAAATTCTTGGATCAAGTACGAATTTTTCAATCTCAATATACTTGACTTAAGATTGTTTCGGGATATATTAAGTACATTTCGAATCATTTTAAAATATTTTTAATAATACTTTTAGGTTGTAATGGCCTCTCAAAATAAGTACAAAGTATTTTTTCTCAAATTATAGTAATTGCTAGTGTCAGCCCAAAAACATTATAGAAAAGAAAAACGAGAATTTCAAAATAGGGCAAAACACTCTTGGTTTGAGCCCATTCCCAAGTTCTCCTAAAACGACTTTTCCGTATTGAACCAAAGAAGGCTGGAAATATCCAAGGGCTATAAATAAACCTCTTTGGTAGAACTAATGTGGGTCAGAAATTAACCATCACTCAATAACAAAAGAGCTACAATCAGTTGGGAATTTTAAGAACAGACTCGCTTAAAATGCATTTACATTTTACGTTGCACACTTTTCGGAGCTAGCATTATAAGTCAATTTTGTACTCAATCTAACATATTTTGTACTTTAATTTACTGTAAGTACAAAATGTTCTTGATTCAAGAACATTTGTTCTCATTTCAATAATAATAGCACTCATTCTTCAATTTTAGTATGTTTCGTGCTCCATTTAAGTAATTCCAATAACGAATCATACTTGAAATTTTAAGTACAAAATGGGTTAAATTCAATCCCATTTAGAACGCTGGCAGCCGTTTTTTTTCACAGTGTATATACTTATAAATATTCAAACACTAAAAGAATAGAAATACAACTTTAATGTTTCTGCTGGTCATGTGCTTTTATTGCCCCATCCCTAAGCAATTAGATCGGAAATATGCTTGCATTCGACCCCACACCTTGATTTTGACTTTCCAATGTATGGCTTCTCACCCAAAATTGAGTACAAAATGTCGCTTGGTTAATACGTTGCCTTACATTCATCGTGTGTCTGTCCAAACATGTAATTACCCAAAAATGAAATCGAAAAATTGTATTCAATTATGCCACCCACAAAAACTCAGAGGTCACACAATGAATGGGCCGTTAAATTATTCAAACGACAATGAAAGATTGGAACGTACATTAAGTGGAAAATTATCGACCATCTTGAGTGGTGTCAGGCCTCAACTTCTAGTGTAAAACTCTCATGCTCATATAAAGGACACGTTACTATTTCAAGCGCCTTGCATTATTAATGAAACCAAACACATGACAGTCCAAAAGCCACGCAACTTCAGTGAGAGACAGAGAGAAACGTGGATGCGCAAGCACAGTGCGGCTTTCCCAAAGAGAGGGGCAGCCTGAGATACTCTTCATGCAGTGCCTTTTTGCTGATTGTCCTTACCTCAGCACAATCTAATTTAACTAAAATTAAAATCAGTTCACATGTCCTTGTCAGCTACAAACTGACCGTTCCCACGGAACACAGTCATGCCAGTTCACGTTATCCGAGCGCATTAATCTTACATTGGCAATTGGACTTTGTAATCCAGACAAAACGACAGGATAACAAAGAAATAGCCAATGGACATTGAAAAAGGACAATTGGGTATGTGACGAGCTGTTTAAGTGTGGTACAGTCAAGTGTTCTTAAAAAATGGTTGAATGTTATACTCTGTACCGAATGTACAAAGAGTATAAAGGAATTGAGTTTGTCCAAAAGTATGTAAGAGCCAGAGGGAAGCATCTCCGAACCTATAAAGTATATGTATATATTCTTGATCAGCATTAACAGCAGATTCGATATAGCCTTGTCCGTTCGTCATACCGTATGAACAATCCGATCTCAGAGATGGTAAGAGGTAGAGGATTGACATGAATGGGACATAAGCTTCTAATAATGGCAGGCAGATCAAGATTATTAGAGCGAAGCTCTTTTACGGACGGTCGACAGGTGGTAAATCCAGAAAACGATTGTCTTTGCGACAGATTTTTTGGCTGCGCTTTTAACTTTGCAAAGACAGCAGCTTTGGTCTGTGCAATACAGCCATAACAGCAGCTGGATTGTGAGTTAGTGGGTGGTGGTGGTGGAGTAGTGGTGACCAGAACAGTAACCAGTTGAGCTTCGGAATAGTTTATGTCAGAGGTGCCCAACTGCCTCATATGGGCGCGCATTTACTCACACAAACAAAAAACAAAAATCTTAAACAGCAACAACCAGAAAAAAACGAAACAGAAAACTGGTTATTTCCTATTGCTATCTGTGCTTGTTCTTGTGTCTGCTTGACACAGACAACAATAACAAAATAAACGAATGCTTACATATTGTTGTTGCCTTTAATTTCACAAGAGCTTAGAAGAAAAGGGAAGAGAGGTACATACGAATTTGTTGCAATTTCGTTATGTTATGTTATGCGCTAGTCCTATGCTCACTCCATACCCCATCGCGCAAAACAGGTTTTTATGTTTTTTTTTATATCCTGTTCCTATTAAAAATGGGAAATGTATGTAACAAGGAAAAGGAAACATTTCCGATCCTATAACTATATATATAAAACTGTTCAACCTGACTGACTGGTGACCGTCGCACAGATAGAATGCTGAATTTTTTACAGTAGTTTTATCTTATGCTGAAAGTGAGTACTAAGAAACGATTTTGGAAAATTCTGCCGGGAAATGTGGAAAATTCAAAGAAAACTGTTGTATGGAACTTTTTTGAATTTCATCCGATCAGGCTCAAATTTATTTTCAGAGATCTATATGAAAATTTATCTATGACTGCATACTAATTTTCCGGAAAATTCACCCCCCTTGGTGGAAATTGGGTGGTAAAGGTTGTATGGGTTGAATTTTAGTTCCCAGCGATTAGCTCCAAGTTCGTTTTCAAAGTTACTCATAAAAAAATATGATCTGCGTGACTTTTAACTTTTGGAAAATCAACCCCCCAAGTCGGGAAATGGTCGGAAACTGTTATATGCAAGTTTTTTGTTTATCAACGGATTGGGGTCAAACTCATTTTCAAAGATCTACATGAAAATTCAACAATGACTGCACACTAATTTTCCGCAAAGCTCTTAATTTCAGTGAAACTTTGGGGATTGGTTAGACGCTCGCCCGGGAAGGTTTCTAAGTAGAAGAAATGGGCGGAAAATGGTGCTCAAATCACGAAATTTGAAAAATTATAGCGTTCATCCGATTGCAATGCCACTTTGAGGAATGGTTATAGAATTGATGAAAAATATCCCAAAATGTGTGTTCAAGGCCAATCCTTATTTTTGGGCCGATCTTTATCAAATCTTGTTGTAAGCTTTCATTTTTAAAACTCCACCTCCAAGATCGGAAATGTCAGGAGAGCTTTTTTTATCACGGGCGTGGCATAGGAGTTAATCTCTGCTTTGAGCCGAAGTATGTAGGATACGGACAAATATTTTGCAATTTGTGAAAATCACCCCCAAGACGGAAGAGAAAAACTGATACCGATATCGCTTGAAATAGCTTTACTGACGGCGGCGTAGCGAAGCAAGCCGGGCTACTTGCTAGTAGTATATATATTCTTGATCAGCATCAGCAGCCAAGATGATATGAGCGCGTCCGTATGAGCGCACAGATCTCAGTTGCATTGTCCGTACCGATTTCAATCCCAATTCCAATGTTTAGTTTAAACTTTGTTGTATTTTCAGCTTATCGATAGGTATGGCGCGCAGAGTCGAGACTTTGATTTAGTCGATTGCGATGGGGAGGCAGCTCTGCCGTTATGATCGTACGAGGGCGGTCCCAGAAATAGCCGACCTAACTACTAAAACACAAAAATTTATCATTTTTTTTTATTTACACTTTTCCCAGCGATGTTCAATAGCTTCGATTCCTTTTTATACCCTGTTCCCATTAAAAATGGGAAAACGGGGATCATGAAGTTGTGCAAAAGTATGTAACAGGTAGAAGAAAGCATTTAAGTAAAAGTAAAGTATATATATTCTTAATCAGCATCAACAGCCGAGTCGATTTAGCGCTGTCCGTCCGTCTGTCCGTATAAACGCGTCGATCTCAGAGACTATAAGAGCTAGAGCCACGGCAGCATGCAATGCGTTTGTGTGTATGTTGGAGTGTGTGTATTTGTGAGTGCGTGTAAAGGAAAACACACGAAATCAAGGGAACAGAGTATTTTGTAGTCGGGGCACTCGACTGCAGCTCCCTTACTTGTTTATAATAAGAGCTGTGAAGCTCTTCAAAATAGTCATTAACCTCGGACTCCACCTCTTCATTGTTGCCAAATCTTTTTCCTCCGAGCCATTTTTTCAAGTTTGGAAATAAGAAATAATCAGAGGGAGCTAAGTCTGGCGAATAAGGGGCGTGAGGTAGCAATTCAAATTTTAATTCATTAATTTTAGCCATTGCAACGGCAGAGGTGTGAACCGGCGCATTGTCATGATGGAACAGCAAACGCGGCACCCATCTTGCGCATAACTTTTTCATGTCCAATTTTTCGGTCAATATGCGATGTTCAGCACTTTTTGAAACGCCTACACATTCAGCTAACTCATGAACTTTCAATCGCCGGTCACTCAATACACATTTTTTAATTTTGGCCACCATTTCTGAAGTGGTCACCTTATTTGGACGCCCATTACGGTGTTCATCTTCGCAGCTCAAACGACCTCGCTTAAACTCAGCCACCCAATATTTTATTGTTGTAAACGAGGAAGCAGAATTACGTAAGGTAGAATCCAGCTCCTTTTTAATATTGGTTGGACTAAGACCTTTTATATGAAAGTATTGTATCACATAACGATGACCAATTTTGTCCATGTTGCAAATCAATAACAAGCGTTCTCTATTAAAATCGACCAAAAAAAACTGTGCAAGGTAAAGGCACCAAACTTCAAACTTAAGCTTTAAATAGTCGGTACTTCCCCTTTTTAATATTTTTTGTAAACATTTTCCAACACTACTGTGCTAGGTCGGCCATTTCTGGGACGGCCCTCGTAGATAGAGCGCCCCCTGTCGAGTCGAAGGGACTAAAGATCCACTGCAAGGGGAGAGGGGAAATGGGTACACCTTTGGAACGCAACAGGTGCAGTCCCTTTCCCACCCACCAGTGTTTCCAGAACATGAGGTCCAAAAGTTGCTAGATTTTCAAAACAAATTGCTAGAAATAGCTAAAAATAAAAAAAAAGTTGCTCAAATAAATAGCTAAAAATAAAAACTTCAAAAACTGTTGTTTTCGGATTGAAATCTAACAGAAACTTTTAAAAAATTAATTTGTAATGAGTTTCGAATACAAAAATACTATAAATTAGGTCTGCAAACCACCAGAATAAGGGTTCCAAGAGCTAATAGATTTGCGCAAAAAATTTCATAGAAATAGCTAAAAATTGAAAAAATTGTTTTCTTCAGACTATAATCCAACTTGAGACTATAATCCACTCAGAATTTCGGTACAGCATCAGCACACTTTAACCTTAATTTTAAAAGAAACCATGAATGACCGCAGAGAATTTTTCGCATGACAATTTTTTGAGCCCAGATTTCAATACTTGACAATTAGCAAAATTAATTTTCAAGGTGCTAAGACTAACAAATTCTTTAAAAGGACAGAGTGCCGCAATGAATTCACAATCTCTCTTTTTGTTTGGAGTCCGAGCCGAACGAAAAGCTGAAAGGCCAAAAAATGCTGATCTCAGTACTGAGCATTATGTACCGGAACTTAATTACTTCGTCCATATCAGCAATATTTGAGATTTTTTGCTCATTATCTATATATTAATACGCTAAGATTTTTTCATAAGAATGTACGGCCCCCTTTTAGCATAGTAAAACAAATTCAATTTACCCAAAATCTATACCATATGTTCGTATGAGTATTTAGACCCCGCCATTGCACACTGGGCCAGCAGGCCGAAATTTCGGTCAAAAGTCCCACTTTTTTGTTTGGGAAACTTGATAAAACGATTGTCGGAAACGATAAGGAATACTATAGCTATTTTTGCCAAAATTTGGAACATTTTCACAAAATGGTTTTTGAATGGCAGCAATTCAAAGTTGATTTTTCATGAAATTGCTCCAAAAATGGAAATTAATAGTGAAACTAGGAAAGAAACAGCTTCTAGATATTAATTATATATTTTCGCTACGGACTAGATTTAAATACAAAAATATAACGAAGTTTCCAATTGTATTCGCTTTCAAAAAAAAATGGAAAAATCAGTAATTTTTTGGGTTTTTTACATTTGACAACTTTGATTTGAGAGTGCCCACGGGTGCCACTGGCTAATCACTCGTAACATGCCAAATTATTTTTTTGAATATTGTACTATAACTGGAGGTATGCGCTTTGCGCGGTTTTGCTTTGGGTTTTATTAAATCGCTTTTAAAAATGTATCCCCATTTGGAATCGAGCCAGTTTCAATTTTCAGTCAGCCGAAAAGTATGCTTTTCGTTTTAAAAACTTCGTAATTTGGACCATGAAGCAAAACTGTGAGAGCTAAGCTATTTTTATTCCCATGGATTAAAATGTGTAGCATACTTTTAGAAGCACGGAATTACGGCTTAAAATGCATTCAAAAATTATTTTTAATTAATTAATGTTTTATATTTTATTTTTTGTTTTAAGAAATGAATGTATAGAACAGGTTAAATAAATAAAAATAACGGTGAAAGTAGTCAGATTGACTGAAAATCCTTGACAGGGTGGGCATTCAAAGTCGGTACTATTTTGAGATAATAACTCATAAACGACTTATCCGACAATCATGACAATTTTTTTTCTTAGAAACAATCTTCACTTGTATATCCTCTCTGCAAAATTTGGACGGTACATAAAGTTGAAAAATTTTCCAACTTTGACTTGGATTATAAATATGTTTTAAAATTTCTTATTTTTTTTTTAAATTATGTGCGTTAAGTTCAATCTTTTAAGAACATTTCGTAAAAAACTTTAGCTTCCTAACTAGTCTGGTGTAGAAATGCCAAAGTTTTGGCCAAAAATGAGATTTCTGGCCCACAGTCCATTGCAAAAAAAAAAATTAATTCCAATTATTTATTGTTTTATAACGAATTAAAAGTTGTACCGTGAGCTATGCTCAGTTGTAATTTGACATTTGTAAACAAAGAGAGTGGCTCCCAATAATCTCTCCCTGTGAAGAGAAGATCAACGGGAAAAAAAGCTTCTACGCATATTTTGTTTTGGTATTAAGCAGATTTACCGTTGCTGAGTCTAACTGAAATACAATTGGCGAGTCAAGTGATGCTAATAAAATGTATTTCGGAGCGTAAACAATAATTAATATTGTTAAAAAATTTGTTGTATTTCTAATCCTATTGATATTTTCGTCTTCCTTTCTAGCGTAGTAATGTTGGAATGAGTATTAAGAGCAAAAAAAAAAAAAAAATTGTATTGCAATTATTTATTGTTTTATAACAAATTAAAGATACGGTGACACGCAGATGGCATTAAATTCAATTGACTAAAAAAACTAGTGCGAAAATAGTCAGTATCAAAAAAATGTATATATTTTGTCTCTTCACACTTTCTTTGGAGCCATCGCCATGCAACATTTCCCATACTGTTCGCTTCAAAAAAAAAAGAAGCATTGAAAATTGATTTAAGACTTACACTTTACCAAAACTTTAACAAAAGATCAAGGAAAGGAAGCAAAGCTGTTTATAGCTTTCTGGGTAGTATGAACAAGTAAGGGAGCTGTAGTCGAGTCGAGTTCAAGGGAACAGGGCCTTGATTTCGTGTGTTTTCCTTTACATACACTCACTTACACATACACACACTCCAGCATACACACACGCGCATCCGGCCGCGCGCGATAACTGACAATGCAAGACCCCCCTCTCTCCCACAAGCAAAATTGATTCGTAGATAACTTCGAAGTTTTTTGTCCGATCTTAGTGACCTTTTCAGAATAGATAGATATTGGGCATTACATGATATATATAAAGTCTTGAGGGTCTAACTTAAAAACTGTGGCTCTGACAGTTTTTTGCGCTTAAAGGGGGGAGGGGGAGGAATTTTTCAAATCTGAAACAAACCCGATTTGAATCGGGTATACACCTACATAAATGCAAATTTGTGGCTCTATCTCTTATAGTCTCTGAGATCGTTCATACGGACAGTTAATGCTGTTAATGCTGATCAAGAATATATATACATTATAAGGTCACAAATGCTGATTAGTAGGCTTAGTTAGAAATACTTTTTTGTTTTCAATGGAAATGCGCTCAAAATTGGCATGTATTTGTTTTATATCCTCCCACACGATCCACACGATATATTGAATAACCTAACAAATACTTCTGTGTTCTTATTTGACCTCGAGATAGCGAAACACATCATTCTAAAAAAAAAAAACAATAAATTTATTTATTAACCAATTGAATCTCACGTGTTCTTCAAATCGGCCTTAAAATGACTCAAATCGCTTGGGAATTGTGTCGTTTTTAGGATGAAGTTTGATAATTATCGGAGGTACCTATGATAATTCAAAAAGTGGAAGCTACAAAGACAAACAAACAATACAAAAATCATTTTGAGGACTCACTGAGGACGAACAAGTGTCGCTGCTCAAAATTGAATCTGGCCTTAAAAATGCGATTCCTTGCTAGCCGTCTGCGGCCACATCTGTATCGGAGAATCCTTTTCGGGTTGCTACTCCGGTGGATGTACCCTTGTACACACCACCTGAGCTGCAACCACCACAGCCACTTATAGTGGGGCCTTCCCAGGCGCCCATTCAGTCCACGCCAGCTGTGGAGGCTTTCCCTTGGTCTCGATGCCCCTGTTGTGGCCAATCCTACCAGCCACCTTTAAGTCCATATGCATTTAGTTGTTCCTGCTTTTATACGCCCGGATAGCATGCTTCATCTCCAGTCTATGGACTATGGCCTCGCCTTAATGTGGTACCCGGCTAATTTAAATTCCATAAAAAAATACATGGCAGAGGCCGCTCTGAGAATAAGTAAACAATTCTCGCTGCGAGAAAATTCTTTGCATCTCCGTACTGAACTTTCCTGTGGACTGTAAGACTTAGTCTCCCCAAACCGACCATATAACAGAAGTCGCTAGGCAGAAGGTCAAACTTGTTCATGTCTATATTTTTTGTTGAACCGTACTGAAATCTTAGGTTCGGAACAAGTTCAGGTTCAGCTTTTATTTCTAAAGAGGTTCGGTTCAAGGCTCGGTTCACAGTAAAATAAAAGTCGGAATTCCGGGTTCGAACCGGTTCGGTTCAAATCCGCTTTGCAGCCCTAATTAATAGGAAACCTTAAGGTTTTATAGAATCCGTTTTTGAAAGTGTTATTGAATCATAACAACCTGACCTGGTGGCTCACTTTACTTGCTATCACCGGTCGATAGAACCCATATTCATTTATAGAACCTTTATAGCTCTTTTATTTGTAGTCCGATATTTATGAACATTTTAGAGATTGTAGATGTTGGGCACATACACTACACTGCAAAATATAAGCTTGATGACTTCAAATTTGTTGGAGTTATTCAATGTTTCTTATTGTGGGGGCGTGGCAAAGATTTGAAACAAGCTTGATCTGCTCTATATTTTCTCAGCTCTATATCAGACTGCTTAAAACGTTGGAAAACCTTTTAATAATTTCCGCCTTTCTCTGGTTTTCCTATAGAAACACAAATTAAATTTACAACAAGATTTAATATTTTAGTTGTTAGTTTATCGTGATCCTCGTCATAAAATAAACTAAGCAACTAAAAGCCCACGTTCAATGTTGAAAATTACGCCTTAATTAAGCGCTGTGCACGCTTTCGAAGTGTCAACAAACAGCTTAACGAAAATCCAATTTCCGTTCGCACTTGTCATCGCCGTGCGCCAACTTTAACAAATTTTCACAAATCGCTGCCATAGTTGCTGTAGCAGGTGAAAGATGAGATGGGTGGCTTCGTATTTGTCAGTTATTTCTGTATGGTCCATCTCTCTCGCCCTTGCACTTTATTTCCGTTATGAAAGAACGCATTCATTTTGCACACCTAAACGGCACATGATGTGTGGGCCATTCGTGTCATCGGCAACGTTTAAAAACAGAAGAAAGCGGTAATATAATATACTCTGTACCTGTGAAGTGCTGCCCATTACCGTTACGACCGGTGCTGCCGTTCCGATCGTTCATCTGATCTTTATCATTCCTTTGGCGGATCGATAAAAAATCCCGATTACTTATTATGTCCAGAAGTCTTCTATCTGTAAAACTGTGGGAGATATGACATTTTTTCCAATTTTCAAAAAATTGAAAATAAACTTGATCTGCATGCAAGTATAAGAAACATATGTCCCATTCACGTAAGACCTCTATCTCTTACCATCTCCGAGATCTGTTTGTTCATACGGACAGACGGAAATGGCTAGATCGACTCGTCTGTTGATGCTGATCAAGAATATATATACTTTATAGGGTCGGAGATGCTTCCTTCTGCCTGTTACATACTTTTGCACAAACTTAGGACCGATTTCACATCTCCTACATAGCACTATCTGTCAAATAAACTAACATATAACAGTGTAAGTTCTGAGCTTATCTGACACATAGCAACTATCTAGAAGATGTGAAATCGGCCCTAAATATACTCTGTGTATCTTTGGTACAGAGTATAAAAATGGGGTAACAGTGAGTTCAGTAATCTTCCAAAGTCCACAGAAAGTCGCATGAATAAACTGCTCCCTGCTGGTAGTTTTCATTCTACTTAGTTTTCCCTGTGTGCGTGCGCAATACGATGATGGCTGAGAGTAATTGGCTTGTAATTGAAAACTTTGCGGATAATTAATTGCTAAAAGTTGCCTCACGACATTTATATGGTTATAGCTGAGGTTTGCCCTCTCTACACGCTGCGATTTCATTTTTTTTGTGTGTGTTCTGCCCTCAGCTGCAATCGTTTCTTAATTAGGCGACAGTCAAGCTGAAACTGTGGCAGTCGGAGTTTGCTTTTGTGTACTTTGGCGCTGTGGGACTTGGAGCGGAATGACAGGACTGCAACTGTTTGGGTTTCGAATTCGCAGGTTGTTGAACTATAAGATCAAAGTGGACAGTTCGTTTCATTGGCTTAGTTTGTCTCGGCCCAAGGTGTAAGGTTTACCGCCGCGGCGTTCCGCCCATTAAAATATAAGAAATAAAAATGTATTTTGGACATATGTTTTACCTTTAGTTCGGATGCCTGCGTTGCTACTTTTGCATTTAAAAGTTGATTTTCAACTACGAGGGCCGTCCCAGAAATAGCCGACCTAACTACTAAAACACAAAAATTTATAATTTTTTTTTTATTTTTCAACATAGGATCCTTTTAGGTCGATACACTTTTCCCAGCGATGTTCAATAGCTTCGATACCTTTTTTATAATAAGAACTGTGAAGCTCTTCAAAATAGGCATTAAGCTCGGACTCCACCTCTTCATTGTTGCCAAATCTTTTTCCTCCGAGCCATTTTTTCAAGTTTGGAAATAAGAAATAATCAGAGGGAGCTAAATCTGGCGAATAAGGGGCGTGAGGTAGCAATTCAAATTTTAATTCATTAATTTTAGCCATTGCAACGGCAACATCCTCACGACGCTGTTTTTGTTCTGAAGCACCCATCTTGCGCATAACTTTTTCATGTCCAATTTTTCGGTCAATATGCGATGTTCAGCACTTTTTGAAACGCCTACACATTCAGCTAACTCATGAACTTTCAATCGCCGGTCACTCAATACACATTTTTTAATTTTGGCCACCATTTCTGAAGTGGTCACCTCATTTGGACGCCCATTACGATGTTCATCTTCGCAGCTCAAACGACCTCGCTTAAACTCAGCCACCCAATATTTTATTGTTGTAAACGAGGGAGCAGAATTACGTAAGGTAGAATCCAGCTCCTTTTTAATATTGGTTGGACTAAGACCTTTTATATGAAAGTATTGTATCACATAACGATGACCAATTTTGTCCATGTTTGCAAATCAATAACAAGCGTTCTCTATTCAAATCGACCAAAAAAAAACTGTGCAAGGTAAAGGCACCAAACTTCAAACTTAAGCTTTTTATAGTCGGTACTTCCTCTTTTTAATATTTTTTGTGAACATTTTCCAACACTACTGTGCTAGGTCGGCCATTTCTGGGTCGGCCCTCGTAGCAACAAGAAAAAACTGTTCTACACCTAGTTGTAAAGCAACTAGAATTTAACTGGTAACAAAAAAGCTTGATTAGGGTGAGTTGGCATCTGCGCAGCGGCAGATGGCAAAGCTTTTGGCGAAATTAGAAGTGAAAAATAACAAAAAGTGTAAAAAAAGAAAGAGCGTAAGTTAAAGTCGGTCATGCCCGACTTCGATATACCCGTTACTCAGGGCAATTAGTGTTTAATAGCCTTTCCCTATGTTAATGAACAGAGAATTAACATTAATGTGACCATTTCAACATTATGTGAGGAAAAACGCATGTAGCTCCAAAAAGAATGCAACCGTTTTTTTAACCTTTATAACACTGCCATTTGTTATCCGATCTTCATGAAACTTTTAGAGACTGTAGATACACTACGCTGCAAAATATGAGCTTGATATTTCCAAATTGTTGGAGGGGAGGGCGCGTGCCCAAAATTTGAAATAAACTTGATCTGCGTAGGAACAATAGGAGTCTACATACAAAATTTGGTGGCTCTAGCTCTTATAGTTTCCGAGATCTAGGTGATCATACAGACAGACGGACAGACGGTCAGACGGACATGGCTATATCGACTCGGCTGTTGATGCTGATCCAGAATATATATACTTTATGGGGTCGGAGTTGCTTTCTTCTGCGTGCGTATATTTGCACGACTTCAGTATACCCTTTTTAAAGACAAGGATTAAGTCAAAACTAATGCAAAGTTAATATGAATAGGAAAAGTTTGTAACATACGACAATGAATGTATTGTGAATTATGGTTCTGTAAAGATTTGTGATATAAACATGAATACCTGTAAAGTACAGTACATACAGTAAAGGTTTCATATTGGGCCCAGTCATAAGTCTACACAAAGGCCCACTGGTATTATGGTGGTTGGAAATGGCTGCAGCAGGGAACAATTGGAATTTAACTGGTTGCAAATGGCGGCTGCCGGGGACAATTGACCTTTTCCTATGACATGCCTGTGTAAAATGGACGACTTCAATACATTTTTTGGATACGAAGTGCAACCAGTTGCGAGTTTTTAGAGACTGGTATACTTCTGGTATTAAACCAGACACTTTCTCTGCAGGGTCACTTTTGTTGGCTGTTTGCTTTAAGGAGATATACGCTATGGTTGTCTGATTTTAACCAAAGCTGGCAATATTGGTATTTTAGGTAACGAGAGCTTGTATAAATCGGGAAATATTTGATGTCAACGTTTATTTGTAAGTTTTAAAATAAGCCGCGCAAGCTAACACTTTGATTAAAGAAAAAAAAAGCCACCAACACCACCCGCCCCACAACCCTCTCTACTTTTGTTGTCATATATTTAAAATTTTTTTTTTTTAGTTTTATTTAAACTCTGTACCAAAGGTACATAGAGTATAATAAGTTTGTGCAAAAGCCATGTCCGTCTGTCCGTCTGTCTGTCCGTATGAACGCACAGATCTCTCAGATGGTAAGAGATAGAGGGTTTGACATGAATGGGACTTATGCTTCTTATACTTGCAGGCAGATCAAGCTTATTTTTAATTTTTGCCACGCCCCCTCCCGCCCCCGCAAATTGGAAACGTCAAATCTCCCACAGTTTTATAGATAGAAGGTTCGTTCCTTCAGGACACTTTTAGTAATTAGGATTGTTTATCGATCCGCCAAAGGAATGGTAGAGATCGGATGAACGGTTGTCGAGTTATTATGAAATGGCATGGGCAGCACCGGTCTCAACGGTGATGGGCAGCACTTCACAGGTACAGAGTATGTTATAGTCTTGACCGAATTTCTTGTCTTTCTTGTTTTTACTTGCCCTGACGGACTCGAACTTGGGACCTCGAATGACGCACTCACTCACAGCGGCGCTCAGCCCACTCTACCACACCTGCGATGTTTTCCGCGTCGTCAAATTGCCATAATAAATTGACGAGAGACAATTCCGATTCGGATGAATATCAAGCCTGCTCGTACTTAAAATTTTAATCCCGTTGCCGTGATCAAGCCATTTTTTTAGGCTTAAAATTTTCCCGGCTTTTGTTTCGGTGTATTGCTTTTCGACAAAAATTGTCAAAGACAAAGGTAACACATTACATTTAGCTGTGCGACAATGCGTTACAAAACTATAGCTTCTCAAACATTGAATTGTCTCATTTTTGCCTGTAACAGTTCGACAAAATTAAACTTTTTTGAAAAACCCGGGATGTAACCGTCAAATCCTGATAGAATGTACTTCTGTGAGCAACACCTCATAACAGTGCTCGGAAATAACAATTTATTGTTTTTCCCTTTGCGGTCTGCTCAATAACAAAACCGAAAATACTCATGCTCGCCTGCTTTCTCTCTGAGTATTGGTTGTTCGTTGAGCAAAGGTCGAAATGTTCAAGAGCCGATGAGAACGGCTCATCTCTGACTCTTTGCTCAAAGGGTCCGTAAACAACTGTTATTTTTAGACAATGAAAAATGGTCAATTGTTATTTGCTAGCTTTGCCTCATAACCAGTTTTTTAACAGAACCATAGGTTCGCGTTCTATGCGTACTTTTGTACTAGCAACACAAAGCGACAACAACTTCAACTTGATTTTTAATGGTTCAGGATAAAAATCTACAAAATTCAAAAAATACGCAATGAGTCATTAAGAACGCAATATCTAAAATTCGCTTTGTTCGTTTAATTGTTTAAGGTACCTCCAGAAGGGAAGAAACCTAAATTCACCATTTTTCTTGTTTTTGATTGTATAAAGCCTCTAGGAGTCAAAGTCAAAGTCAAACACGCAGTATTAGCAATGCCAATGGTGTCGAAATTGGCCTTCAAAGCCAAATTTTACTTGATTTATAGCGATTTTGTCAAACTGAACCACCTGCCATTGGTTTTGTCGAACATTTATATAAACTATCTTATCATAAAGATTAACATATGTACTAATTATGGAAATTTTTTCGCAATTTTGTAAGCAACATTAGCAAAGTTACAGCGTGTTAAAACCGAAAATCAAGAATTAAATTTATGGGAGGACAACTAGACTTACACCAAAAATTTGTATAGGAGTTTTAAAATGGCTACTTGATTTAACATTGGCATCACTAAATGTTTACTGAAATGTACAATAACAACATTCATGGAATGCTTCGTTTACATTTAGCCTGGTCAAAAAATGTTCAAAATGAACCATTAGTTTACCCAAAAAATGCGTTACTCCACCATTAAAGCTCGGACTGATGAAGAATTTCGTAAAAGCAATGGACAAAAATGGTGATGCTTTCCAATATGTACGCCAGAAATTTTCAAGACGAAGCAAAGAAAAGGTCAAGGAAGGCATTTTTGTCGGTCCGCAAATTAAAAATTTATTGAATGATGCCGACTTTGACTCTATCATAGAAGGTAAAAAACTGGGATTAAGCCCGAAACGAATTTCGGCTTCGGTCAAGGCATTTATTTGGCTATTTTTTATTTGTTTAGGAAATGGGCTTGCAACCTATAACCGTGTTCCATAACTTAACCGGAACCCAAAAATAGCTAGCTGCTGAGATAGACACCCTGACCGATACTGAAAACTAATTTCAAGATAACTTTGGACCTGTTTTTAAAGGAAAAGAAAAAAAGCTTGGGACGACTTTCGCCTTGTCGCAAAAAATTTCTTTGGAAACAAAAGCTAATTAAAAGTATGTTATCATCATTCAGGTTCTGAGCTGTAACATGTCCTTGAAAATTAATTTTTTTCAATCCCCCTTGGATTTTTTTCATGATAATTTCGGGGTTTTTAGTGATGAGCATCCATCTGAATCTTGCAGTCATGGAAAGAAGATATCAGAGCACTTGAACGGTTTCAATGTTTGCTGATTATTGCTGGAACGTTTATTCAGAATACACCAAAGAAGAACACAATGTATTAATAGGGTTGGCGTAACTGTAAAAAAAATCTACCAATGAAAACTGCTGCAGCACTGCCTGCACCTGCAGGACTTTTTCAGAGACTACGAAGCAGTTAAAGCTGATGAGGTTAGTGGTAAATGAGGTTAAGGCAAATTACCTAGAATCCTCGGGCCGAGTGTCTTGGCTTCTTGGACAATCTGTTGCAATTAGAGAGAGCAACTTTAAGGTTGTAAATGATTTGGTTTACTTAGGAACTATGAAAATCAGCGACAACAACAGACTGATGTTATCGGAAGAAGAATTACTCGTGCAAACCAAGCAGGGAGTTCAAGAACAAACTCTGTTGGAAGCTCAAATCGAAAATAGCGCATTTCATCCCAGTCCTAAAATGCGGCGCAGAAGCATGAAAATGTGTTGTGCGTGTTCGAGTCTATTGGCGATAAATTTCGCACCCGTATGAATCATTAAATGTATGAGCTCTATTGGTTCAAGCGCATAAAACAACAGCGACTAAGCTTGATAGGACGTGTTTTTCATATGAATGAACAATCACCAGTGAATCAGATATACAAACGGAATGTCAAAGGTTTTGGACAAAAGTGAGGAAGGTACAACCGAAACTGAGATGGAAAAAATGTTACACAAAAGATAACGTAGCATTCCTTGAATTTTGTTATTGTACAATTAAATAATCATTTAGTGACGCCAATGTTATATCAAGTAGCCTTTTTAAAACTGGAATAAAAATTTTTGGTGTAAAAATTGTTGTCCTCCCATAAAATTAATTCTTGATTTTCGGGACCAACACGCTTTAACTTTGCTAATGTTTCTTACAAAAATGGGAAAATTTCCATAATTAGGACATATGTTAGTCTATATGATCAGATGGCTTATATAAATGTCCGAACCAATGGCTTCTAGCAGGTGGTTTATTTTGACAAAATTGCTATAAATCAAGTAAAATTTGACTTTGAAGGCCAATTTCGACACCATTGGCATTGATTATACCGCTTGTTTGACTTTTCTCAGCTGCATTGATATGTTGACTATCCTAGGGGCTTCATAAAATCACAAGTTAATTCTTGGTGTGGCCTACAAAAATTCTATAATGGTCCCGAGTCGGTAAAATGCTTTTCCGCGAATATCTCGGAAACGGAAACTAAGTTTTGACTTTGACCTTCCAACTCGTATTTAGGATGAGCTTGTCTACAGGAATTAGTTAAAGATCCTCGGGACAGTGTAGAACAGTGTAATCATCCATTATCCAAAAATTTGTTAATCACTTTTATATTTACTTCTATTTACTTAAAAAACAATAAAAAAAAAAACCAATTCCATTTCAAATTTTAGCTTTTTATTCACAGCTCTCAAAACTTTGTCTTGAGATTACGTATACGCTACGTTACTATATATGGGTGGTCGGGGTAGGCGTGGTCAAATTAACTATAAATTTTGTTTAAATACTTAAATACTTATATATAGCAAACTAGATGGCCCGGCGAACTTCGCACTTCCTATCAATTAATAACTGAGTACAAAATTTGTTAGATGCAATAGCTTAAAAAATAGTTGATTTGGTGAAGTTATGTTATGTTAATACTTTTCATTGAAGAATCTTGTGATATACAACATTTTTAGTTTTGTTATCAGGGAAAAAATAATTAAAGCAGCGGGTTTGCCGACTCGTAAACATGCCACGTAACATGCCACGTGCCACGTACACGTGACCATGAGAAATACATGCATTTTCCAAATTCAGACCACAAACATTTAAGGACTGGCCTTGTGATTTATTAATCGTCATGGCGAAAGCAAGGCGAATCGGAAATTGAATTCGTTTAAGCCCAAAGGGCACATCGGCTGGGATCATCGGAATCCTCGGAATGAGAACTTCTTCACCTTTAAATTTTTCTTTTATTATCGCCGCGTGAATCACATTAGTCATCAATTTTTTTCTTTTCCTATTTAAGGATGGATTTCACAAATTGGAAAATATTTGACCGTATCTTACATAAATCGGCTCAAAGCAGAGAATAACTCTTATGCCCCGTCCGCGGTTAAAAATAAAGTCTCTCCTGACATTTTCAATCTTGGTGGTGGACTTTTGAAATTTAAAGCTTACAAACCCAATTTGATAAAGATCGGCCCAAAAATAAGGATTGGTCTAGAACACACATTTTGGAAAAATTTTCCACCAATTCTCCAACCATTCCTCGAAGTTGCATTGCAATCGGATGAACGTGATAATTTTTCAAATTTTGCGGTTTGTGCAGCATTTTACGCCAATTTCTTCAACCTAGAAACCTTCCCGGGCAAGCGTCCACCATTCCACTAAGTTACAGTGAAATCAAAAATTTGAAAAAATTTCGCAGTTTGTGCACCACTTTCCGCCCATTTCTTCTACTTAGAAACCTTCCCGAGCGTCTAACCAATCCCCAAAGTTTCATCGAGATTAAGAATTTTGCAAATATTGCGCTTTTTTGACCATTTTCCGCCTCCAGGTCCACCTCCATGTCCACCAACAGGTCCACCTCCATTGCCACGTCCATGGCCATCTCCATGGCCAACGCCATGGCCACCTCCATGGCCACCTCCATGGCCACCTCCATGGCCACCTCCACGGCCACCTCCATGGCCACTTCAATGGCCACCTCCAGGTCCACATCCACTTCCACGTCCAGGTCCAGTTCCTCCTTCAGGTCGAGGTCCAGTACCTCGACCTCACACAACCAGTACAATGAAAAACGGCAGTCCGAGATACCGTTATCGTTATTTCTAATAATATTCTTACAAACCAAGTTTAAAGACAATCGGATGCAAATAGAATTTTGGCTAATGAATTTTCCATGAGATCAGAAAATTACATTACAAATTATTTCACTTACTACCCTTACAAACCGAGTTTCAAGTCAATCGGATGTAAAATCGATTTTTGCATATCGAATTTCCCGAGAGCATAGTATGCGAAATAATTGGACACGTATTTTTCAGATTTCGGAAAATCCGCTCGCAAGGAAAATTCTCGGGAAATCCGAAAAGCAAAAAATCTATTTTTCATCCGATTGACTTGAAAAAACACTGATATTTTAATATTTACACGTTGATTTTACTATTTTCACCATTGATTTAGCGTTAAATATGGAATTCGTAAATCTAAAGAGTGAACACTTCAAATTAAATATTGAAAATAGTTAAATTTAATATTGGATGTAGTTAAAATTTTTTTTTTATTTAAAAATTTTACAAGCCAGTCTAGACTCAATTTATTTTGTAATGATCCAAGAGCAGAAGAATTCTATTAGATTTGGTTCTGAAAAACTAAGAATTATATAAATTTAATGAATGTTTATAAATGTTTACTTACTCTGTGGGGGACTCGAACTCGGGACCTTTGCACTTGAACACTATTGGCATGCCGACTTTACCAGTTGCACTACCGCACATGATGGCTGTCACACGGCTAAAATTCTACTTATATTGAATTGCCTTGAAGTAAACTACGATATATTTCTGGCATGTTGTCGCTTGTATGGCCGCTTGTAATTCTCAAGTTGGAATTAAATGCTTTGGGAATATAAAAAGAGGTAACTGAATTTTGCCGTTCAAATATGATTTTAATCAACTCAACATGCTTTTTAATTAATTTTAATACGAAATAGGCATAGTTAAATCAAATATGATTGTTATGGATTTTACTATGCGTTTTTTCCCTGAGTGTACCCACCCGACAACCGGTATCGAGAACGGATCCGTTTTCGACATTTTCTCGAAGGTTTCTCTCACAAAACTATCGAGAATGTGTTCCATTCTCGGTCCGAAAAAGTATTACCTGTCGCTCAGTTTGTGGCAGCAAAGCATAAGTTCTCGATATCCGTTTTCGGATCCGTTCTCGACACTTTCTCGAAAGCGAAAACGGATCGAAAACTAATCCGTTTCCAATACGTTTTCGCTATCGAGAAAGTGTCGAGAACGGATCCGAAAACGTGTTGCAAACGTTTAGTTTCGCGAAAGTTGAAAAAAAGTTGCTGCTGCTCCCCCCCCCCACACACCCCCCAACCAAGCCGCCCCCCACCACCTCCTTTCCCCTCATACTTTTGCTGTGATAATTTTTTAAATACAATTTTTTTTTTATTATTATTTCTTTTTTTTACTTACCCTTACTGGGACTCGAACTCAGGACCTCGGGACTCTAACACGAACGACGGACATCTTAACGCTCACCGATACAACAGTGTCGCGCGAGACGGTGGCGAAATGACAGTAAAGAATGCAATCAAGACCGGTGGTAGAATGGCAAGACATTTGCCGTGCAGCCGCGAGGTCGTGGGTTCGAATTTTATTCAAGGCATTGAAATTAAAATTATTTTGGCTTTCTCTTTTTTTTTTTAGTTTTGTTGTTCTTAAAATTTTCTATATTTTCCCCATATTTTTTACAATGCTCTGAGGTCTCAAATACGTTTTTTTGTCAAACGCGAAGCTCGTTACTGCAAGCATCTTTCCTAAAATTTAGGAAATTATTTTCTTGTTTTTAGGTAAAGACGAGTGCATCGTTTTTTTGCATACTTTTAGGTAAAGACGAGTGTTTTGCTTCTGACTTTCTGTACATTTTTCTTTTTCCTTTGTTTCTCTTCTTTGTTGCTGTCACAAATAGAGAAAAAAATAGCTTATGTCCGATTGAAACCCGCATCTCTTAAGAAAAACGGATTTCGATTATAAGAGAAACTATCGTAATTCTCGTAGGTCCGGATACATACGAGATATTGTCGGGTGGGTAAGGACAGTAAGTGGAATAAATGGAAATGCGATTTTCCGATGTTGGAAAATTCGACCTTAGGGTTGGAAAACTCCCGGAAAAGCGCCGGGAAAGTTTATATGGGTAAAATTGTATTTTTTCATCCGTTGGATTTGAATTTGAATTAATTGGACACGTATTTTCCCGATTTCGGAAAATCTGCCCGCAAGGAAATATCCCGGGAAATTCGATAAGCAAAAATCTATCGGTAGCGGTATTAACGGTACCGATAACGATAAAGGTATCGATAACGATTATGTAAACGATAACGGTATCGATAACGATAAAGAATTCAATAGCGATGGCGATAACGGTATCGATAACTTAATCAACAACTATAACAATAGCGATAACGGTAAAGATAACAATAATGATAACGATAACGATGATGATAACGGTAGTGTTACCCAAGTCCGGTCGGAAAGTAAAACTTTATCGGTTTTATGTGATAATTTTTAATAGCTTTACTGATGCAGTTTAGACTGACGGCGGCGAATCGAAGCGCATCGGGATATATGCTAGTAAAGTATATACTCGTATATTCTTGATCAGCATCAACAGCCGCGTCCATCTAGCCATGTGCGTATGTCTGTTCTTCAGTCCGTATGAGCAAACAGATCTCAGAGATGGTAAGTGATAGAGGTTTGACATGTATGGGACATATGCTTCTTATACTTGCAGCCAAATCAAGTTTATTTTCAATTTTTGCCACGCCCCCTCCCGCCACCGAAAATTGGAAAAAACCTCATATCTCCCACAGTTTTTTAGATAGAAAGTTCGTTTCTTCTGGACATATTTAGTAATCGATCCGCCAAAGGAATGGTAACAATCTGATGAACGATAGTCGAGTTATAAGGTAAACAAACAGTAATGGCACTTTACAAGTACTGAGTATATTATAGTCGGGCATGACCGACTATCTAACTTGTTTGTATATTAGTGTTTTTTTTCATAATTGCTTGGCTTGGCAATGCCGTTAGCCTTTCTTGGTAGATGATTTACAGGTATAAAAATTAATTATTCGATTTATATTTTGGTTATAATAGTTTTATTTTTTAATAGTCTTAGTTTAAAAATCTCCTGCTATTATTTGATGCCTGTAGGTGACAATCTCGCTTATGTATAGACCCTGCAACGACCAGTTTGAGCCGTTTAATAGATCGACGGCCGATTCTGCTGCCAAGCTGTTTGTTCCAAAGTAGCGAAACCTTATCTTCTCTCTCTTTTAATAAGTGATCATCACTTATGTGGGGTTTGTAACCCAGTTGCAGCATCCCGCATCGAGTCTTAAAAATAGTGCTAATTGTCTTGGTCTCGAAATTGTCGCTGAAATAGTTGTTTTTACCTAGATTGTAGTCCAATTTTTTATATAGGAGCCTTACGTTGCTGGTTCGGCCCATATTCTCGCTTCTAACTTTATGTTGTGCATCCATATTTAATAAAATTGTCGAGTACGATTCTTGCCAGCTTTCAATTTCATTGCAACTTTTCCGCGAGGAGAAGTTTTGCTTAAATTTTTGGAAGTCTATGATCCGGTAGTCGCATTATTTTTATCATGTAGTTAAAATGCCCGCTGAGAGTAATGGTGTAGAGTTGGTAGGCCGGTTTCTAGGTTCAGAGCGTAATTGGGAGTGTTCAAATACATGCGGCTTAGTTTTTCAATTTCCTCACACTAGTTAATTCCCCATAACTCTGACGCATAGAACAGACATTATTTTACGAAGGACCGATTTATCAATTTACGGTTAGTCAACTGGACAGGCAGTTCAACCGAATTTGCTTGTCTCATGCTGTGTGTGGCGCAACCGGAGGAACAGACTTAACCGCTGCTCGAGCACTGGTAAAAGTTAACCGCGAGTTCAGTGCCGATGGAATTATCGATATTTTTATCGTTATACAAACAGCTGGCAACAACATTTGTTATTTAATTATTTGCTGCCACTAAATGTTTATGAATAAACGAATTTCACAACTCCACGCAATGGAAATGGAATTTGAAGAGGCAGAGCAACGAATAAACAATGCAAGAAAGTACAGAGAGTACTGATTTGGATTATGCCACACTTGTTCAATGATTCAGGATGACAAAATCTACATGAAAAACAATGTATGCTAGGATCAGAGTTTAAGTTAAAGCATTGACTTCAGTTGCGATTCAATTTGTTGCGACAAGGATTGTTAGCAGGACTTGGCGGCGCTGCGTTCTTATGCATGTGGCAACTTTCTTCTCATTGCAGCTGACTTCTTTGTAGTCAGCGTTCCTTTGATAAGCCGTGCAGGTAAACAAGTGTCCCCAGCTATTGCGTTTGATTCATCGCAATCAATTTTAATAAATTTTTCGCAAAAATATTACCAGCAGCATTCAATAACATTAAAAAATTCCTAACAAAAAACACCTATTTTGTTGACCGTGTCTGGTCACTCTAACGCAGCGATAGGAATTTATGGTGCTGTTTAAACTGCTGTTGAGAAACCCATATGACTTGACCGCTTGTCAACTAGAGGAACAAATTTGACGGATTGTTGGACAACCGGAACCTTAGAGAAATTGGGCCTAATAGCAATAGAAGAGCTGCATTTAATACATTTATATAAAAATTTTCCGTAAATGCCGAACCCTTGTACGGAGACCAGCGATGCGATCGAGGAGTCACACCCATGTAATACTTCGGCATTTGTAAGTTAGAAAAAACTCAACAAGTGGTCCCTTTTTATACTCTGTTCCAGAGGTACACAGAGTATATTAAGTTTGTGCAAAAATATGTAACAGGCAGAAGGAAGTATCTCCGACCTTATAAAATATATATATTCTTTATCCGCATCAACAGCCGAGTCGATTTAGCCCTGTTCGTCCGTATGAACAAACAGATCTCAGAGACGGTAAGAGATAGAGGTTTGACATGTATGGGACATAAGCTTCTTATACTTGCAGACAGATCAAGTTTATTTTCTATTTTTGACACGCCCCCTCCCGCCCCCGCAAATTGAAACGTCATATCTCCCACAGTTTTATAGATAGCAGGCTCGTTCTTTCTGTACATATTTAGTTATCAGGACTATTTATCGATCCGCCAAAGGAATGGTAAAGATCGGATGAACGTTTGTCGAGTAATAAGGAAAACAAACAATTATGGGCAGCACCGGTCGCTACAGTGATGAGCAGCACTTCACAGGTACAGAGTATGTTATGGTAGGGCTTGACCTAATTTCTTTCTTGATTATTTATTTATTTCTAATAGCCGGTTTCTTTTGGACAGACATAAGATTCCAGCATCTTCACAATTACCCCATTCAGGGCATCGGCTTTATCTTTGGCCAGTTTCTTGCTGGTTAGACATAAAATCCGATCGATGAGTTTGATGAAGTACTGCACACTCTTGGACACCATGCAGAGTGGAAACAGAAATTGATCGTCACTGCTTTGGTTACTGCGCGCGTCCAGCATCATGTCCTGCAGATCACACTGAAAGATTTAGCGAGCCGACTCCATTAAACGTATGATATAAGAGTGCGATAACACAGTTCTACAAATTGAGACCTTTTGTGAGTATCCCGAGCATCTTTAACTAATTCCTGTAGACTAACCCATCCTGAATACGAGTTGGAAGGTCAAAGAAATAACTTAGTTTCCGAGATATTCGCGAAAAACCATTTTACAGACTTTGGACCGTTTTAGAATTTTTGTAGCCCACACCAAGCATAAATTTGTGATTTTATGAAGCCTCTAGAGTAGTGAGCATATCAATGTAACTGTGAAAAGTCAAACAATGCCAATGGTGTCGAAATTGGCCTTCAAAGTCAAATTTTACTTGATTTATAGCAATTTTGTCAAACTAAATCACCTGCTTCAAGCCATTGGTTTCGTCGGACGTTTATATAAACCATCTGATCATATGATTAACATATGCACTAATTATGGAAATTTTTTGCATTGTTGTTAGGAACATTAGCAAAGCTACAGCAAATTTATAATTTTTATAGATATGTGACATTTCATTTTTTCTTAAACCTTAAGGTTTAATTCAAGTCAACGTCTGAGACCAATTTTTATTTAGTTAAGTTAAAAATCAATAGACTTACACTTATTCATTTATTTCGAACTTTGTAGAAACGGCATGGAATTAACCAATGATTTTAGGTAGAATGGGTCCATGTTTGCCCGTTCTTGCTCAATTGTCGATTTTAGCTCTTCTGCTGTCTTGAACCGCCGGCAATTCTCAAACACTTCGACAGATAGGATACCCCAGAGGTCCTAAGTTCGGATTGAGGTCGGGAATCAATGCAGGTTACTTTAAAACTGGTACATTTCAGTCATTAAATAACTTTGTTTTCATCTTTGCGCTGTTAATTATCGCATTATTCTTCTGAATGGTGCAATCATCGCCATAAAACTGACTGCCAAACTCCATTTACTTTTCGTCCAATAGCTCCTCATACATTTGGACGTTCGTTTTGATCGATATTGAAAACATCGGACTCCTAACTTAAAAGCATTTTCATACCACCACCATGGCCATGCTTTCACCAGGTGTGTCTATCCTGTCGCATATCTGCCAATTATTTCTTGCAACTTTCAGGACCGTCTAGACTAAACTTTTCTTTGTCTCTGAAAATTACTACGTCATTCCTCGTCCCAGAATTCGTATTTATTTGAGAACTCAATGTACGCCATTATAAGGCGAGGTAAAAGCTTAGGTTTAGGTACCATACTGCTATGTTGAAGGCCTGGTTTTTTATGGATTATTTGTATAATCCTACTCCTTGTTATATTGAGTCCGCATTGAGCCTAAATGTGTCCCCTGCTCATTGAATCCACAGCTGCAAGGTGTCGATATCGCTTTTTCGTCCGCTAAGTGTTGTTGTCACATATCCTTTTGGGTTTTTAAGGAAATTCTAATTGTATTTTTAAGACAAATTATCTTCCTTGCAATTTAAAAATATTTGGAACCGGTTTTATGCATTTCTTTGATCATACCAGGTTCATACTCCAAAAGGATCGTTCCACGAGCTATTTGGTACACCCTAATGCCCAAGGATGTATTCTAATGCTATTTATATAGTAAATATATACTCACGTTTCAGTTTTCAAAAAAATTCCGGTAATCTTGCCTTTTAAAGCCATCAATCGAGCTGTAGCAGTGAACGAAATGTAGAAATCACATATAATTATTTATAACTAAATGTGAGAGCAGCGCTTACATTTTTTAGCTAACGGTATAACGATTATGAAGAAAAATATAAACTGATAGTTGAATAGACATAACAAGAGATCAACGAATCAAACTGCGTCCTCAGAAATAAAGTACCATTAGCTAAAACGGAAAACAGAGCAAAAATATTTTATCACATATAATTCTTTTGCAGAGGTAGTAGAAACGCCCTACTAATTTGTTTTGATTCCCATCAGCTTTTTTTTTAAATCTTAACAGTGCCGCAACAGTGCAAGGTTACTTCGAATTGTTTATCGACAGCAAAGTATTAGTTATGGTGTTAATAGCAGCAGCTTAGAAGACTCTGTTAAGCACCTGCGTAACATCGTCTTTTTCGCGTGTAATTTTCCACGTTGAGTTGAGCCCCTAAAGTCTTACGATTATAAGCGAATAGTCTTTCTGTGCGGAAGATTAATTGGAACTGAAAACATAAATACAATTTCGAATTTCTTTGTGTGATTTTGTAAGTAATTTGGTTTTCCGTTTCCCTTTAAGCCCATCTAATTAAGTTCTAGTTCACTTCAGAAATCAATTTACATTTTCATTCCTTTGTTTTTGTATTCAAGGTACTGGCATTTCCTTTATTTATGTCTGCTTTGGGCAACAATTAATGCCACCTGTATAAATTAATGCACATATACGAACGGCCCTCGACTCAAAACAAAATCCTGAATGTGTCTAATGAATTCTTAATTCCCTAAGAACGTTCGCAGTGGCTCCCCTTTCCCATTGCCAGGGTGTCATTTACAAAGTCATTTGTCCTCACTCCCTACGCAATCAGCATATGTCCTGGATTTTGGCTCCATCATCAGCAAGCAGACATGCCTTGGTCGAGAGCTATAAACAAACTTCTTAATTTCCGCGCCACATAAAACTTATCTTCATTTGCTGGCCAAGCATTGCAGGAGTTTGAGCTGCGCCATAAAAATCACAACATAAGCTAAAAACTTTATGCTGAACGTAAACTGGCAAATGGCAAATGCAAGTTTCCTTTCGACTTTGGCCAATGCATTTTCACCAAGGCAACGGGACACAGTGGTTCAATTACGAATGGGTTGTCGTGAAATGAAAGGGAATGAAGGGCAATGGTGTCTGTTACACAAATGGGATTTGTCAAGGAGTAGCTGCGGAAGCATTTCAGACCGTTGAGGATATCTAAGCTTAAGAAACGACTATAGCATATAGCTGTCATAGGAAAGATCGGTCGAAAAACTAGTTCTAGTGAGAAAAACTTTTTTGTTTTCAATAGAAACGCCTCCAATCTTCGTATTTCTTAGTTTGCTATGTTTTTACATGATTCCACCAATTTTGGTCGAAATCGGATATCTATATAGTATAGCTGTCATAGAAAAGTATATGTAGTCTGAAAACTAGTCTTAGTTAGAAAAACTTTTTTGTTTTCAATCGAAATGTTCTAAAAATTGGCATTTATTCATTTGGAATGCTTTTACATAGTTCTAAAATTTTTGGTAAAAATCGGATGACTATAGCATATAGCTCCCATAGGAACTATCGGTCGAAAAACTAGTTCTAGTGAGAAAAACTTTTTTGATTTCAATGGGAAGACGCAGAACGCGTACTTCGCAAAGCACTCGAAGTCGAAGAACAGCTAGCACATATCGAAAAATTATCGCCTACAAGCACCAAATTTTCCCTATGGAGGGCACGCGCCAGCATAAAGCCACCTGCAAAGGTAGACTCGCCTCTAAGAGATCAGACAGGAAGATGGGCCCGCAGCGACGAAGAAAAGGCAACTGTCTTTGCACTTCACCTTAGAAATGTTTTCCAGCCAAATCCTTCAACCAATGGCTATGAACTTCCATTGGTTCCGACCGCCGCACAAACTGACCCAATCAAAGATCATTCGCTAGAAATAAAAAATGCCATCGGAGAGCTAAATCCCAGAAAAGCTCCTGGACATGACCTTATTACACCTAAAATGATTACGGAACTTCCAAGTCCCGCCATTACATATATCTCAAGACTTTTCAATGCTGTTCTGCGATGTGGATACTTTCCAACTCAGTGGAGGAAGTCCACAATCATAACGATTCAGAAACCAGGAAAAGATAAAACACAAGCGTCATCATACAGACCCATTAGTCTGCTACCTTGCCTGTCAAAACTATTTGAGAAGATCCTACTCAGTAAAATTGATGCCCATGCACAAAATATCATTCCCTCACATCAATTTGGGTTTAGAGCAAAGCACGGGACTATTGAGCAAGTCAACCGTTTAACTTCAGACATTCGGACTGCGTTTGAGCACCACGAATACTGCTCTGCAATTTTCTTAGATGTTGCCCAAGCATTTGACCGCGTTTGGTTGGAAGGTCTTATATTCAAGATAAGGACAATGCTTCCCCCAAATACTCACAAAGTATTAGAAAGTTACGTCAGTAACAGAGTATTTACAGTTCGTCAAAATGAGTACACAACGGAAGAGTTCGCTATAGGAGCCGGAGTGCCGCAGAGTAGCGTACTCGGTCCTCTCCTATATGTAATGTACACTGCCGACATACAAACAGACCCTCGACTTACAATAAGTACTTTTGCGGATGATACGGCAATATTAAGCAGATCACGATGTCCAATTACCGCAACAAGTCTCTTGGCAAGCCACCTAGCTAATGTGGAAGAGTGGCTGGCCAACTGGCGCATAAAAATCAACGAGCAAAAGTGTAAGCATGTGACGTTCACACTCAACAGAAGCACCTGTCCCCAGCTATCCTTAAATGCAACCCAGATCCCGCAATCAAACGATGTTGTATACCTAGGTGTGCACCTCGATAGAAGGCTCACATGGCGCAAACACATAGAGTCGAAAAAGCTTCAAATCAAGCTAAAGGCCAACAGCCTTCCCTGGCTAATCAACTCCCGTTCCCCTCTTAAACTGGAATATAAAGTCCTACTGTACAAAAGCATCATAAAGCCTGTCTGGACGTATGGCTCGCAGTTATGGGGAAATACCTGTGCGAGCAGTGTGGACATGCTCCAAAGATCACAGTCAAGAATTCTCAGAGCCATCACGAGTGTTCCACCTACCTCAGTACTCCCCCCAACTATGCAATACAATTAGAAACAGGACTTCCCACCATGTCACAGTATACAATGCAAATTCATTTTGACTACGTTACCAAAACCATGCGAATTACAACACATGGAGCGTTTGGCAAGGTCAGCTTCTACGAAGTATTGACAACAGAGAGAGGGCCAGTTTCGAAGCAGAAGCTAGAGCAAGTCAGTCCCGCATCACCTACAGCCAACTGCAGTATAACCTTTCGACTAGGAACTACTTCCAAGATGACATCGAAGCAGCAGCCATATCCGTTTTTTTCCGAGCGAGAACAGAACTGATGAACCTAAACTACACCCCTTATAGTACCACGCCCAGCCAGTGCACACTCTGCAATACCGGAGAGAGAGGACACTGAACACTTTCTTGCCCGGTGCCCCATACTGAAAGAACTTAGGGTTCTGCACTTGGGAAAATCAACACTGTCGCGCCAGGAGTCACACGCACTGCTCAACGGAAGCAATTGGCGCTCCCTTACTGCCTACTTGCGGGAGAGCCTCCAATATCGCCGAAGCTTCCATATGGGCTACGGCGATACGTGATCTGGAAACCAGGAAAGCATAGTCACATTTGCTAGGCTAACGGCTAACTGCCACAGCCCCTATTTTATTATCTATTCAACTTCATTTTTTTGTTAAATTGTTAAACTTCAGAATAAGTTTTTTATACAACTTTATAAAAAAAAACAAAAGATTGAAAATAGAAATAAATAATACTACTACTACTACTACATCACTGGAGCGCCATGGTACATTCGCAATGAATGTATCCACAAAACAAAAATATTCTGAGAAGCTTCTTACCCACCCAAATCAACTTGCAAAATCTCTTTCCATGCTAGCAACGCATTCTCGTCTCAGGAGAAATGACCTACCAACCCAGCGACTGACTTGAAGGGCCGCAGAACACAAACTATCTCCAACAGGGGATGGTTTATAAAATAGTTTCTAGATTAAGATCTGCAAAATTATTGTTAGTCTCATTAAGAGAAGATTCAATAAATACAAAATAAGCTTAAAAAAAAAAATGGGAACGTCATTATTATTGGCATTTATTTATTTTATATACTTTAACACAATTCTTCAAAGTTTTGTCAAAAATGGATGACTATAGCATACAGCTGCAGTATGAACGATCGGTCGAAAATAAAGTTTAGCTCTCATAGAATAAAGCTCTCATAGAATAAAGTTTAGCTCTCATAGAAAAGTAATGTCCGAAAAGTAGTCTTATTTATAAATACAAAGTGCAAGTGTATTCAAAACTTCGGCCGAGCCAAAGTTAACTTCTCTCTATTTTTATACCCTTGAGTATTATAAGCATCTCCGACCACATAAAGTATATATATTCTTGATCAGCATGACGAGCTGAGTTCATTTAGTCTTGTCCGTCTGTCCGTGCGTCCGTCTGTCCTTCTGTCTGTTTCTATGCCATCTCCTCCGTCAATTTTAAAGCTATCCTCACTAAACTTTGCACGAAGTCTTTTGGTAAGAATACGCTGCACATTTGTCGGAACCGGCTGGATCGGACGACTAAAGCATATAGCTGTCATAGGAACGATCGGTCCAAAAACTAGTCTTAGTGAGAAAAACCATTTTTGTTTTTTATGAAAACGTCCTTATCATTGGCATACATTTATTTTATATAGTTTTACACAATTCTACCCAGTTTGGTCGAAATCGGAAGACTATAGCATATAGCTCCCATAGGAACGATCGGACGAAAAACTAGTTCGAGTAAGGAAAACTGTTTGTTTTTAATGAAAACGTCCTTTTTATTGGCATATTCTTATTTTATAAACTTTATTAACACATTTCTACAAAGTTTTATCAATATCGGATGACTATAGCATATAGCTGCAGTATGAATGATCGGTCATAAAAAAAGTTCGAGTGAGAAAAACTTTTTTGTTTTAAATGGGATCGCCTCCAAATTTCGTAATTAACAGCTTTTCCATGATTTCACCAAGTTTGGTCGAAATCAGACATCTATATCTTTACATCAATATAAAAGTGAAAGTATGTTTGTATGTTTGTCCCTTATGGGCATCTAAACCGCTGAACTGATCTTCACGAATTTTCCACAGTATGTTCATATCGATCAGGAAAGTGTCATAGGCTATGTCTCATGACTGTGAAATGGTCCAAAAACCGCGAAATTTGCAAAATTATAACGTTCATCCGATTGCAATGAAAATGTGGGAATGGTTGAACGCTTGCCCGGGAAGGTTTCTAAGTTAAAAAAATTTGCGGAAAACTGACCAAAATTGCGAAAAATGCAAAACTTACGTTTTCGCTAAAACTTTGGGAAATTGATCGACGCTTGCCCAGGAAGGTTTCCAAGTAGAAGAAACCGCGAAATTTGCAAAATTTTCTTTTATTATGAAACTTTGGAGAATGTTTGGACGCTTGCCCACGAAGGATTCTGAGTTGAAGAAATGGGCGGGAAATAGTCTAAAAACCGCGAAAATTCAAAAACTATACCGTTCATCCGATTACGTTGAAATTTTGGTCAATGGTTAGAAGCTTGGCCGCGAAGGTTTCTAAGGTCCAAAAATTGCGAAATTCGCAATATTATACCGTTCATCCGATTGCAATTAATCTTTGGGAAATGAATCGAACGCTTGCTCGGGAGGGTTTCTAAGTTGAAGAAATTTGCAGAAAGTCCAAAATCCGCGAAAATTAAAAAATTTGCGGTTTCGGTAAATCTTTGGATAGTGGTTCGACGCTTGCCCGGAAAGGTTGCCAAGCAGAAGACCGCGAAATTTGCAAAATGTTTGATTTTCATAAAGCTTTGAGGATTGAGTACTCGGTCCAAAATATTGCAAAATTTTTATTTGAGCCTGGATCATTGTGTCTATCAAACGGCAATTGTAGACGGATAAAAAGGAAATATTAACCAAACGGTCAAAAAAGTCACAAAATTAGAAAAATATTTATGATTTTAGATTATCATGAAGACGTGTATTTAGAGAAAAAAATCGAACGGTAAAAAATGTTTATACCGACTTGCAGCCTGCACTAGATTGAATATAATCGTGCGACGCCGGGTATTCAGCTAGTAGTATGTATCCCATAGAAAAGTAAGGTCCAAAAAGTAGTCTTAGTTAGAAAAACTTTTTTGTTTCCAATGGAAGCTGCAAGGGTATACAAAACTTCGGCCGAGCCGAAGTTAACTTTCCCCTATTTTTTTTTAAATTAATTTTGTCTCCAACATACGAGGTGTGTTCAAAAAGTATCGCGAATTTTGTGTTTTTTCAAAAATGATTTATTTATTCATGAATATCTATTTTGTCCCCTTCAAAGTAATCCCCATGAGATATTATACACTTGTGCCAACGGTTTTTCCAATCTTCGAAGCACTTCAAAAAATCATTTTTTTTTATCTTGTTCAGCTCCTCCTTCGATGCCGTCTTTATCTCGTCAAGCGTAGCGTAACGTCGTCCTTTCATGGGCCTCTTCAGTTTAGGGAACAAGAAAAAGTCACAGGGGGCCACAGGAAATACGGTGGGAATACGGTGGCTGCGGCATCATTAGTGTGTTGTTTTTGGCCAAAAAGTCGCGCACAAGCAACGATGTGTGAGCAGGGGCGTTATCGTGGTGCAAAAGCCAATTTTTGTTCTTCCACAAATCCGGGCGTTTTGCATAACTTGCAGGTAATATTCCTTATTGACCGTTCTTCCCTGTGGCAAGAACTCATGATGCACCACGCCCCTGCAATCGAAGAAAACTGTCAGCAAAACTTTCACATTCGACCGAACTTGGCGCGCTTTTTTCGGTCTTGGTTCGTGCGGCAGCTTCCATTGAGATGATTGAGCTTTGGTTTCCACGTCATAACCATAACCCTACGATTCGTCACCAGTTATGAACCTCTGGAGCAAATTTGGGTCGTCGCGGACTGAGTTTAACATCTCATTAGCAATGTTCATGCGATGCTGTTTTTGGTCGCAATTGAGGTAAAAATCGAAGTCGATCCAAAACACGTGCAAGCAAAGCAGCTGTCAATAATTAAATGAACATTCAAAATGGCCGAGCTTGTCGGCATAAGTGAGAGACATGAGTAGCAACATATCGAAATTCGAATATACGTAACCCGCGAAAATTCAAAATTCGCGATACTTTTTGAACACACCTCCTACAGATGAAAACTCATTCGGACTTGATCTGCTAGCATTTTATAATCTTTTTGCTCCGTGATAGCATTAATTTGGCATAATTCAAAATCAAAGGCTCGTAAAAACGACCTTCCTAGCAATGGAGGATTTTTAGATTTGGTCACCACTACAACAACTCTATTACATGTATTTCGAAACATAAGTTATGCATCAAACGGACCCAACATGACTTACATGGTGCGCCCCTGTTACAAGCTGCTGCCATCTTCAGACCTTCCATTTGAATTCGTAGTGTGTATGCTCCCTCCGGATTTTTGTATAGAATACTGAAAATATGCTTATCAATTGCCTTGCTTGAATTATAATTTTTGCTTGAAACACATACATAATTTACGTTCTTTCCGCTCTTCGTTTTGCATACGAATGCTATGTGACCCGTCTTCCCGCATTTTGTTGTCCTTGTATCTGCATTCACTCTATGGGTGATTTCGCCAACCGCATCTGGAACATGGAAAGAGTTCAATAGGCAATCCAACAATGAACCTGTCCAGAACAAACGCCTCTAAGTTTGTCCCAAATTTACAGCTGAGCGCAAGCTTATTGATCCGCGCGGACCAATCCGCAACAGACTCGTTGGAGTTCTTGCATGCTGTGTGGAACTGTTTTCGCTCATGGAAAACTATCGTGGGCGGAGTGTAATGGGTGTGCAATGTGGTACATAGTTCCTTGTACGACTTGATGGATGGTAAACTCGGGCTGATGAGACTGTGTAATACACTGTACACCTTTAGCGCCAATGAACTTTAGCAATGTTGCTTTCTTCGCTTCGATTGTCGTAGCTCCAATCTTAGATAAATAAATCTCAAGTCTGTCCTGCCACAGGTGCCAAGCTGTGTGAGCTGAGAATTCTGGCATGTTCGGTGCCTGCATAATTGTCAAGTTGGGCTGAGTCATCTTTTCATTTGTTGCAATTACAACTTATGACTTTCTTGTAATACAAGTGATTTGCAGGCTATCTAACCTCCTTTATTTTTGTCCTCGTCGCCAATATGTTGTGTATTACACGCGTTTTCAATTCAAAGTGTCGCTTTTATTTTTGTCTTTACATTCCGTGATTCGTACCTTATCATCATGTTGCCAGACAGTTAATGTGACCGTTTTTCATACATAGAATAGCTTATATCGATAGTTCTAAAGATGACAAAAGTGTCGATACTTAACAGCAATTGAAATAAATTTAGGATCCAGGAGAGAACGCTTTGGCTTTAGAATTTGGCAAGCCAAATTCTGCCGGCGTCGCAGTGAGAGAGAGAGAATATGTGTATTCTATAATTCACTGAAAAAATAAAATGCGTGCGATTCAAACATAAAACAAACTAAAATTTATGTTTGAATCGCACGCATTTTATTTTTTCAGTGTAAAGCAGTAAAACGTCACCTTGCCTTGGTGTTTCGCTGCTTCGCACACAAGCAAATGCTTTCATTGTGTGAGTTTGGACACCACTGCTTTAAAGCTTACGGAAACCGATTGTTGAGTCGGCCGACTATGAGTCGTCGAATTGCTTAAATAAACCCCTAAAATGCATGTTAATCAAAATAAACCCGATTGATACAGAAATGTGTCCAATTTCTGAATAAACAGCATCAAAACAATAAAGCTTTTCGCATGTTTAGTTTATTAAATTAGCAAACCGCTAGTTAAATCGCTAGTTCAGTTTGGCATTCGCTTCAATATACACTTGTATTTCACTAGTATTTCATTGATGCAAGCTTTTAACATTTGAATTTCGAAATTAATCGAATTTAGTTTTAAGGCGATTGCAATTGTGATTTTTGTGTGAAAATTAATATAAAAAATTCATTTTATTCTCTTTAAATTATGCGTTAATCTTTAGCTTATTTATTGTGGATTTTGTAAATCCATTGCAGACAATTTGAGTTTAATAAAGTGGCAACGTCGCCATAAAGTAAACAACGAATACATACATATGCATACATACATAAATTCATACGTGACGGCAAACAAGTTGACGAGAATCCACTAAAATACAAAATAATTGTATTGTTCTTAATTCTGTATATATTTTAATAAAATTTTAAGGCAAAGCATCGATCAGAAGACCAGGTAATTTATAAAGGAGCATTAGGACTGCCAACAATTTTACAAGGGGCGACATGGTTGCTATGGCTGCAGCCTGGGACTAATTGAATTCGCATCTGGACAACCTTTCTTCCGATTGCTTGAATTGAATTAAGCGGGGCCCAAGACTCTATTCGAGCAACGGGAACACTATTTAGAGCATTTTGCCTGTTGATTGCCTTGTCAAAAATACTCTCATGTCTTTCCTAGTGCTCATGTCGATACGATAATTTAATTGGCAGCGATCTATCGACTCCTTACGGATTTGTTTCCTCCGTAAATCTTTGACTGGCATCAGACGTACGAGAGGAGTTTCTTTAATTAAGTTCGAAAAGTTTTCTGAGCAAGCTGAATCACTCGAAGTTATCGCTAGAAGCCAAATCGCTCGTGATTTCGGTGGCACCCCGTATAACTGCTTAGCTCGAAACTGCTTTTTCCTTTACGTTTGACATGATTTCTCAAGTTCCAATGGACCGATTAAATTGAAATTTGCTGTGGGCTTTCAAATTCAGATGGATTTTAAGCGTTTGCATAGCTCATGCTCGAAATGAACAGTGCAAATTCTCCAAATCCACCTAGATGTGCAAAAACAAGAAACAATTTCCATTGTCTATATATTAAAACAAAAACAATACCATTAAAAACAAAAAAGTTTTCTCACTAGAACTAGTTTTTCGACTTATCGGTTCTTTCGCAGCTTTATGCTACGGGCATCTGATTTTACGAAAGCTTTGTAGAATTGTGTGAAAGCATATAAAATAAATACATGCCAATTTTCAGGACATTCCCACTGAAAACAAAAAGGTCTTCTAACACCCTGAGTCCACTGACACATACATATATGTACATTCGAGCAAATGCACAAATATTTGACAAGGCCTCCTACATAAATTCATACATAAGTACCCTTGCATAGTGTATTATAAAATTTTCCGGATGTTTGTAACGCATTGAAGGAAGCATCTCCGACCACATAAAATATATATATTCTAGATCAGCACGACGAGCTGAGCTGATTTAGCCATGTCCGTCAATCCGTGCGACTGTTCGTGAGTCTGTTTCTATGCTATCTCCTCCGTCAATTTAAAAGCTATCTTCACCAAACTTTGCACGAAGTTTTTTAGTGCATATAAGTAAAAAGTAAAATTGGCTTGTCAAGATGACACAGCCCCAAGGGGCCAAAGCCGAGCCTCTCTCAATCTCTTGGTTTGTGCGCTTTAATAACGCCGAGTCCGAACGGCAGTTTTGAGAAGCTTTTCATGGCTAATTACTGCAATGCTGGCGCCAACAGCAAGAGGTGTGGCCGGGTGTAAAGTTTTATTCAAAGAAAAAAACCTTTCCCATGCTCAGCGGTCGCGCACACTAACCGCTGAGCCACCCAGCCATCTTTTAGTACATATACGCTGAACATTTGTCGGAACCGGCCGGATCGGAAGACTATAGCATTAAGCTGCAAAACCGACAAAGTTCGAATCAAAATTTACCAATGCTTAAGGTTCGAAACGAAGGTTTTGGTTCGAACCTTGGTTCAGCCAACGCATTACACAATATTAATAAAAACGCCAATTTATTTTGTAATTAATTTAATCCCATGTATTTTACAAATTGATTTCACCCTAAAAACGACCCGATCGCGGATATTGGGTAGTTTTTGGGTATGAAGCGAATTGTAGAACATACGGGAATATTCAAAATGTGAAGTAAAATTCCATTTCGTAGTCTACTGATGAACTTGAGAGAAAGTCGGTCAAGCCCGACTATAACATACTCTGTACCAGTGAAATGCTGCCCATCACCGTTGCGACCGGTGCTGCCCATAATTATTTGTTTTCCTTATAACTCACCAACCGTTCATTCGATCTTAACCATTCCATTGGCGGATCGGAAAATAATCTTGATAACTTAATATATCAGGAAGGAAAGAACCTTCTATCTATAAATTGTGGGAGATATGGCGTTTTTCCAATTTGCGGGGGCGGAAGGGGGCGGGTCAAAAATTGAAAATATACTTGATCTGTCTGCAAGTATAAGAAGCATAAGTCCCATATATGTCAAACCTCTATCTCTTACCATCTCTGAGATCTGTGCGTGCATACGGATAGACGGACAGACGGACAGACAGACGGACATGAATAGATCGACTCGGCTGTTGATGCTGACCTAGAAAAAAAATTGAATATATTCTCCTGTTAATGCTTAAAGAGAGACGAATAAATTTCATAAACAAAGGCCATTCATTTAGGAAACGAAAACATATTAGAGTCTCTACCACCCATTGCATACTTAGGGGCACCAGCAATAAAAAGGATATTTTGGATTCTTACACAAGTGCTAATAAGATATACCTCTTATCTCCATTGAAAAAGTCGCAGAATTGCTTGGGATGGTTCATTTCAAAGCTAAGAAGTGGTCCTTTTCGTTGGTACCAAAGAGAGTCCAAACAATAGAATAGATTCCCTTAGAAACGCTCCTAAAAAAGGCCAAAATAGGCCTTTTTTGATGTGCCTTATTGTCGTACTCGGTGTTGTTTGCAACTTAAAACTCAAATTACTAAAAATGTCGACGTGATGGACAATTTCCGAAAACGCAGTCTTGCTTAGGATACGAAAATCGTCTAGAATCACTACCAACCCTTCAAGATACTGGACCTTGTTGCCTAGTGTTAGTCTTAATTAAAAAAACTGTTTGTTTTCAATGCAAGGCTGAAGCCGAAGTTAACTTTCCCCTATTTTTATTCACATGAAAAGTGAATTATAATTTTGCCCAGAAGCTTGGAATCATCTCCGACCACAAAAAATATACATATTCTTGATCAACTTGACGAGCTGAGTCGTTTGAGCTTTGTCTGTCCGTGTGTCCGCTTGTCCGTCCGTCTGTCTGTTTCTACGCAAATTATTTTGAAGCTATTAAGCTAAAAATTTTGCACAGAGATATATTTTAGCTGCACACTGCACTTATGTCGGAACCGCGAAAATCAATTGGTCACTTCTTGTAGCTGCCATACAATTTTTTTTTTTAGTTTTTTTTATTTAATATCCCGATGACACAAGAAATAAAGCTTATAAAATTAGTCATTGGTCACAAAATTAAGTCAGTGGTCACAAAAGTTTCAAGTGTATTTAAACTTCGGCACAGACAAATTTAGCTTTGCTTTCTCGGTTTATTTGAAATTAATTGTTTTTGTGTACAAAATTCGAAAACTAAACAAACGCCAGCTTATCTTGCCATGTTTTTGGTTGAGAGTGTATATTTCCAGTGGGAATTTCCAAACAACAAGATTTACGTAAATGTCCGTCGGTCTGTTTGTCCGTTTAAACGCACAGATCTCAAAGATGGTAAGAGATAGAGGTTAGAAGTGTATGGGACAAAAACTTCTTATACTTGCAGGCAGATCAAGTTTATTTTTAATTTTTGCCACGCCCCCTCCAGCCCCCGCTATTTTGGAAAAACATCATATCTCCGCCAGTTATATAGATAGAAGGTTTGAAACTTCTGCACATATTTTGAAATCAGAATTATTTGTCGATCCGCCAAAGAAATGGTAAAGATCGGATAAACGGTTGTTGAGTTATAAGGAAAACATACTATAATGGGCAGCACCGGTCGCAACGGTGATGCGCAGCACTTCACAGGTACAGAGTATATTATAGTCGGGCTTGATCGACATTCATTCTTGTTTAAAAATTACTTCGGCATTTTATCAGCTTTTTCATAAATTTGTATTCATTTGAGTCAAAACTTATAAGAAAATCGATAGTTTGTCAACTCTATCAGTCATTTAACGACCCTAATTGGAACCTCTAACGTTCAGCAAGCCGTCATTCTAAGTGCGTGCCAAGTTTTAAGATCGATTAACAAAAATGCTAAGGTGTTCAAACTAAATCGGCGCGAAGTCTGTCTGCAGGGCTCTAGGACCGATCAGAAAGATGGCTTTGATATCTAATAAATGGATTACCTTACTAAATTGATTGATTTAAAGCAAGTAGGACGGGTGGCTCAGCGGCTAGTGTGCGCGACCGCTGTGCAAGAGGTCGTGGGTTCGATCCCGCCTCAACACATCTAATGAAAAGTTTTTTGTTTGAATAAACATTACACCCGGTCACCCCTCTCTGCTGTTGGCGCCAGCTTTGCAGTAATTAGCCATGAAAAGCTTCTCAAACTGCCGTTCGAATTCGGCGTTAAACTGTAAGTACCTTTCTCTTGTGCGAAAATTAGAAGCGCACAAGCCAAGAGATTGAGAGAAGCTCGGCTTTGGCCCTTTGGGGCTGTGTCAGGACATTGTACTGATAGTCAATTGGAGAAATCTTTTCAACACTGCTGCTGGGTGTGTAAGTTTTCCAAAGGAAAAACTTTTCATTAGATATACAGAGGCAGGATCAAAACCACACACTATATAGTTGTTCTTATAAAAAAAACTATTTTGAATTTACTAAAGCTGAGTTAATAATATACTTGTGGAATTTTCATTGAATACATTGGATTAAGAAATTCAATTGTTCTTAGATTATCTGACAGCTTTCAGCCTTTTTTAACAAATTGACAAATTTTCGGTTTACAAAATTTTTCGAACCAAAAACAAAGCATGGCAAGGTTCCCATTTTGGAAGAATTTTCCGTATAAGATACTTGGGAAAATTGAGTGTCAATATGATGATATACACTTAGTGGAATGGCAGAACAACCATGAAACTATAAAGACTTGGAGTAATAGCTTTCAGAGACTCTCATTCACGATTCAGATGTTGTCCTTGGCATGGTCCAGCGCAGAAGTTGAGCGTGTCTTTAGTCAATATTGTAAAATCAAAACTCAGAAATCGAAAGGAAGTGAGCACGCTCAACTCAGTACTATGTATAAGGTAATGGACTTTAGTGTATTTAAGTAAGAATATGAGAAATAAAATATCTGTAACTACTAATTACAGATACGTGTTGGGTCGACAGCCACAAATGACGTCTACGACAAGATGAGGACGAGGAGCTTCATCAGACAGATGATATATATTAAATACTAGCTGAATATTTGGCGTCGCCCGGGTTCTTAGGATTCTTATGAGAGCGATTATAATCAAGGCTGCAAATCGATATAAGACTTTTGGACCGTTCGAGCTATTTCCCTATTTACCCGTCTGATAATCAAAACTCATGAATATTTTGCAAACTTTCGTGACTTTTTTGACCGTTGGGTTTATTCCTCCAATTTTACCATCTACAATTGCCGTCTATTAAATCTTCACAATAATCTAGGCTCAAATCATATATTTACAAATTTCGCCAATTCTAGAAACTTTCAGTCTAGAAACCTTCGAGGGCAAGCGTCCAAACATTTTTGGACAATATTCCGAAAATTTCTTCAACTTAGAAACCTGCAGTCGGATGAACGGTGTAATTTTGCAAATATTGCGGTTTTTTGACCATTTCACAGACATAGCCTATGACTTTTTCCTGATGGACAAGAACATACTGTGAAAAATTCGTGATGATCGGTTCAGCGGTTAAGACGCCCATAAGGGACAAATATTCAAACCTATGTTTCTATAAACATACTAACTTATAGCCTATTTCCAGTATAATCACATATTTCGAAATGAACATATTTTTTTTTCTGAGCGTTTTTATATGATGCACATTTATATTTTACTTATTCAACAACGTAGCTTATTTTGAACAACTTTTTTGGAATTTAGCATTATTTATTTCATAAAAAATGGAGAAGCACTGTAGCCGAGAGGGAAGACTATTTATTACATACGCCGAGGTTGTGGGTTCGAGTCCCAGTAGTGGCATACTTCTTTTTATTATTAATTTTTATTTAAAATGCTTTTAGCATTGTCTACTTTTTTTTAAATGCTGCGTGGACCAAAAATCCTTTGAAGTACATCGGTTAAATTTGCTCAGCCTATTAATGCACCTATCATATAGGGGACGCTCAGTCGATTGGACACATATATTAAATATGAACATTTTTTTTATGGAAAAAATGTTGTTTATATTTTGATATGTGATAAAATGTGAAAATATGTACATATTTGCTATAGTGGAAATAGGCTATTACTTTCACTTTTATATAAATATGCATAGATTTATAGATTGAAAGAAAATTATATTTATAGAAATTTTTAAATCAATCAAATTCTGTTAGTATTTATTAAATAAAGTTTTTTTAAAAATAGGATTTATTTAGCAAAGCTTCGCTTTTATTTTAAGTGCTTCCATGCTGTTGAAAATTTTGTTTATATATACTAGTTCAATATCCGCCCGGGGCCCTTGCATTATGAGAATATGTTTCAAGTTTCAACTGTTTGCAAATCGACATTAACATTTGAACTCGACCAAATTTGTTCGAACCAAGTTTTAAATAGGAAAAATATCAGACTTCATATTTCCAACCAAATTTCCAGTTTACAGTTTAAGTAAATTTTTTAAACCTGAGGACCTGAATCATTTTTGTAGTGGTTCAATTAGATGGTTCGAAACTGTCCAACTTTATAGTAGCAGGATACACCGCAAATTTTAGGTTCTTAGCATAAATAAAACCATCTGAGATATGGCTGAAAACTACATTTGAACCGGTTCAATTTTTGAAAAGCTTACAAGCCGGTTTTGACACTGTCATGAAAAGCTTCTCAGAAATGGCTCTGAACCCCTTTTGAACCGGTTCCATATTTGAACCGGTTCTGAACCAGTCAAATATTTAACTCCATATTTTCAACCTGCAAACCAAATTTCAAGTTCCTTGCTTAAAAAGCCTTCGAACAACTTTTGAATCGGCTCTAAATACATACAATATCCAACTCCATATTACCAACCTACTAGCCAAATTTCAAGTTCGTAGCTAAAAGAACTGCTGAGATATAGCTCTGAGCCACTGTTGAACCGGTTTGATTTTTGAGCCCGGTTCCGAACTAGCCCGGTTCCGAACCAGTAAAATATCAAACTCCTTATTACCAACCTACATGACAAATTTCAAGCTCTTGGCTTAGATAACTTCTGGGATATGGCTCTGAACCACTTTTGAACCGTTTTTAACGGATTTTGAACCTGTTCATACATGACACATAGCCTATGTCTTTTTCCTGATCGAGATGAACATACTGTGAAAATTTTGTGAAAGTCGGTTCAGCGTTTTGGACGCCTATTTGAAACAAACATTCAAACATACACACTTTCACTTTGATATATACGAGGTGTGTTCAAAAAGTATCACGAATTTTGAATTTTCGCGGGTTACGTATATTCGAATTTCGATTTTTTTGTGGCGTTATGTTGGTACTCATGTCTCTCACTTATGCCTTACGTCTTCGATTTTTACCTATTCAAAAAAATGGATCAAAGAACCTGTATCAAATTTTGTGTGAAAAACGAAATTAAGTGCGCGGATGCATTCCGAATGTTGACTGTGGCATACGGAGAAGCTACCTTGGACCGAAGCAACGTTTATCGGTGGTACAAAATGTTCTCAGAAGGCCTAGAAGATGTGAACGACGAAGAGCGTGCCGGACGCCCGAGAACTTCAACAACAGACGAAAAAATTAATGAAGTGGAGAAAATGGTATTGGCCAATCGTTGAATCACCATTAGAGAAGTTGCTGAGGACCTAAACATATCGATTGGCTCGTGCCATTCGATTTTTATCAATGATTTGGGCATGAGACGGGTCGCCGCGAAATTCGTACCATAACTGGTGACGAATCGTGGGTTTATGGTTATGACGTGGAAACCAAAGCTCAATCATCTCAATGGAAGCTGCCGCACGAACCAAGACCGAAAAAAGCGCGCCAAGTTCGGTCGAATGTGAAAGTTTTGCTGACAGTTTTTTTCGATTGCAGGGGCGTGGTGCATCATGAGTTCTTGCCACATGGAAGAACGGTCAATAAGGAATATTACCTGCAAGTTATGCGCAATTTGCGCGAAGCAATCCTCCAGAAACGCCCGGATTTGTGGAAGAACAAAAATTGGCTTTTGCACCACGATAACGCCCCTGCTCACACATCGTTGCTTGTGCGCGACTTTTTGGCCAAAAACAACACACTAATGATGCCGCAGCCACCGTATTCCCCAGATCTGGCCCCCTGTGACTTTTTCTTGTTCCCTAAAGGACGACGTTACGCTACGCTTGACGAGATAAAGACGGCATCGAAGGAGGAGCTGAACAAGATAAAAAAAAATGATTTTTTGAAGTGCTTCGAAGATTGGAAAAACCGTTGGCACAAGTGTATAATATCTCATGGGGATTACTTTGAAGGGGACAAAATAGATATTCATGAATAAATAAATAATTTTTGAAAAACCACAAAATTCGCGATACTTTTTGAACACACCTCGTATGTATTTATAACGGAATATTATAATTATACCATTATACAATTACATAAAAATTATGATATGCCATGCGTTTTTGTCAGCTGTTTCAAAAGCTTTGTCCCCTCTCCGGACAATTTTATAATACCTCTGCAAGGGTATAATAAAACAAAGCTCAAAATAATCTGTGTGCAATCTTATTCAACCCACTGTGCCTTATTGTCGTACTCGGTGTTGTTGTAAGCAAAAACTTTTGCGGCTGAGGTCGAATGCAGAATTATGTTGCCAGGGACTGCGAGGGGCTCCCCTTGGCCACTTCTTGTCAGTTCTTTCTCTGTGCTTTTGCTGTTGTTGTTGCATTATCTTAATGTTCATTAGGTTAAGTTTTGTGCATTTCCCGCTGCTGCTTTCTGCTCATTTGTGTGCCAATCTCCCGTCGACATCCTGCAATTCCCTCTTTACGCCAAAGTCTTTTACTTCATTTGTGCTGAAAACTTTTCACACCGTTTCCGGGCCAACTCATCACAAGACTTTTATTTTAAGGTATATTTGGGGACTGGCAATAATAAAAATCCAGCCTTTTCAGTACGCTAAAAGTTAAATACTTTTGAAATCGACTGCCATTGGTTAGCTGAAAAACTTAGGAATTCGAATTTTGTCTGCCCCGTGGCAGGTTCATTAGCAGCGCACATCTTGTCATATTTGTCGCCATTTGACAGTTTTATGAAGAAGCCGGGAAACAAGAATACAGACTTTTTTGTGCCATTGCACTATGGGTTTTTTTTCGTTTTTTTTTTGACATCAACCTCAAATTGAAAGATACGATATTAAATTTTTGCACATAAGCTATTAGGATTTAAGTAGAGTTTCGGTTTTTGTTTATTTTATGATTCGACCACGCCTACAACCCCGCCCCCAAATATGGAATCTATAATTATTTGGAAAAATCATAATACATTTTTTATAGTATTATAAAATTGTCCGGATGTTTGTAACGCATAGAAGGAAGCATCTCCGACCACATAAAGTATATATTCTTGATCATCATGACGAGCTGAGTTGATTTAGCCTTGTCCGTCTGTCCGTCCGTCTGACTGTTTCTATGCTGTCTCCTCCGTCAGTTTTAAAGCTATCCTCACCAAACTTTGCACGAAGTCTTGTGGAACAAATAGGCTGCACATTTGTCGGAACCGGTCGGATCGGATGACTATAGCAATAGCTGTCATAGGAACGATCGGTCGAAAAACTAGTCTCAGTGAGAAAAACTTTTTTGTTTTTAATGAAAACGTTCTTTTTATTGGCATATTCTTATTTTATATACTTTAACACATTTCTACAAAGTTTTATCAAAATCGGATGACTATAGCATATAACTGCAGTATGAATGATCTGTCGAAAAAGAAGTTCTAGTGAGAAAAACTTTTTTGTTTTAATGGGATCGCCTCCAAATTTCTTTATTAACAGTGTATTAGGCTTTTCTTTTTTTCACCAAGTTTGGTCGAAATCAGACATCTATATAGTATAGATCCCATAGAAAGGTAAGGTCCAAAAAGTAGTCTTAGTTTGAAAAACTTTTTTGTTTTCAATGGAAGCTGCAAGGGTATACTAAACTTCGGCCGAGCCGAAGTTAACTTCCCCTATTTTTTACCATTATATTCGTATACATATGTTTTCAGATTTCGAATCTCGGTATCCAAGTTGTCTTTTTCTGTTAGTATGAGGGCACGACTTTCCTTAATAAATTCAATTTTCAAAGGCCGACAAAATCGGACAGAATGAGGCATTTTATTTATCCAAATAATTTTTTGGGTCTTGTTAATCAGTTTTAATGGAACAATTGTTACAAACAATGAACTATCAGATTTTGCTGATTTTTTTTGCTGATTAACCTCTGAAAGCTCTGTCGCCAAGTTTCGTTTTTTTCGGGAGCTAGCATTCTCATAGTCCACTGTTTGACGACCACCTCTATTCATAGATTCGCAATTAGCATCGATGGTAATTACTATGATTTTTTCAAGCTATTCAGAATGCTAATACATAAATCTAGTCATATTTCGACAGCAATTTGGCCAGTATTTTCAAAAATATTTTACAAAAGCCCGTACTTCTTTGTTATCTTGTGTTTCGGAGGTATAATTTAGATGTTTTTTGCCAATTTTTTGCAGTATATGCTGTTTTACTGCGTCCTCTGAGCGCTTGTTGTTCACAAAAATATCTAGCAGCTCTCCATTTCGAAACACATATCCCTCTGCAAAAAGGCGTTTTTTTGGAGAAGGAGCAATTTATCGCAATTAAATTTAGTTACATATTATTCTGAACACTTTCGTTAGTAACTCTACATTTAAAAGCCCGAGGATCTCGGAGGGCCTTCAGAGTTTTACTCCACGAAACACAGCTTCGCTTGCTAAGATTAATCAACCAAATACACATAAACAAAACACGTTACACAAGTACAAAAACACATCAAATTGACAAAAAAAAGTTACTAAATTCTAGTTTTACATACCTGAACTATGACTTTGCATCATTAAAAGTAGTATTTTTTGATTTATGTGCACAACGTTGTCAATAAAACTTAATCAATAGAGGTGTTCATTAAGTGTTGTATCATTGTATATGTGCAACTTTGCAGCAGAGCTATCGTGAACACCCAATTGCACGATTTGAGTGTTGTAAGTCTTGTAAGTTAACGCAATCAGCTGTTCGCTATCGTTATCGCTGAGTTTGATATTGTGAGTGTAGTTTGAGTTGCTGCTAAAAATATAAATTTAAAAATGCCATTTAAAAGCTTGAAAGCATCACTTCTGCAATTAAGTAAAGACCGGTTTATTTAAGAAAATTAACAAAAGCAACCCTCACTTAGTTTTAGCAGCTGGGCACAATAAACAGCTGTTGGTCTTGATTTAGCACATAAAGCACTAAATTACACCAAAAAATACCAGAAAATTTTGCAACACTTGTCACTCTTTTATTGTTGTCTAACACTAATATTGATTTGCACTTGCAACGATTTTTGTAGTCATGGGTCGAGGTCATGATACAATTACTAATGGTAGTGTCATCCGAGACAGCCCGTACTTGCCATATAATGTGTGAGTGCGAAAGAGAGGGCTAGCTGCTCTCTCAATTTTACTCTCTCATGAGTCTGTTTAAGGCAGAGGGAGGCAAAAAATACATTTACATTTTGCTTGCAATCTTGGGTGTGGGAGCGCTCAAACTGTTTAAGGGCTGTTTTGCAAGCGGTGCGATGGAGTAAGGTATAGAAAGTGTTTTGTTATATGTATGCGGCCGATACACTTTGGTTGCTTTGTTGTGACATTTAAATTAAATTAAAAAATAAGTAAAACGCTGTCGATTCAAATAAAATTATAACTTTTATTTAAATATTAATAAATATTCATATTAATCAAAGTGAATGTTAGCAGGCTCAAGGTCGAGGTTTGATTATAGTTCAATAATCAACCAGAAAATTCAACAGAGAATACATTTGAACATGAACAGTAGCTGTGGCTGTGTAGACGGCCGTTTCGGCTGCCGCCATGGCAAAGCCTTCGTCAGTACACTTTCAGTTGCTGTCACACCAACAAGCCATTTGCAAATCCTATTTATACTACAAAGTCGGCGAATAAATTGTTGAGAATTTCAAGTGCACAAATTTGCACGAACTTTCAACTAGCTTTTAAGCTAGAGATATTAATATATAAAACATTTACATCTTATTATTAATTTAAAGTAATATTTTTAATAGTTTTTTATTACCTATTATGTTTTGTTTATGTTTTAGTATTTTTAATTTAGTATTAAGGTTTTTGATGCGAAAATGTACGCAGTACGTCATTTTCAATAGTCAACTGTAAACAACAAAAATAACAGACAGAAAAAAATCGTCCGCATCAACGTCTTACCTCAACGACAAGCACTTAGCGACTGACAACTAATACTCAAAAAAAAGAGAGCACACTCTCGGATGACACTACCGTATTAATTGTATCATGGTCGGGGTCTAGCATAAAGTGCAAACTTGACTCAGTACAAATTGTTGTTGGATACAACACTAAATGAACACCCCAAAAGTGTTTTGGCAAATTGTGCACAAAGCTACCACGTGCGTAATCAGCTGACTTTGCGGCGTACCGCTCAATCAGTGTGACCGTAAAAAATTTATCGATTGATTTTTTATTTAATTAAAATATTAAAAAAATAAAAATAAAGGTTATTTTAAAAAACTGAACAAAAATTTTTTTGAGTTTATGCAAAAAAAAAACGGAAAAAAAACCCTTAGTGCAATGATTAATCACTGAAAATCAACATAGATATTGTGCATATTGGGCAGCTTTAAATACTCAGACAGAACTGTTTCGAGGAAGTCCAAGTTAATCTCATTAGTGAGTTTCAAGCTCTGATGCCAGCAAGCCACTTACATGGTGACAATTCTGCGTAGATTGCATTTAGTTTCATCAAAATCGGTTTAATGTAACTGGAGATATCATGGCCGCCAGCTCGAAAAACGTGGTTTCGAAATAAATACGTTTAAAAATTGCAGTTGCTTGGCAAATGGGGTCCCTTGGGTCACAAAAAGGGCTGTATCTTCTAAAGTATTTCGAATTTCAAAAAATCCTTTTAGAGCGATATTCTCAAATATCCAAGCTATAAAAAAAGCAAAAAAAAATTTTATTTCCACATTAGAAACCCCTCTTAATTAAAAGCGTTGAAATAAATAATCTAGATACAGAAAACATTAAAAGTAAAAAAGGTTTAAGGGGCACACCTAGTGTGATGGCCTAAAAAAAGGTGATTTTTGGGAATTTTTATTAAAAAAAACTACTTTATCAATTATTTCAAAATTTTAAGAATATATTTATACATGTTTCAAGAATATACAGTGAAATTTTTGAAGAAAAAAATTAAATATTTTTTAAGTTATAGACTATCTCCAACGGCGCGAAAAAAAAAGTTCCTTCACTGCTGCAGTGATTCCGGCCTTCTCCGTGGATGAAATTTAAAAAAAAAAATTCTCGTTAAACTAGATAATATTGTCTGTACAATGACCTACGATAAAAAAAAAAACAAAAATTGACAATATGGCGGCGTTTAAAAAAAAGTCGAATTTTACCCCAAAATTTTGGTCGTTTTTGGCATGCCAAAATTCGATTTTTTGATCAAATCAAAAAACCGATAGGTCATTGTACGGAGAACTATATATAGAACATGTAAAAAAAATTCGATAGTGATCGGATCATTTGTTTTTGAGTAATCACTGCAGCAAATTCGGAAAATGCTGTTTCGAGAAAAACGCGTTTAAAGATAAAATGATCCTCTCTCTAGCTGCCGAGCGGCTGCTCTTTAAATTGCTATAACTCAAAAAACTATTTGAGATATCGATTTGAAATTTTAACATGTTATTTTTAAAGGTGTAATCTACCGAAATATGAAAAAAAAGAAAAATCGATTTTTTTGAAATTTCACACTAGGTGTGCCCCTTAAATATAATTAGTAGGATAATTATTGAAGACATAATAAATTGCTAAATATAAGTATTAAATATTAAATCAAATAATTTATGTATATAACTAATACTGTAATACATATATATCTATACATCTATACATATATATAAAAGTGAAGGTATGTTATTATGTTTACATATTTGTCCTTTATGGGCGTCCGCTGAACCGCTGAACCGATCTTCACGAGTTTTTCACAGTATGTTCATGTCGATCGGGATCATGTCTCATGTCTGTGAAATGGTCCAAAACCGCGTAATTCGCAATAAATCTTTAGGGAATGAATTGAACGCTTGCCCATTAGGGTTTCTTGGTTGAAAATGGTTCAAAATCTGGGAAAATTGCATATTTTACGGTTACGGCATATTTTTGATTTTAGCGTGGATTATTAAGAAGATTTGATAGATTGATAGGTATAAACATAACGGTCAAAAAAGTCAGAAATTTGCAATTATTCATGAGTTTAGATTATCATGAGGACGGGTAAATAAAGGAAAAGATCGAATGGTCCAAAATGTTTATATCGATTTGCAGCCATCACTAACTTGAATATAATCGCTCTAATAAGAATCATAAGAACCCGGGCGGCGCCGGTATTCAACTAGTAATTAATATTTATTTGTTTTATAACTTATTCTTGTTATTTTTGTTTTCAACATTTTGACACTTAACATTTAAAGTTATCACGACCCCCACCCAGTTTAGATGTGGAGTTTTTGACCCCTAACCAGTTTAGATGTGGAGTTGTTGAAATGAAGAAATTTAAATTTTTTGAAAACATGTCAGTTGTAATGTCTTGTTTTATTTTTCTTGTTTTCGACTTGTAAATAATTAAAAAATTTCCACAATTCAACAACTCCACAGCTAATTCAAAATCACAGTCTCCTACTTGCTTGACTGTGTCGCCTACATTGAGCAAGCCGTGAAGATTGTAGGAAACGCTGTTCTCCCCAAAAACTAATGTAATTCGAAAATCTCATATATATAAATTTTTAAACAGAAATTTTAATTATACATATATTACAGTATTATTTATATTCACTAATTATTTGTTTTAATATTTAACTCTTATATTTAGCTATTTATTATGTCTATTAGGCTAATCACATTGAGCACATCTAACATCCCACATCTTGAGTTTAAATGCTTTATAACTCTTTGCTATGCAAACATCTTAAAATTTTTTGATTGCCAAATTATTAAGTGGGGCAGTGTCCAATAGAAAAATTCAACAAACATGACAAATTTCGGCGTCAAATTTTCTTGACTCATGATGTTGGATTTATATGTGCTCGGTGTGAATAGCCTTTTAAATAATTATTCTTTTATATTTATAACTTATTTACATAATATTTTTAATGATACTTTAATGAATGTGTTTGGTTATCCAACCAACGGAGCAGCAGCACTCTAAATCTTCAAAATCAATTGCTTTTAATAATTTTGTTTCTCTGTGTAGCAAACGCGCATCTAACGTTACTTCCTCTTATTTTTTGTTTGTTTCGCCAATGTGCTCTCTTTTGCTCTCTTGACTTGTAAAAATGTTCTAGTTCGCCTGCCCTTGGCCTTCAGCTCAAAGCCCAGCGAATAACATTAATCAGTCTTGCTTTAGATCTCATCGGCGTCAGTTATTGATCTGACCTGCCTCAAGTCTCGCTCTCGTTGTGCTTTGCATCAGATATCGTTTCTGTTTCGCCGCACCACTAATTTTGTCGCTTGTCGTAACAAGAGGGATCAACTCGGATTCGCCTGTGTGTTAAACATTAACTTTAAAACCAAATTGTATTTTTCCTGAGCACTGCCAGTCAGCCTGCTTGGTATTCGACTACAACTACATCGGCCCTGTGCGGCAAATAAACAAATCGTACTTATAAAAAAAAAACACAATTCGGTGTTAAATTATTTGGACAAATTTAATGAACAATTCGATAGCTATTAAAAAAGCTTATTAGCCCGACATTTTTTGGTGCCGATCAAAGGCCGATCAAACGATGCCTCTTTGCTTGTGTTAAGCCGTTGCATTTTCGTCTGTCCTCTTGCGCTAGTTGCTCAGAACATCACATAAAACATTTGGATTTTTCGTCGTCTGTGCTTTCTCTTGTTTGTGGACCGGCCAGCAATTGCGTTTGGTTACTGTAACTCGACAGTGATTCCAAAACCGAGTTGCAAACTGTGCGCGCACTTTAAACTGTCTAATCAAACTGTTGTGCTTTTAAATTCTAAAACTGTCAACTATGTCGGGTCTGAGTGTATCTTGTGTGGAGCAGTTCCTGTAAAACTGTACGCCAAGTATGTTAACTAATTATGCCCGACGACATGGACATTGAAAACGCAGCTACAGTCGTACCTGTCGACCAAAATGCGGAGTTCTTTATGCGCAAAGCCAAATCTATTGAAAGCCAAGTGCAAAAAATGAGTAAAGCTATTGGGCAAGAAAAAATTGGCTCAATCAGTGAAGATGAATTGGCAGTGCGGTTGGAATCTCATGAGACCGCTCAAGAATCGTTTAATCAAACGCATAACCGTTTGGAAGAGCTTGATTTCTATGAGACCATTTTCGATCTCCTCTGCGTTGGCCATATTAAATTGAATCCTGGTCTACCTCTTCTTCACAAAACGCAACTTGGATGGATTGTTACTGGAGTCGTTGCTTATTCGCGCAGAGCAGCCGCGTTTACCACTCAATTGGTACCATCAACAAAAGCCGAGTCAGACGCTAAGGATAGTTGCTCTGAGTCGCTCAGCGAGTCTACCAAGGAGGAGCATCATTGGAAAGATCATTGTAACGAAAACAATTCTCGATTGTACACTTCCAAATGTTCGGTTCGGCAGCCTGTTAAGCAAAGCGTACGTCTAATTGGAGACTCTTATTAGAAGGCCTACCGAATTGTTCTCAAATTCTCAATCATCGAATGGCGCTTTATGACACCTCGGTCTCCACACTTCGATGGACTTTGGGAGGCAGCAGTCCAAAAAAAAAAAACAATTTCTATCGGTCGGTCGGACCATCTCCGCCCATGTCGAACTACTATCCAAAGATTTAGCGAAACCGAAAATTTGGTAATTTTCGCGGTTTTTTGACAATTTTCTGCAAATTTCTTCAACTTAGAAACCCTCCCGAGCAAGCTTTCAATTCATTCCCCAAAGATTGATTGCAATCGGATGAACGGTATAATTTTGCGAATTTCGCGATTTTTCAACCTTAGAAACCTTCGCGGCGAAGCGTTTAACCATTGAGCAAAATTTCATCGCAATTGGATGAACGGTATAGTTTTTGAATTATCGCGGTTTTTGGACTATTTCCCGCCCATTTCTTGAAATCAGAATCCCCCAAAGTTTTATAACAAACGAAAATTTTGCAAATTTCGCGGTTTCTTCTACTTGGAAATCTTCCTGGGCAAGCGTCGATCAATTTCCCAAAGTTTTTGCGAAAACTTAAACTTTGCAATTTTCGCGTTTTCCGCCAATTTTTTCAACTTAGAAACCTTCCGGGGCAAGCGTTCAACCATTGCCACATTTTCATTGCAATCGGATGAACAGTATAATTTTGTGAAAAATTCGTGAAGATCGGTTCAGCGGCTTAGACGCCCATAAGGGACAAACATACAAATTTACAAACATACAAATATACAAACATACAAGCATACAAACTTACAAACATACAAACATACAAATATACAACTATACAAACATACAAACATACAAACATACAAACTTACAAACTTACAAACATACAAATATACAAACACACAAACATACTTTCACTTTTATATAGATGTATAAATTATATTTTTCCTTAAGGCCTGTATCCAGCACTGCGGAAAATTCCTGCCAGGAATTTGCTATTTATTTTGAGTTTGTGGAACCCAAGTAAAATATTTTGGCCAAGTTTGAATTTAATTAAAATTAAACAAAATAACGTTTAACCAACTTCGGTCTACCATTGTAGATAGTGGATTATTATTGATTGAGCGGTCGGGTGTGATGACATCACACCTCGACATCAGCCACATTGGTCTCACAATTCGTTCTATTTTATTGGGCTGAGGGCTGAGCAAGACTCTCCAGTGTGGCCCGTAAAAGAATTAAGACTCAATGGTTGGTAGCCAATTAAATATTGTCTATTACATTTGAATACAAGATAAGAACAAGAGCTCAGCAGCCGGGTCAGAACCTTGGCAAAATGAATCTGCTGCATGTGTAGCAACAAGGGAGAATGAATCTATTACAAAACAGAAACCGCTATTATATTTTTATAAACATTATTTGGCGTTTGCTTTGTTCTCCACCCCTATTTGCCTCCATCTATGCGGTCTTCACATCCAAAATAATTGTCAACAATATATTCCTGAGCTGTGCAATAGCCGTTTTGGGTTCCACACATGCCTTAGAAACGCCGCTATCGATACGCCGCTATCTACACAATGTGTGGATTTTGGTCAAGTTGCAGGATACTAAACAAACGAAATCGTAAACAGAAAATTCCTGGCACAATTTTTTTCATATGAACTTTGGCAGGAATTTTTTGGTTTTGCATTGCTGGATACTCGGCTTTAGGCTGGAATGACACTTTCAATTTTTAGGGATATTTATTGTCGCAATTTTTCGTTAATGTACAAAAGTCGATGTTGTGTATCATCTCAGCCTCTTTAAAAACATTGTCGGCGATTTCAAGCACATTCTTATTCTCTTACACGTACGACTTTTCTCTATGGATGAAAATTGTGACTAAAATTGTCCCTAAAAATTGAAAGTGTCATCTCAGCCTAAGCATGATGTAATAAGTATAAG